>JAJAQA010000022.1:0-55000 GCA_021464565.1 Rutilus rutilus | reverse complement strand
GAGTCGCACGGGTATATTTGTGGCAATAGACTACAATACATTGTATGGGTCAAAATTATCGATTTTTCTTTTATGCCAAAAATCATGAGGATATTAAGTCAAGATCACTTTCCATGGAGATATTTTGTAAATTTCCTACCGTAAATATATAAAACATTTATTTCTGTGTGTGAATGCAACACAATCGCGAATGAACAACTTTAAAGGAGATTTTCTCAATGTTTCGATTTTTTTGCACCCTCAGATTCCAGATTTTTTAAATCTCGGACAAATATTGTCCTATTGGTCCAGGGTCACATATGTTCCTTTATCAATTGTCAGGGTTTGTGCTATGAACGGCTCAGCTAAACAGGCCAATAAGAGACTATTAACTACCATTATTCATCTTAGTTCTACTAATGTCTAATTAAAACGTCTACAGAGGTATAAAACTGATCAGAGATCAGGTAAACCCACAGACACTGGTTCACTGGTTCTCAGTAGCCCCTTTCACACAGAGATTCCGGAAAATACACGGATAAAGTGACCCGGGATTTGACCCGGGTTCATTTGATTTGGTTCATTCACACTGCCAGTGATTTTCCGGAATCAGAGAGAGCGTTCACACACAACCCGTGTATGTCCCGGAAAGACACGTGACATCGATGTGACTTGTAATGTCTCAGCAGCGTCTTCAGTTTGCTTATGAGCTGCGATTTCTCTCTCGAGAAACCACGCTTGTGCATTTATTTCTCTGATTCGATCATAAAATTGCGCATTTCGTACCGTTTCACAGCTGGCGAACGATCCCGGCTTCAGCGTCATCACTACGACACGGCATTATTACGGCTTTTGTTCACACAGCGCGCGTCCCGGGACTGAACACGGCAATGTTACTAGGTCCCCAACCCGGCATCGATCCCGGCATTAAACCCGGGTCGTGTTTGCGTTCACACAGAAGGCGTTCCGGCAATTTGCCGGCAATTTGCCGGGTTCAAAGCGCTGTGTGAATGGGGCTAGTGACTCCTCATGATCATGTGTTGACAGAGATCATCGCCCCCAGTGGTGAACCACTGAAATGGTTATGCCGTAATGAAGCCTCGTTTGCTGAGATCTCGTGACTCTGTCAGTGTGATACACACTCCGAACCACTGATTCAGAACAAGCGATTCGTAAAGGTTTGGAAGCTTCATGAAGCAGTGTTGTGAAACGGCCATCTCTATTCTGGCACCGACCGGCTCATTAATCTTTACCAGCGGCACATTAGCCCTCGGAACGAGCCGCTGATGACCCGAGCCTCGGCTACAGGACCTGGAGGAGAGCAGGGGCCCGTCTGGGTCGTTACTCTGATGGGATGTATTTTTAGCTGTGGTCTGTCGCGTTTAGGAGAACATGCTGGAGGTGTTTCCTAATGCAGTCATCCACAAACTCACAGGCTTCAGGAAGAAGCGATGGTGTTTCTGCGTCGCTAACGGCACCAGAAGAAACCGCTAAACTAAATAGAGTCTAGTGAGAGACGCTGCAAATAATGATGTTCCTCCTCAGTGTTTCTGTCTCGTTCTCCAGCTCTAATATCTCAACGTTCTTACATCACGACACATTTACTGGAGAAGAGCAATGGCTGAAGATATTATATCTGGTTTACTAAATAATGAAGTGAGTTTGTGCTTAAAACAAGAACAAATATCAGCCGATGGAGTCAGACAAATAAACTGAATTCAAAGGGAAAATAAGATGATTTGTAGTCAGATACAGTAGTTTCCAAAACTATCATCCGACCTAGGACCCTGTATTCAAATATTATTAGACATTTTGTAATCATATTGCGTAGTTGCGCTTGGAGTCTATTGTTTTATTTGTGATAATAATACAATGAAACATGCGTAATTTTGGTCAAGGCTGTCCTTCAAAGAAATGATGAACACATGCAAACAAGAGACAACCAACGAAACATTAATAACTGAATATATTGTTGTAGTCAATGTTTGCTTCATCACTTTTGGCCACCACTGTATTTGCTCTTATTTGAATTATTTAATTAATGTAATTCTTATACATTTTCAGGAAAACAAGTCTTAATATCTTCAGTCATTGTTCTTCTCCAGTAAATGTGTCTTGATGTAAGAACGTTTAGATGTTTGTGCTGGAAAACGAGACAGAAACATCATTTTTTTGCAGTGCATTTTTACTAATAAACTATACGCTGCTTCTCATTGGCTGGTGTGTGCTTACGCTGCTTCTCATTGGCTGGTGTGTGCGTACGCTGCTTCTCATTGGCTGGTGTGTGTGATTGACAGATCAATGGGCGGGACATTCAGGACAGAGAGGAAGCTGTGGCCGTTCTCACTAATGAAGAAAGCAGGAATATTGTTCTGCTGGTCGCCAGGCCGGAAATGCAGGTACACACACACACACACACACACACTTTGCAAAAACACTTAGTGAAAACTCAATTTGCACTATATTAACATGAATAACACCCTCCTGTAACTCATACACTCATATTTGTCTTCACATTTACTCTGATTGTGATTCAGATGGTCAGATGTCCAGCACGTTCACATCAACATGTTTGATTTTCACATGTGTAATCGACTTCCAACAGTAGCCTATAAAAACTAACAGCATGTTGATAACACGAGTGTGTGTGTGTGTGTGTGTTCAGACGGCTTGTGTGAACATTAACGGCTGTAATTAAACACATGATGAATGGATGATGTTTGAGGCTGTGTGTGTGTGTGTGTGTGTGTGTGTTGTGAAGCTGACCGCTCCAGTTCATTACGCCAGCAGATCTGCAGAGAACATTACCTCCAATAATGTGTGTGATGCAGACGTCATAAAATGTGACACACACGTAATGCGTTTCTCACATCAGAGCCATAAAAGCACAATGAACAGCTGAGTGGGTTTAATGAAGAAACGGCCAGCTCATATTTCATTTGACGAGACAGAAATGTAGCCTATTTTTAAGACTATTGCCATTTTTCTGAGGAATTTTTAAGGCAAAAATATATATATACATTTTCAATACAGTGCTATGAGAATTTTGTGTGAAATGTGCTTCATTTTAATGACATCTTTTTGTTAAACAGGACCAAAAAATCAATATGTCTACACTTGAATATGATGTTCTTCCTCAGTGTTTCTGTTTTGTTTTCCAGCACAAATATCTAAAGATTCTTACATCAAGATACATTTACTGGAGAAGAACAATGACTGAAGATATTAAGATATCAAAATTAAGTTTTTGCTTAAAACAAGAACAAATATCCACCAATGGAGTCCGAAAAATACACTTGTTTTCCTGTGAAGTAAAGTTATTTTCCTGAGCCCACTGACAGATATTTGCTCTTGATAAGCGTCATGTTTCAGGTTATTTTGCGTCTCCCGTAAATGTATCTTGATTTAAGAATGTTTCGATAAGAACATCATTTTTTGTGGTTTATATATAATTGTTCAGGTAAAGTTGAAATCACACGGACGTAAAGCTTGTACAGAAGCAGATATCATCACATGATGTCACAATGTGCTGTAATGGTAAATTTCGTTACGCAGAATGAAACTTCTCAGATTTGTATTGATTTATTTAATGTTTAATTTGTGTAGGGACAGATACAATAAAACATGGATAAAACTGTGACAACAGCCTTCCAATGCACGTATCATATTTTCATAGCTAAAGCTAATCTGCAACACTTGTCCCTAGAAGGACTTTTACAAATTACAGTTGCTGAATTAAGCCAGACTTTGGAGTGAAATCCGTGATCTGTGGGTGGTTTGTCGAGATTCACCCCGATCTCCTGTGGGTTTCAGGAGGAGCCGTGGCTGGATGATGAACACAGCGAGTTCTTGGAGGAGCTGAAGATGGAGATGCTGGAGGAACAGAGGAGAGAAGAGGAGGAGGAGGAGGTGAGAGAAACCAGAAGACATCTCGCACCTCATGGGTTCTCCAGCACAAATATCTAAACGTTCTTAAATCAAGATACATTTACTGGAGTGGAACAATGACTGAAGATGTTAAGACTAAAGGTCCTTGCACACTGAGGCCGAAATTCGCGTTCGCAAGTTAAAAAATAAAATACGACCTCACGTTGTATCAATCACGTTTACACACCGCCATCATAAAACAATTCGGATCGGGTTCGATTTTATGCGTTTTCCGCATCCGTAGCAAGCATTTGAAGAGGTGTTTTGACACTTCAGAGCCACCGTACAAGCGAACGCCAAAATTAGGGCTGCGCGATTAATCGCAGTTTCCATGTAATCGCAATTTAACCGTTTTGGCTTATCGCGATTATGAAATCACAAAGGCTGAGATGATTAGTTATGTGCAGCGTGTCAGTGACGTACGGCTCAGTAAACACTGCATCTAAAGCACTGAGTTTGAGTCACTTATAACGTGCTTTTGAAAAAGCAACACGCCGTCAAACATCTCTCCAAACATGAGACGCATTTATGAACCTCTTGTCCAACAAAAGACAACATTTAATAACATGCTTTTCCTCCAAACTCACTTCATGAGGACAGTTGAGCCTAAAATAATCACAGCCTTTGCCAAATCGCGTGCGGTTTCATAGCGATTAATTGTGCAGCCCTAGCCAGAATCCAGAATGGGGTCCGACATGTTGATCCGCTTCGTCTCGCTGCACAAAGCATTGTGTGACAAACAAAGTGCGGAATACAAAGTCTCATCAAACTGAGCCACTGATATCCTGAAGTAAACTTTGAATCGTTCGGGATAATCCCGAAATTAACTCTCCTTCCTCTCTACACAATCTCAGGATTGGACCCAATATTTCCTTTTCTCTTTTTAAGCAGAGAGAGGACACAAAAATCATGCTCACTGCTTGAAGACTCCAATTTGAATTGTTTTGTGAATTTTTACGCAACGGACTTATTAATAGGCTTCGGACTCAGTGTGCAAGGTTTCTGTTGGTGACGAATTTTTCTGATGACGAATACAAGAAAACACATACAAACATGTTGGACTCAGTGTGCAACGACCTTTACTGGGAAAAAAGACAGAGTAAGAACATCATTTTTTGCATTATTTGTGTTAGTAAATAAAGAATGCTAAATAATTTCTAGTTCCATATGCGGCAGTTTTACCATTCAAACAAAAGCTGATAAACATGTATTGTTCTAATCCATTCATACCATCTCCCAAATGAGCACAAAAATTCAGTAGATTCTGGTTTCTCTTGAAAAACCTCATGTCAATTCAAGTCATCTTCTTTTATACTGCGCTTTTAACAATATAGATTGTTTCAAAGCAGCTTTACAGCGATAATAGGAGATTACAGTAACAGAGATTATTTAGGCTTTACAGCAGCTCTAGAATAAAGTTATTGTCCAGCTGAAGTTAGTTTTGATTGATTCACTTCCGTTGCAAAGATCATCAGTTGTTCTTAGGGCCGCTAACACGACACCGCTCTAACAGAAAACCCTTAATGCGCTCCGGCCGCTCATTCGCACAACAACAGTGTCTGGGGCTCGAGAACGCAATCCATGACATAGATTCCAAGGTGCAAGCGGTGAAACATTTAGAAAAACGTTATCATCTCCACGTAAACTTCAAAAACGTGACTCTGTGAAAACGCTGACGGCGTGCACATGCATATCTACATGCAGGCGTGTAATCTTTCTTTACAAATTGACCTCACCAAATTACTTGTCTGGCCTTAAAATGTAAAAATTGGCCTTAAAAAAGAATATATTTTTTTCCTGCAGACCAGAGGAGCCGCTGAAGAAAACATCACAGCGTCCTGCTCCTACAACCAGCAGAAGATCAGTCCTCCAGACGGGTCGGAGAAGAACGTGCTCGCTCAGATCCAGAAGAGATTATCACGATGTCTGCGGGAGGCTTCCGGCCAAAGAGACGGCCCGGAGAAGGAGCTTCCCGAAGGAGACCGATATCAGCAGCTGCTGGAGCTCAAGTGTCAGATCCGCAACAGCGGCGAGTTCGACCTCTTCTACACGCGCAGCAGCACCATCGAGTGTAGCGGCGTCCAGCACGAGCTCCGCATGCTCAACGAGGAGCTGCGTAGCATCGAGATCGAGTGCCAGAACATCATGCGGGCGCATCACCGGAAAGAGCCGGGGAAGAAGCTCGCGGACATCAGCGAGCATCCGGAGAAGTCGGATAAGGACAGTTCGAGTGCGTACAACACGGCGGAGAGCTCGCGTAGCACTCCGCTAGCGATGGACCGATCGCCCGACCACAGGATAGTCAGCCTCACTAATCATAGGAACTTTCGTGGATCGTCCGTCAGGAGCGGGAGTCCCGATCACAGCAACCCGTCAGAGTCTCCCGCGGAAGACGAGCGATCTTTGAGGACTCGAATTGCCGCTTTATCAAGAGCATCAGATACGCGACACTACCAGAGCTACATGGAGTTAGCCCACGGTCTGCTAGGCATGAGCGATCCACAGGTCGTCCAGCCATCCGAACCTAAAATGGAGTGGAAAGTGAAAGTCAGGAGCGACGGAACCAGATACATCACCAAACGTCCAGTCCGAGATCGTCTACTCCGGGAGCGAGCCCTTAAAATCAAGGAGGAGCGCAGCGGCGGGATGACGACCGATGACGACGCCATGAGCGAGATGAAGATGGGCCGCTACTGGAGCAAAGAGGAGCGTAAACAGCATCTGCTACGGGCTAAAGAGCAGCGGCGGCGGAGGGAGTACATGCAGCGGAGCCGGCTGGAGAGTCTGCGGGAGACTCCACTCAGCAGCGGAGAGGTGAGCATCATCCAGCTCAGCCAGCGCAAGATGATGAAGAAGCGGAACAAGAAGATTCTGGACAACTGGATGACGATTCAGGAGTTGATGACGCACGGGGAGAAAGCACCAGAGGGATCCAAAGTGCATAACGCCTTCCTGTCGGTTACAACTGTGTAGATTCACATGCAAGTTCTCAAACTTTACCCATTTACCCATGTGGTACGATCTACGTTTGCCTCGTTCAATGTGGCAATTTTTATGAGAAGAGACCAGATGAATATTTTTCACACTTTGTTAATGTTTTCTAAGCAATTAAACAAGTTACATTTGCATTTTTTTTTTACAGTTTTTGTTACTGTAATATTTCAAGGAAGGTACCAAAAGGAATATTTCACTCAAAGATTGCTGTCATAAGTCACATGTTCAACACAAACCTGTTTGCCTTTCTAAGCCTCTAGTTGGATATGATGGGGAAAAAAACATGATATTGGAGGAAAAACTATTTGTTTTTGTTTTTTTTGCTCACAATAGTTTGAGAAACTTTTCAAAAAAAATTATTCACATTTACTCGTTTGCTTAATACATTTTTGCTTTTGCCCAAGAATTATTTTTCATCCAATAAATTTTTTTCAAAATGTTTCATTTGAACTTTGCATTAGCCTGTTTGCTCACTAAAGTTTTGCTTTTCGTTCAGTTTTTTTTTTACATTTTGAATATGAAAATGTAAAAAATATGAAAATATTCGACCCATTAACTTACTAAAGTTTTGCTTTCGTCCAATTGTTAAATTGTAAAAAAAATTAACATTGCATTCATCCATTTGCTCACAAAAGTTTTGCTTTAGTCTATTTTTTTATTTTTTTTTATTTTGAATTTGAACTTTGCATTTGCCCGTTTGCTCACTAAACTTTTGCTTTTGTCCAACAAAATGTTACAAAATTTTGAATTTGAACTTTGCATGATTCACCTGTTAACTCAAGGTTTGCTTTTGCACCCCAAATGTGTTTTTTTAATTTATTTTTTAACTTTACATTAGCCTGTTTGCTCACTTACGTTTTTATTTCGCCCAATAAAGGTTTACATTTTTTTTATTTGAACTTTGCGTTCACCCATTTGCGTATTTTTTTTGCTTTTATTCAATAAAATGTTTCCAAATGTTTTATTTTGAACTTTGAATTAGTCGATCTGCTCACTAAAGTTTTGCTTTCGTCCAATAAAATTGAATTTTTTTTTTAATTTTAGCATTCACCTGTTAACTCACTAAAGTTTTGCTTTCGCACCCCAAATGTTTTTTTATTTTATTTTGAATTTGAACTTTACATTAGCCTGTTTGCTCACTTAAAGGTATAGCGGAGGATTTTCCCGAATTTTAGAAAAGAACCGCCCTCTCCACTTTTTGAAAAAATGCACATGCGCAACACTCTACCTGCTCCCGAGAGGGAACGCCTATTAAACGTGTGCACGAGAGAGCATGCACGAGCTAATCATAGCTTACATTAACTTTTACTAGCAGTGATTTTAAATGGATTTCTCCAAATAGCATGCCAAACTTTACCTGTCACGTAGAAACTTCGCAACTGAGGCATCAGTGGGAAGCCCAACCTGTGTTTCGAGCGCAAGCCATCGTGTGAATCGTGTGCACGAGCACGTACGACGGCCTTACGTAAACATATCACCAGAATGATTGACACTTAGGAGGACCAATAGTCTTGATGATCCACCCGGAAAAATAAAATCCTCCGCTATACCTTTACGTTTTTCTTTCACCCAAGAAAGTTTTTCAAAAAAAATTATTTGAACTTTGCATTCACCCATTTGCTCACTAACGTTTTGCTTACAGTCTTAATTTTTATTTTTAACTTTGCATAATTTACTAAATTTTGCATTAGCCCGTTTTGCTCACCAAAGGTTTGCTTTCATCTAATACAATTTTTTTAAATTTTGAATTCCTCCCAAGTCACTGTTTGCTGGAAAAAAAGCAAAAGTTTTGCAAGTGAACGCAACATTTCTTGAGGTAATGCAACATTTTGCAAGAGAACGCAAAATATATATATTTTCTTTCATCTCATATTTTTTTCCAAGTCACTTTTTAACTTTCTCATGTTGAAGACAAAAAGTGAATTATTAAAGTGTATCCCTTCCTCTTATCCATAAAGAAGCATCGCATCAGCTTTGACATTAATGACATTTGACCAATGAAATGAAACCTGACGCATCATATGGGCAACTTTCAGTAACAACATCAGGAGAATTTTTTATTTTTATGTGAATTATTCCCATAATGTTTTATTTATTTGTCATTCCTCACAGGATCTGAAGTATTTTTCAAATAATGTTTACATTTCAGCAAAATGTGAATTATTGTGTAATCTCCTGCCTTTAGTCAGCCTTGCTGAGTCTGTGTTTCAGATGTTGTAGGATTTTAATTGTTTGATTTTTCAACTCTCTGCACCAAACCAGCTCTCTGACTCCGGGCCAGCTCTACCTCTACCTCACACACACACACACACACACACACCTCCTGAAGTCCATTAAACCAGCCAACAGACTTTACTGTTTTCACTTCTGCTGCCCAATCTTGATTATATGACCAGCAACTGGACAAGTTTCTAGGTAATCACAGTACAGAAAGGAAACCTGTTGGCGATGTAGTTTTAGAGGTGTCTGGTTGAATCCATGTGTGGATTATGATTTGTTCTATGAGAGGTACTGGTTTACAGAAAACCAAAAATAACAATTATGATCTAGTCCTGCTCAGTGGACTCGGGTTAACTAAAGCTAACGTCCACAAGCCATTCTAAGAGCTTTTTCAGATGCATTTCCCACAGGAGTCTGTATGAGGAACCAGTGGATTCAGCTTTTGTCAGTCTGGTTTTATTCATATTTGGAGCAACGGATGTACATTTGAATTGTAACTTTCTGTGCTTGTTCTGGCTCAGTGTTCTTAGTCTGATTTGGATAAGCTGTAGTCGTCTCTCTTGGCCAGGTGAATGTGTGGTCATTGTGGAAGTTTGACACTAAATAAATCTTTTCTTCAGATCTTCTGTTGTTCATCTCGCACACACTCACTCTTCCAGGACAACAACATTTAGTGTATTTTAGGTCATGTTTCTAGTCTTGCTTTAACCTGGCTAGTGTTCTCAGAAAAGAGCACAAAAAAATGTTAGTCACAATGCAACATTCATACATTTTAATGAGAATTATACATTTTTTTGTGTGTGCATTACAGTAGCAAGATTTTGTGATGAAAATGTGTTTATTAGTCATGAAAATAATCACAATGCAAAAAAAAAAAAAATCTACATATTTTGTTGGTCCAAAAAAAAAAAGAAGAAAAAAAAGAAAGATTTCATTTGATTTAAGCAAAGAACAAATAAAATAAAAAAATAAAAACATTATTTTCTTTTACTGAGATTTTAAAAAGCTCCAAAAAATAAAAGTAGTTATTTCAATAATATATTTGAATTCAGTATTGAGGCTGTATTAGTCATGAAAATAATTATGGTCCAAAAAAAGGATTCATCTGCCAGGATGAGAACCACTGTGTTAGACTGACCTCACCGCTGGTAACGCACTTCCACAAACACTCCAGTCCATTTGGTAGTTTTTATTATTCAGAGGCTCAAACACATGATGAAATGAAGGTTAACGAGTTCATCTCCATTCACTCCAGTGACCTCCAGTTCATCAGCTTCATTCCTCCACTTCCCAGCACTATCACTCCATTCACATCCATCAGGATGATCTCTGCATGGGTCAGCCGGCGAGTCGCTGGGGTGTGATTAAAGCGTTTCAGTGACAGCGCTGGCATTCGTCACCAGCATCAGAAATATCATCCAGATAACGGCACTCGAGCTCACCTCATCCTCAGTCCATCACGCCGCCTCATCCATAACCTTTAGGGCTCCGGAGCGCACACAGCTCCGCTCATTACACACTGTGGAGGAGACTCGCATCTTTAATAGGCCTGTCTGTATAATGAGTCCGGCGATGTCACTTCATATATTTATGGAGCAGATGATCTTTGATATGCTAATTGAAGTGTGTGTTAATGGCTCTCCGTGAGGCCGGACGCCACATTATCTTGGCAGATTATCTGATGTCTTCATCAAGCCAAGCACAGGAACATCTAGATGTATTATCTGGAGCTCTGAGCACAGATTAATGGACTACATAAACCAATACAGCAGCTGTTTCACATCAAGAGTTCATACAAAAGTGAAGAATCTGTCATCATGTTCTCTCTCTCTCGCTGTTTTCACAACAGAACACAAGAAAAAGATTCATGCTTTGGAAGTCATATACAAACTCACATAAAAAGTGGAAATTAGTACATATAAATGAAAAATATTATATAAAAAGATACAATTCTTACATAAAAAGTGAAAATTATGATATAAAAAGATACAATTCTTACGTTAAATTATTAAATTATTACATAGTCATAATTATGATGAAAATGATTACATATAAGTCAAAATTATGAAATTGTGACCTAAAACGTGAAATTACTACATAAAAATATGAACATTGTTACATAGTTATAATTATGACATAAGTCAAATTACGACATAAAAAGTGGAAAATATTACTGAAAAGTGGAAATTATTACATAGTCATAAATGAGTCAAAATTATGACAAAAAAATTCTAATTATGACAAAAAGTAAATTTTGAAAGGAAAAAATGATGATGTAAAAAATGGAAATTATTACATAAGAGAAAATTATGATATAAAAAGATAAAATTCTTACATAAAAAGTGGAAATTGTTAAATTATTACATAAAGTCATAATTATGATGGAAAATTATATATGTCAAAATTATGAAATTGTGACAAAAAGTGAAATTACTACATAAAAATATGAACATTGTTACATCGTTATAATTATGACATAAGTCAAATTACGACATAAAAAGTGGAAAATATTACTCATAAATAGGAGTCAAAATTATGACAAAAAGTGGAAATTATGACAAAAAATTCTAATTATGACAAAAAGTCAATTATGAAAGGACAAAATTATGATGTAAAAAATGGAAATTATTACATAAGAGAAAATTATGATATAAAAAGAAAATATTTACATAAAAAGTGGAAATTGTTAAATTATTACATAAAGTCATAATTATGATGGAAAATGATATATGTCAAAATTATGAAATTGTGACATAAAACGTGAAATTACTACATAAAAATATGAACATTGTTATAGTTATAATTATGACATGTCAAATTACGACATAAAAAGTGGAAAATATTACTGAAAAGTGGAAATTATTACATAGTCATAAATGAGTCAAAATTATGACAAAAAGTGGAAATTGTGACAAAAAAAAATCTAATTATGACAAAAAGTCAATTTTGAAAGGAAAAAATTATGATGTAAAAAATGGAAATTATTACATAAGAGAAAATTATGATATAAAAAGATAGAATTCTTACATAAAAAGTGGAAATTGTTAAATTATTACATAAAGTCATAATTATGATGGAAAATTATATATGTCAAAATTATGAAATTGTGACAAAAAGTGAAATTACTACATAAAAATATGAACATTGTTACATCGTTATAATTATGACATAAGTCAAATTACGACATAAAAAGTGGAAAATATTACTGAAAAGTGGAAATTATTACATAGTCATAAATATGAGTCAAAATTATGACAAAAACTGGAAATTGTGTCAAAAAAAATCTAATTATGACAAAAAGTAAATTTTGAAAGGACAAAATTATGATGTAAAAAATGGAAATTATTACATAAGAGAAAATTATGATATAAAAAGATAGAATTCATACATAAAAGTGGAAATTGTTAAATTATTACATAAAGTCATAATTATGATGGAAAATTATATATGTCAAAATTATGAAATTGTGACAAAAAGTGAAATTACTACATAAAAATATGAACATTGTTACATCGTTATAATTATGACATAAGTCAAATTACGACAAAAAGTGGAAAATATTACTCAAAAGTGGAAATTATTAGTCATAAATATGAGTCAAAATTATGACAAAAAGTAGAAATTATGACAAAAAATTCTAATTATGACAAAAAGTAAATTATGAAAGGACAAAATTATGATGTAAAAAATGGAAATTATTACATAAGAGAAAATTATTATATAAAAAGATAGAATTCTTACATAAAAAGTGGAAATTAAATTATTACATAAAGTCATAATTATGATGGAAAATTATATATGTCAAAATTATGAAATTGTGACAAAAAGTGAAATTACTACATAAAAATATGAACATTGTTATAGTTATAATTATGACATGTCAAATTACGACATAAAAAGTGGAAAATATTACTGAAAAGTGGAAATTATTACATAGTCATAAATATGAGTCAAAATTATGACAAAAAGTGGAAATTGTGACAAAAAAATTCTATGACAAAAAGTACATTTTGAAAGGAAAAAAATTTGGATGTAAAAAATGGAAATTATTACATAAGAGAAAATTATGATATAAAAAGATACAATTCTTACATAAAAAGTGGAAATTAAATTATTACATAAAGTCATAATTATGATGGAAAATTATATATGTCAAAATTATGAAATTGTGACAAAAAGTGAAATTACTACATAAAAATATGAACATTGTTATAGTTATAATTATGACATAAGTCAAATTACGACATAAAAAGTGGAAAATATTACTGAAAAGTGGAAATTATTACATAGTCATAAATATGAGTCAAAATTATGACAAAAACTGGAAATTGTGACAAAAAAAATCTAATTATGACAAAAAGTCAATTATGAAAGGACAAAATTATTATGTAAAAAATGGAAATTATTACACAAAATCAATTGTGACAAATCAAAATTATGACATACTAAGTCATAATTACAAGGTTAAATAGTTTAAATTGTGAGATAAAAATGTGAAATTATGACTTTCTGTCATATTTAGGAGTCATAATTACAACTTTTGTCAAAATTTCCACCTTTTATCAATTTCAACTTTATATGTCAATTTTGACTTAGTTGAAATTATAACTTAAATTATAATTAATTATAATACGTTTCTGATTCATAATTTTGACTTTTCATCTCATGATTTCGACTCTTTATGTCCTAATTCTGATTAACAAAAGCATTTTTGTTTTTGTATATGGCAGAAATGGGCTTCCATACTAACAGATGTTCAGCAAAATGCTCTTTTTCATACAAAGACAGTTCAATGAAAAAAAAAGTGCAATGAAAGTAGCATGGAGGACCACAACAGGCCCGTGAGAAGCAGACAACCCTTGCTCTGAGTTTCCCAGGAGATCTGCAGGTGTGCTGGGATCATCATGGGAACGCATGAGGAACGTGTGTGTCTGTAAACTGAAGGTTTGTGTTCAGCATTATCAGCTCTGGGTTCTAATGCTCTAATACATTAGAGAGTGATGTATTCAGCCCACAGCACTCACACTACACTCGCGCTCACAGAGATCCTCTGGATATTAAAGCATGTAAATGAGGCAGAAGGATGGTGAACGTTTGTCTCTCTACAGGATTAAAGTCATTTCACTAAGTGATAGAATGATCTCATCACATCTAAACCCTGTACCGAGGTAAACACTTTACTGATTTACCATAATTACACTCTCAGTGTGAGCTCAGGAAAACAGCACATGAGTATTAATGTTCATAACTCTCACTGCAAATCAAACTAACTCAGTCTCACTAACCAGCGCTTTCCTACGGAAGCCCATCTCTGCCACATCAGAGAAAACAATCATTAAGTAAATCATAATCTATAAGACGACATAATGAAAATGAAGCAAAATTATGACACGACAGTGATGATTAAGAGATTAAAAAGTCGAAATTATGATTCATTTTCAACAAAAAGTTGCCGAAATTGTAACAAAATCATAATTGACAGAAAATGTCAGTTTGTAAGTTGACAAAGGCAAAACTAAGAGATTAAAAAAGTTGAAATTATGATTTAAAAAAAGTGAAGTTATGACATAAAAAATTGAAACTTAGATATGCCGAAATTGTAACAAAATCATAATTTTGACAATAAAAATTCTAAGATGACAAAAAGTAACAAATATGAGACAAAAAGTAAAAATTATGAGTCATAATTTTGAGATTAAAAAGACTTTTTACCTCATAGTTTTGACTTTTTGTCAACTTAGAATTTTATTTTCATAATTATGCTTTTGCATGTTATAATTTCGACATATCTCAGTTTTGACTTTTTGTCATAATTTAGACTTTTTATGTCATAAATTGATTTTTTTTTCATAATTTTGACTTTTTATCTCATAATTTTAACTTAGTATGTCATAAATTCAACTGTATACTTCCATCTTTAAACACTAACAGTCTGAACTCAAACTGAAACATTTAATACTTCTTTACGGACCATAAAAGCCCAAAACTCCATGATCTGAACATAGATGAACGAGCAGATGGGTCACACACTGTATTAATCTCATTAAAGGAATAATTTCCCTGAAAATGAAATTGACTCGCCCTCGTGTCGCTGCAAACCCGTGTGACTTTCTCTCTTCTGTTGAACACAGGGACAGATGTTTAGCAGAATATTAAACATGAACATCCACTTTCATTGATGTTTCTCCATGCAGTGAAAGTGAAGAGTGATGAAACATGCTGTGATAATATCAGCATGATCTGGACATTCATATGCAGTTATTATCACTGTCTGCGACTGCTAAGAAGGCTCCTTTTAATTCTTATATAACATTATTATTATTTTTATGGAAGTATTGTTCACATTTTCTCTTTTTTATCTCTCTGCAATACAACTGATCTGTTTTATTATTTCATTTCCTTTCCTTTCATGAGAATATTGAGCAGGAGAGCTACCGAAGCTCAGATGTTCTTCATGTGTTATGACTGATCTGGGATCTGTAATGCTGTTTCGTTCCTCTCATTTCCGTCTCTATTGTCATTCATGACAGAGATGCATTTCTCCTCAGGCCACTCTTACACACAAAGCATCATAAAAATGATATTTTACTCACGGTATCGTGATGCAGATGCGTCTCTCACGTGGACAGGCGTCCTCAGAAATCCTGAGCAAAACACAAGATAAACAAAATATACAGTCAAATGTTTTTCTATAGCAATTTTCACAATACATATGATTTACATACAGCTTCAAAGTAAATCACACTGTTATGTCTATAATTCCCTGGTACTTTACCACAGAGCCATTTCATAGATTTAGTGCTGGATGATAAAATGATTTAGATCTAGATATTGTAGTTTTGTATCGGTCAGTTTAGTTCCATTACGAGATTTAAATGTCAGTCGGTTTTGTTCCACCTAGAGATTTAAATGTCGGTTCGTTAACGCATCTCTTTTGGTCTTTGATCTCTTTGATCCGTTAAGAGATTTAAATGTCAATCACTTTTGTTCCATTACAAGATTTAAATATTTAAATGTCGGTCACTTATGTTCCATTACGAGATTTAAATATTTAAATGTCGGTCGCTTTTGTTCCATTACGAGATTTAAATGTCGGTCGCTTAGATTCCATTACGAGATTTAAACGTCGGTCGCTTAGATTCCATTACGAGATTTAAATGTCGGTCGCTTATGTTCCATTACAAGATTTAAATATTTAAATGTCGGTCGCTTCTGTTCCATTACGAGATTTAAATATTTAAATGTCGGTCGCTTTTGTTCCATTACGAGATTTAAATGTCGGTCGCTTAGATTCCATTACGAGATTTAAACGTCGGTCGCTTAGATTCCATTACGAGATTTAAATGTCGGTCGCTTATGTTCCATTACGAGATTTAAATATTTAAATGTCGGTCGCTTTTGTTCCATTGCGAGATTTAAATATTTAAATATCAGTCGCTTTTGTTCCATTGCGAGATTTAAATGTCGGTCGCTTAGATTCCATTACGAGATTTAAATGTCGGTCGCTTATGTTCCATTACGAGATTTAAATATTTAAATGTCGGTCGCTTTTGTACCATTACAAGATTTAAATGTCGGTCGCTTATGTTCCATTACAAGATTTAAATATTTAAATGTCGGTCGCTTCTGTTCCATTACGAGATTTAAATATTTAAATGTCGGTCGCTTTTGTTCCATTACGAGATTTAAATGTCGGTCGCTTAGATTCCATTACGAGATTTAAACGTCGGTCGCTTAGATTCCATTACGAGATTTAAATGTCGGTCGCTTATGTTCCATTACAAGATTTAAATATTTAAATGTCAGTCGCTTATGTTCCATTACAAGATTTAAATATTTAAATGTCGGTCGCTTCTGTTCCATTACGAGATTTAAATATTTAAATGTCGGTCGCTTTTGTTCCATTACGAGATTTAAATGTCGGTCGCTTAGATTCCATTACGAGATTTAAACGTCGGTCGCTTAGATTCCATTACGAGATTTAAATGTCGGTCGCTTATGTTCCATTACAAGATTTAAATATTTAAATGTCAGTCGCTTTTGTTCCATTGCGAGATTTAAATGTCGGTCGCTTAGATTCCATTACGAGATTTAAATGTCGGTCGCTTATGTTCCATTACAAGATTTAAATATTTAAATGTCGGTCGCTTCTGTTCCATTACGAGATTTAAATATTTAAATGTCGGTCGCTTTTGTTCCATTACGAGATTTAAATGTCGGTCGCTTAGATTCAACTGTATACTTCCATTACAAGATTTAAATGTCGGTCGCTTATGTTCCATTACAAGATTTAAATATTTAAATGTCGGTCGCTTAGATTCCATTACGAGATTTAAACGTCGGTCGCTTAGATTCCATTACGAGATTTAAATGTCGGTCGCTTATGTTCCATTACAAGATTTAAATATTTAAATGTCAGTCGCTTTTGTTCCATTGCGAGATTTAAATATTTAAATGTCGGTCGCTTTTGTTCCATTACGAGATTTAAATGTCGGTCGCTTAGATTCCATTACGAGATTTAAATGTCGGTCGCTTATGTTCCATTACAAGATTTAAATATTTAAATGTCGGTCGCTTATGTTCCATTACGAGATTTAAATATTTAAATATCGGTCGCTTTTGTTCCATTACGAGATTTAAATATTTAAATATCGGTCGCTTTTGTTCCATTACGAGATTTAAATATTTAAATATCGGTCGCTTTTGTTCCATTACGAGATTTAAATATTTAAATGTCGGTCGCTTTTGTTCCATTACGAGATTTAAATATTTAAATATCGGTCGCTTTTGTTCCATTACGAGATTTAAATGTCGGTCGCTTTTGTTCCATTACGAGATTTAAATTTCGGTCGGTTTGTTCCACTAAGAAATGTAAATATTGGTTTTGTTCAAACAGAGAGTAAGCCACTATCAAAAAAGTATGAATGAAAATAAAGCTTTAAGGGAACGGTTAGTCAGATCAAGGCGTACAGAGGAATCACACTGAAAATATTACAGTCAAATCACGCGGCGGCGTTTATGCACACACACACACACACACACACAGATCTGCTGACCTCCTGAGCTCTGCTGTTCTGCTGGACGTCAGCGGTCATTTGCATGCGGTGCTTTTCTAGAGGTTATATCTCAGAGAGTGTGGAAACCCCACGGGAACATGAACACAAACACGTTATCATGCTAGTTACTGACAGCTTCAGGTCTGCTCGCAGCGGAGGCTGTTCACGAGCGGTGAGATTAAACCGGGTCAAACGCCTCGAGCGCAGGAATAGAGGAGGAGATGTCTCTGGATCCGCTTTCATGTCAGAAAACACATTTCTGTGTTTCGTGCTTTGAAACAAACACAACACATGTGAAAACATTCTGACAGTTTTAACTGTATCCTGATGAAAAAACTAAACACAAATATATCTCTTCCCAGTCCAAACAAAACATCAAACCTGACCTGTGTATTCTGCCAGACCAGTTACCCACATTAGGCTGGATTAAGCTGGTTTTACAACAAAATTGTGTGCCAATTACAATTGCTCACCTTATATCACACAAAACATATGAGAACAACAGTTTAACCAGTAATTAAACCATTCCTGAGCGACAAAAACACAACTTAATGTTGTATGTTCTCATATGTGTCGTGTTAATGTTTAAAACCCATCTTAAACCAGCCTAATGTGGTTAGCTGGTCTGGACAGTTTTTATGGTTTTTGGGCTCATTTGGGACCAGCAAACCATCTTAGACTGGTTTAAGTTGTGTGTTTGTCAGTTTTGTGAAAGTGTCTTGTGTTTTAATGTTTAATGAGATACCAGCTATGCAAACCCAAACATCTGGCAAATATTATGTTACATAAAATGATATGCTGGTCTACCAACTCGATTACTGGTCTGTATTATGGTTTTTGGTCACATCTGAGACCAGCAAACCGTCTTGGACTGATTTCCCAGACAGCAGGGCCAGATCTGGGCCGACGACATAAACCTAAACCAGTCTAAGATGGTTTTCTGGTCCCAAATGTTCCCATAAACCTAGACCAGTTGGTAGACCAGCTATAACCACCTTTTTTCAACAAAGTTGTGCAGCATTTACACTTTACTCATGCTATAAACACACTATTCGCCCGGTGTTGCGGGTTAACCTGCCCAATCGTGCAGTAAATGGGTCGGTTCATGTTTTCCAGCATGTGTGGCGTATATTAAAGCGCTGACGGAGGAGATTCTCCTCATCCTGATGTTATTGTCTCGATCATCTCCTCCGTCTGTCAGATCAGATCCTTCAGTCTTCCCTGTGACAGAGAGAGAGATGTTACAGGCTCCTGAATCATAGATCAATACTCATGCTCATATTCTCCATGGGAGGCCATCATAACACAGCTCATTAAAACAGGTTACGTATGCCTAACACACACACACACACACACACACACACACACACACACGTTAAGCATGCCAGGCTGTTCATGCACACTTTGACGGAGGCCCATCAAATATTGATATGTTATTCCCAGCTGTCTCTGTGCCGTTATTTGACATGTCGTCGCTCTTTTAATAACCTTCCTGTGTTTTGTCTTGTTTGTCCCTTCGAGGTGTCTGTAATCTTTTTCCATTATTAATCCGGCAGAACAGAAATGTCACTCCTGCAGGATCTCACTCGCCGTGTCTAATGCGTTCGATCTCAGCGGGAACAGGTTCCGAATCTCCACACAATCAGGAATTACCATACGAAATCAGGAACAACTTTCAGAGGAGAATCAAACGTCTATTGAGACTCTCACACTGAACCAAAGAATCTCAGTAAACATCAAAAACACATGATTTACAGGAACAGACGCAAGAATATAAAATATCACGTAAACCTGCGTAAGATGGACTCCTAAAACCATGAAAACAGAGCAGTTTAATCACGCTATAAAAAATTACTTGTAGGATTTACTTGATAAAATCCTCAAAACACATTTTAAGAACATTTATTACTGCTCTGTACAACTTACCTGTTATTATCAAGTGAAATCTACTTACTATTGAATTTACCATTCATTTGACATTATATTTAATTAAGTTAATTTTACTTAAATATATTTAATTTATTTAATTTCATAAATCAAATTAAGTAACATCTACTTAAATAAGTTAATATAACAAAATAACTTTTTACTAATATAATATCAAATTTAACCACACTTTTAAAGTGTATGCTTTATTTTGAAACATCTTAGTAAATAATACAATAGATATTGTATTCCACACTATATCTACTAATAGATGTAACATGAACACAGAGACCTCAATACTTGGCACACAATAAATAATAACGCTAACATTCGAAAGATCGTTTATGAGTATGAATGTGTCATTTTGAGTAGAAAATGAATCCAGATGTCACAAAATGGCAAGTTACCAAACCTAACAGCAAAAGTAATGATAAAACGGTGTAAATACAGCTGGAAAACAGTGAAAATCAAGTATTAGAAAAGTTTTTACTTAATTTTATATTTCTACATGCTTGAGTTAAGTACTAATATAGGATCTACTTAATTTTTGTTTAATTCTTGTCTAAACTACCTTTTTCATGTAGAAATGACATTAGTTTTTTCTGTAGCATTTACTTCACCACAGAATCACTTTTATCAGTGCATTAGAGAATCATCAAGCGCTCAAAGCATCGATAAAGACAGACTTCAGGATAACAGTCTCCACAAACCTCTGAAATACTGGAGCTCGAACGCTGCAATATGAAGATGAATTTGACTCATATCAGAGAAGAAATGCGAGTCAGCAAACGACGGATGAATGAGTCTTTCTCTGAGCTGGAGCGATTCTTCAATCGACTCGAACGGCCTTGAAAATCCATCAGGAATGGAGGAATTCTGACATAATCGCTTCGTATTTCACAGACGTCTGTTTCAGCGATAGAAAACTGGATGAGGGAAATCCATCAGAGTTATGACCACATTAACACACTTCAGTGGCTCACACACACCGACAAACTGACCCGGAATCAGTCGAGTCAGGACAGAGAGCCGAGCGCAGGCTGGTTTTAATAACGACTCAAACAGGAACATTAAAAGCGAGTGATAAAGAGACGTGAGGAGTGTTTGATGAGAAATTTGAGGAAAATTAGAAAGAGAGAAGCTGATGCGCGAGAAGGAAGATTCAATGGTTGAAGAAAGAGTCGCGTTTGAGTGAATCACAAAGAACTGAATGATTCCGATTCTGGTTCCTTAATGATTCTTTTGAAGATGATTTGAAAGATAAAGCAGTAGGCTATTAGTCCTGATTATACACTAAATATAAAAATATTAAACAAAACCAATACATTTTAAGCATTTGAATGTGTTAAAGTGTGTTGAATCATTAGATTGATTCAAACTGATGAGTTCAAGAGGGAATCACGAATCTCATTTTGATTCACATCATTGGCTCATTGAGCTTTGCATTAATCTATGAACTACAAAAGACAGACACAACAGCAAAATTCATACCAAAAACGAATCTGAACCTCTGAGTCTCACATGTTCGCTATAGCCTCTGTATAATGAAATGAGTGCAAACACACAGTCTCTGAAGCTCAACCGTGAAGGAACTCGACAGGTTCATCAGATCTCAGTGAAGCCCTAAAGCACAAGAGCCTGAAGGGAGAGACACACGTGTCCTGACTGAGCCAGCTTTTACCGCGGTAACAACAGAGTAAACCCTGAGGAACGGCCCGAGTACAGCTGAGCAAAGCTTCATGTCTGAGATGTTCATCTCAGATCCACTGCAGAATAATGACGAGTCTCGAAGAGTCTGAGAGCTTTAACTGGTTCAGTTCATGAGTCTAACGCGAGAACTTCATAATGGAGAACACAACTTAATATTGTTAACTCAAACCACACACACACACACACACACACACACACACACACACACACACACACACACACACACACACACACTTTTTATTACTAAAGTAAACATTCCCTAAAATAACATAAGTCATAACAAAAAACAATTTCAGCTAGTTGCCAAGGCAACATTTCTCATTTTTGTTTAGTTTAAGTTGAAGTACTAACTAAAACTAATAAACTAAAACTATCAATGCCACCAAAATAACAATGTCACAAATAACATTGTAATGCAATATAAGTCACTTTGGATAAAAGCATCAGCCAAATGCATTAAAATAAAATAGAAACATGCATCTGAAAGAGCAGTGATGTGAGAACACTGGAATCTAAGGAAGAGATTTGTAAAAGATGTGGTAAAACGGAGATCAAATAATAAAGGTTAATAAAAAAAGAGTTTTTTTTTTTTTTAATCCTTCTTTGTTGACATGTTATTATTTGTATTGAAAGTGCAATCATGCTACTGGATGAATCTGCAAATGCCACAGAGAGAACACATATTTTCTCTTACGCTAAAAGCCTCAGACTGATACTGGTCTACATGTTCTGCATCTCCACTTTGTTGATGGGGTCATGAGAACGAGTCTGATCCTCTGGAGCCGCAGGGAATATTCCCATGTGTCCTCCACATCCTACAGGACCTGACAGGGAACATGGCATCATCCAATTATAGGATTTCTCCGTTCTGACAGAAGCATGTACGAGGAATCTGCGCAGGTTTAGCACTCACGCATAATCTATATGCAAATGCAGAGTTATCCCGGTCTCGTCCCGCAGCCGGTCCTGGGGCGTCACTGCCGCACACGAGCTGGTGTTAGCTGCGTTATTGGATAATGATGAACCCTGATCAAATCATTTGAAATGGCATTATAACAAAGCTGCAGATTTGCCTAAAGCCGAAACCCCGTCCCAGTGTGAGGCGCTGCAATGCATGATGGGAGCATCTGCATACACTTAAAATACAGCATCAGCATTAGCATCAGCATCAGTCAACTGTGACGTCTGCGGAGAAAAGAGGAGAAGAGAAAAGAGGAGAAGAGAAGAGAAGAGAGGAGAAGAGAAGAATCTTGAATGCAATACAAGTTGCTAAAAAACATAAAAACATTAAAAAAAAATATATAAATAAATAAATAAAATGTATAAAATATTAGGAACACCATACTAATACTGTGTTTGACCCCCTTTCGCCTTCAGAACTGCCTTAATTCTACGTGGCATTGATTCAACAAGGTGCTGAAAGCATTCTTTAGAAATGTTGGCCCATATTGAATATTGATAGGATAGCATCTTGCAGTTGATGGAGATTTGTGGGATACACATCCAGGTTGTGACATGGTGCATTATCCTGCTGGAAGTAGCCATCAGAGGATGGGTACATGGTGGTCATAAAGGGATGGACATGGTCAGAAACAATGCTCAGGTAGGCCGTGGCATTTAAACAATGCCCAATTGGCACTAAGGGGCCTAAAGTGTGCCAAGAAAACATCCCCCACACCATTACACCACCACCAGCCTGCACAGTGGTAACAAGGCATGATGGATCCGTGTTCTCATTCTGTTTACGCCAAATTCTGACTCTACCATCTGAATGTCTCAACAGAAATCGAGACTCATCAGACCAGGCAACATTTTTCCAGTCTTCAACTGTCCAATTTTGGTGAGCTCGTGCAAATTGTAGCCTCTTTTTCCTATTTGTAGTGGAGATGAGTGGTACCCGGTGGGGTCTTCTGCTGTTGTAGCCCATCCGCCTCAAGGTTGTGCGTGTTGTGGCTTCACAAATGCTTTGCTGCATACCTCGGTTGTAACGAGTGGTTATTTCAGTCAAAGTTGCTCTTCTATCAGCTTGAATCAGTCGGCCCATTCTCCTCTGACCTCTAGCATCAACAAGGCATTTTCGCCCACAGGACTGCCGCATACTGGATGATTTTCCCTTTTCACACCATTCTTTGTAAACCCTAGAAATGGTTGTGTGTGAAAATCCCAGTAACTGAGCAGATTGTGAAATACTCAGACCGGCCCGTCTGGCACCAACAACCATGCCACGCTCAAAATTGCTTAAATCACCTTTCTTTCCCATTCTGACATTCAGTTTGGAGTTCAGGAGATTGTCTTGACCAGGACCACACCCCTAAATGCATTGAAGCAACTGCCATGTGATTGGTTGATTAGATAATTGCATTAATGAGAAATTGAACAGGTGTTCCTAATAATCCTTTAGGTGAGTGTATATTCCTTTGGATAAAAGCAAAATGGATCAAATAAAACCATCAGCTCATCCGGGAGCCGAAGAATCACAGCGTGTGTGTTCTTACTTCAGTGTTTAAACACACACAGATTCAGAGTCTGACGGAGAACAGAGAACAAACATCTCACACATCTCACACATCTTCATCTGACGGAGGAGAAATGAAGAGGGAAAATATGAGAACAGAAGTTGAGAATCAGCGGAGAGAGTTCCAGTTCTCTCTCTCTAACATCTGATACACTGATGCTGTGTCTCTCTGCCATTATACACACACACACACACACACACACACACACACACACAACACACACACAGAGTGTCTCTCTCTCTGTTTGTGTGCTGTTCATTAAAGACTCTCTCTAAGCTCTCAGTAGTTCATTAGTTCATTACTCTGATGATCGATATGTGTTTGACCTCTGACCTCCAGCTCAAACGCTCCTCAAAAACACGCACACACACACATACACACACACACACACACACACACACACACACACACACACACACACACACACACACACACACTCAAACACACACACAGCTGCAGGAGCTTCGATACACTCCTCTGATGAATATCAATGCATCAATTATTTCATTTCATTCGGCCAATAAAGAATAAACACACATTGCAAAACATGATGTTCTTCCTCAGTGTTTCTGTCTCGTTTACAGCACAAACATCTCAACATTCAAACATCAAGATTTTTTTTTCTTGTTTTGGGTCAAAGACGACCCGAATGCACAATGAGGGTTCAGAACGCTTAGATATTTGTGCTGTAAAACACTGAGGAAGAACATCTCACACTCGTCTCAGAAGTTTCAGAAGAGATTTCAATCATTTCTCTGATTTGCTCAGAGATCCCAAACTCAGAGATCCCAAACTCAGAGATCCCAAACTCAGAGATCTCAAACTCAGAGATCCCAAACTCAGAGATCCCAAACTCAAAGATCCCAAACTCAAAGATCCCAAACTCAGAGATCCCAAACTCAGAGATCCCAAACTCAGAGATCTCAAACTCAGAGATCTCAAACTCAGAGATCCCAAACTCAGATATCTCAAACTCAGAGATCCCAAACTCAGAGATCCCAAACTCAGAGATCCCAAACTCAAAGATCCCAAACTCAGAGATCCCAAACTCAGAGATCCCAAACTCAGAGATCTCAAACTCAGAGATCTCAAACTCAGAGATCCCAAACTCAGAGATCTCAAACTCAGAGATCCCAAACTCAGAGATCCCAAACTCAAAGATCCCAAACTCAAAGATCCCAAACTCAGAGATCCCAAACTCAGAGATCCCAAACTCAGAGATCTCAAACTCAGAGATCTCAAACTCAGAGATCCCAAACTCAGATATCTCAAACTCAGAGATCCCAAACTCAGAGATCCCAAACTCAGAGATCCCAAACTCAGAGATCTCAAGCTCAGAGATCTCAAGCTCAGAGATCTCAAGCTCAGAGATCTCAAACTCAGAGATCTCAAACTCAGAGATCTCAAGCTCAGAGATCCCAAACTCAGAGATCCCAAGCTCAGAGATCTCAAACTCAGAGATCCCAAACTCAGAGATCCCAAGCTCAGAGATCTCAAACTCAGAGATCTCAAACTCAGAGATCCCAATCTCAGAGATCCCAAACTCAGAGATCCCAAACTCAGAGATCCCAAACCGAACTCATTTCTCATCAAATGAAACGAGCTTGTATTGAACACTGAATCCACTGGATGAATATGAACAAACACAGATCATCAGTCCTCTCTGTGGTTATTGTTCACGCTGCACTTCAGGAATAATTGGCCGTTCGTCATCGAGAGCAAACGATCCGGCAGATATCAAGATCAAGATCGTTAAACAGATATATCTCTGCAATATGACAGATCGTTTGCTAGTGTAATTATCCTCCGGACACGACTGACCTTTGACCTCTGCAAACAGCAAAGTCACGTGACCATTCAAGAGGAGCATTAGTAAGATAACTGTAAAACACAAGAATGATTCTTCACATAAGATTCATCAGCTTTTACTCTGTTTTTCAGAGAGAGATTGTGTGCTTATGAATGTTTAAATGCATGATTAAAGTTTCAGATCCATGAGCCTCTGGACAAAAGAACAAATCTGTTCATTCAGCAGAAAAAGTTATCGCTTTAAATGAATATTCACACAGTAAGTGCAAGATTAAGCAACATTGTGATTATCTAGCATATCTGGTTGAAACTTTAGTGGTCGTAGGTAATTGATTCGCTTCACTGAATCATGTTCACTTCAAAGAATCAATTCAAAACTTTGATACAATGAATCATTAGTGACATCACTCAATATCATGTTCTTCCTCAGTGTTTCTGTCTCGCTTTCCAGCACAAACATCTCAACATTCTTACATCAAGATACATTTACTGGAGAAGAAGCAAAATTACTTAAGATATTAACAGAAAAATGTTTGTTTTCCTCCATCGGCTGATATCTGTTCTTATTTTAAGCACAAACTCACTTCATTTTGATACATTTTTCAGGCTTAATATCTTCAGTCGTTGTTCCTCTCCAGTAAATGTGTGTTGATGTAAGAATGTTGAGATGTTTGTGCTGTAAATGGAGACAGAAACCCTGAGGAAGAAGCTGATGTGTGTGTTCCTCAGTCTCGAGGTCATGGGTTCAGCGAGAGCGTTTGAAGACGAAGCGCTCAAGCGTCGAGTTCCTGAAGCCGTCAGTGTTCCAGCGCTGAGGAAACATGTTCCCGTTCCCGACGGAACTCAAACTCTCTGTCAGAAATGAAACCGCAGTGAGATTATGAGATGTTCCTGGAGTAAACACAGTGAACGTGTGTGTGTGTGTGTGTGTGTGAACTGTGCAGATTTCTCCAGAGACGCTCTCTGATGATAGTTTCTCTCGCAGGTCAGAGGCTTTATTCCACGCTCACTTTATAAACCGGGTAAATAACAGAGACAAGACTTCAGTTTGAGGTGAAACGCCTGAGGGAAGATTGTGTTCCTAACATTTATAAGATCTCCACACACACTATATTCAGCCCTAAAGTCAAGATTTATATAGTTGAAATGGATTACAGACTTTTATCATAAACAAACTAAACTGGGCTCAGACCTTCAGACTGGTCTGACTCGAGATGCTGTGTCTTTTCTAGCTGATCCGACGTACGATTTCTGTTAAACACATGATCAAACCTACACAATGTCCTGTAGACTTTCATTGAGGGGGTGAAGACTTTTGAACAATAAGGGCCCTATCTTACACTCGCCGCAGTGCAGCGCCAGGCGCGACAAAGTGTTTTCTGCTAGTTTCAGCCCGACGCAGTTATCATTTTCATGTCCTACGCCACGTTGTTTAAATAGCAAATGCATTTGCGCCCATGGGCTTCTGGATGAGAACGAGGTGTGTTCTGGCGCATTGTTTGCGTGTTACTATTCTGAGGCAATAGAAATAGACTGAGCCATATATTTTTTGTTATTTAAAGAGTGCGTTATAGGCGGTAATGTGCGGTATAGGCGGGTCCACAACGCGCATACACTCTGCTTATTACACACACACAAACTCTGCTTATTACACACACACACACACACACACACACACACACACACACACACACACACACACACACACACACACTCTGCTTATTACACACACAGGGACGCACAGTGGCACACAAACATGCCAAATATAAAAGCATGAACATGGTTAAAATATGACTAGCTGTGGAACAAGCAATATTCAGTCAGTTACAATCAGATTAACACAGATTTAGTTTATTGATGATGAATATATAAAGGTGGTTATTGTGTTTAAAACACAGTTCATTAGTAAATCTGACCTGTTGTGTTGATGTGCGAATGACAGTTTAACACTGAGGTTATTTGTCAACTGGATGGATGAAAATTTATATGCAATTTAGGCCTAAACATTCTTCTTTACATTGACATTTCAGACACTGTAAGCAATACAAGGCAGAGCGGATGTTCATTATGATCGTGTCGCGGCGGTTCTGATGGTCTGTGTGGTTTGTGGAGCGGTATTCGGGTCGCTTACATCTCTCATGAATATTCAGTGAGCATCTGACAGATCGCTTAAATAAACATGATGCAGAGCCTTGTGGGAGAGAGCCTGAGCGCGATCTGGAGATGAGAGTCTGAATACTTCATGTCTGAGAGGAAGAGACATGTTTGTGTCTCGGTCATAACTCGATTGTGAATATATTAATTGCGGATGTGCTCTCCGTTCATAACTTCGTTTGTCTCGCGCTGATGATGCTGATGTTCTTCAAGCTCTCTGATATCATCAACTAAACCTGGACAAGACATAGCCTGACCCGAGGCCATATCTCTGAAGTCTCTGAGTTTAATCTCACTGCATTCAGGAGAGACACAGACATGACAGAAGAATGATAACTGTAAAGATAACGATAACTATATTAGCATCCATAACTATATTATGTCGTCTGTCGCTTTAAGTACTCGAGCTCTGAAAGCAGGATGGATTCTGATTGGCTGTCAATATTTTCATCGTTCATCAACTGGAGAAAAAAAAAAGAATCGCTCTGAAAGTGAATTATTAAACTTAATAGTTATAGTTTCCGCCACAAAATAAAATAAAATTTAAAAGGTAATTGTAACTTTTTATTTTACAATTCAGATTTTGTTTGTTTGTACGATTGTGTGTTTATATATAAATATATATATATAGTTATAAACTTGCAATTGCGAGTTTACATTTCACAATTCATTTTTTCTGGCAATTCTGTTTTTTTTTTGTTTCCACCACAAAATAAAAAATAAAAAAGTTGCGACTTTTTTCCTTGCAGTCGCGAGTTTATATCTCACAATTCAGACTTTTTTTCTCAGAATTTGTATATATCTCGCGCAACTTCAAGTTTATATCTCGTAATTCTGTTTTTTCTCATATTTTTTTTTTTACCTTGAAATAAAATAATTAAATTATGAAAAGTAATTGCGACTACTTTTTATCTCAGAATTTAAGACATTTCCCTCGCAATTTAAATCTTGCAATTCTAACGTTTACATCTCACAATTGAATTCAGACTTTTTTTCGTAGAATTAAGAGTTTATTTCTTGCAATTCTGGTAAATTGCGAGATAAAAAGCGCCAACTACGTTTTATTTATTCCGTGATGGAAATAAGTTTCCATGTAGATCCTAAAAGTTGTGGTTGTTGGTGTGAACGGGCCTTTATCTGCCGATCACAGGATCCAGTGAGCTCTCTCTCTCGACTCGTCCGGCTCTGGCTCTCAGTTGTGTAACGATCATACGCTGGGAAATGTCAGTGATGTGGAGAATGTCAGAGCGTCTCAGATGTTCATTAAATCAGAGATGAAGCGGATGTCTTGAGAGAAAGGGCTTGATTTCAGAGCGCTGACAACTTTAATTTCACTTTGATTTGCTAACGGCCTTGACAAGTTATTTTACGTCCCTGAAGACTTTTCGTCAAATGAACCCTGTTAATTTTATTTCATAGTGTGACTCACAAAACGCCCCGATGAGATGATTCTGAACTTCAGAAACACTTGTGAATTAAAGCAGCAATAGTAATGGTTCACTTTGTCTCACGGCTGGTTTATACTGGTTTAGATTGTCTCACGGCTGGTTTATACTGGTTTAGCTGGTTTATACTGGTTTAGCTGGTTTATACTGGTTTAGTTTGTCTCAAAGCTGGTTTATACTGGTTTACTTTGTCTCACAGCTGGTTTATACTGGTTTAGTTTGTCTCACGGCTGGTTTATACTGGTTTACTTTGTCTCACAGCTGGTTTATACTGGTTTAGTTTGTCTCACGGCTGGTTTATACTGGTTTAGCTGGTTTATACTGGTTTAGTTTGTCTCACGGCTGGGCTGGTTTATACTGGTTTAGCTGGTTTATACTGGTTTAGTTTGTCTCACGGCTGGTTTTTACTGGTTTAGATTGTCTCACGGCTGGTTTATACTGGTTTAGCTGGTTTATACTGGTTTAGTTTGTCTCACGGCTGGTTTATACTGGTTTAGTTTGTCTCACGGCTGGTTTATACAGGTTTAGCTGGTTTATACTGGTTTAGTTTGTCTCACGGCTGGTTTATACTAGTTTAGTTTGTCTCACGGCTGGTTTATACTGGTTTAGTTTGTCTCACGGCTGGTTTAGTGGTTGACAAGTGCCCAAAAAATGCACCAAAACCAGTGGTGGTGCTTCGCCTGTGCTTCACCCCAATATAGTCCCAAGTCAATATCTGCCTAGGAAATCGCCTAGTGTTAATCTGCATCGCTATTTATACTCGTTGTGAATACGCAGGCCACAAGAAGTCATTCGTTTTTTTAATTTTTTATCACTTTTACTCAGGACATGCTAGCTGGCAACAAAGGATTCCATTCATTATGCTAAGCTAAGCTAGCGCCGACCCTGTCAAACTAAAACAATGCATGCACTGAGACAAAAATGTGTTTGCCCACCTATCTAAATGTAGGAAAGACGGTGAATAAGCCCTATTTCAAAAAACGGTGGAGTGTTCCTTTAATATTTCTAACTTGACTGAACGAATCAATTACGCCCTGATTCCCTCAAACGCTCGCGGGCGTGTGTCTCGGCCCTCACACACTCTTCACACACCATCTTCCAGAGCTGTCCATCACCAGAGAACAGGTTTCAATTAAAACTGGAGATCGTATCGGCAGCCAGAGGGAATGAACACGTCATAGTGAACATCAGTGTGTGTGTGTGTGTGTGTGTGTGTGTGTGTGTCGTCCTGCAGCGGTTGTGTCATGAATAGGGCTGTAACGATACCCTCATGTCACGATTCGAAACATATCACCATACCATAATATTATTGCGATACTCCCAGATATATGATAAAAGGTTAACAAAAAATGTATTGTTGATTAAAATGCTAAATTTTATATTACACTGTGTGTGTAAATGAAGAGGCTTGGACTTGGTGCTTGAAACCCAAAGCACAGGACAATAGAGACACCAGAATAACAATATTCATGATTCTGAAGATGAAAACACAGAATTATTGTAGACGAATATACTTGATCTCTGTCACTGACTAGATATATTGAAAATAAAATACTCTTTTTACTGGTAACATCAGACATTCGGCATTATCAGGACACACTAATATCCCCCATTACATTATTATACATTATATTCAACATTATATATAGTAGTTTAATGTAGAACTGGCACTAAAACTCTGAAAACTTGCATTTTTTTCACACAGATATTTTCATTTTGGGTGAACTACACACTTACTGTCCCTATCCACGATAAACACTGCTGTATTGTGATATAGTGACGCGATATATTGTGATGAATGACTCCTCAGATCAGATGTGCTCCTTCACTGAGAGATCTTTACAAAGGCGATTTCTAAAGGATGTCGTTTCTGCTAAATGAATGTTAATATCACTGGCATCACACCGACGATCGCAGCCCAAACTCACACTATTAGTTTGAGACAATCAAAATCAATCAAAGATCTACAGTCACAGTGGACTGCTGGAAATACAGGCCTTTTATTTCCCCAAGCCTCCATCACACGTTCCCCATCTCACAGACGAGTCCTGCAGCGCACATAAATAACGCTGATGTGTGTGTGTGTGTGTGTGTGTGAGGACGGACGGCGAGCTGAAATTAGCTGAGAAACGTCTCTAAAATGAAAAGGCTGTTTGACTAACGACTCTCCTGCGGCAACGCTTCATCACAGACACACAGCGTTTCACAAAGTTTGTTTGTTTTAGTCATTTTTCAAAATACATATTTCTATGTTCCATTTATATTTTCATTTTAGTTAAAGTTTTAGTATTTCAATTTTTTGTCATTTCCATTAGTTTTTTTTGGTATTTTTTATATTTATATTTTCTCATTTTAATTTATATTTTCTAATATTTAAATTTAGTTTTAGTCATTGGTTTTTTTTTTTTAGTTTTGTGTTTTGACGTTTTTATTAGTTTTTGTTTTAGTATTTAAAAAAAAGTATTTATTTATATTTACAATTTAAGTTTTAGCATTTTTTATTTTTGTGTTTTTTTCATTTTTAATAGTTTTATTGTTTGTTTTAGTCATTTAACATGTTTATTTATATTTTGCATATATATATATATATATATAAGCAAAAATTAAACAAATATATATATATATAAACTTAAAAAAGTGTATATATAAAACTTAAATATAAAGTTTCTTTTAAGTAATTTTTTAAAAATGTTTAATTGTATTTTCTATTTATATTAAGATTTTAATTAAAGTTTTAGTATTTTTGTCAGTTTTATTAGTTTTTTGTTTTAGTAATATTTGTACGTATATTTACATAATACATCTTTATTTTTCTATTCATATTTTAATGTTAGTTCAATTTGATTAGATTTTTTCAAAAGTTTTGTTTGTTGTTTTTATTACTTTTTTGGGGCTGTTTTGGTAAAATGTATATTTATATTTTCCATATGAATTTTAGTTGAAGTTTTAAGTTTTTTTTTGTAAGTTTTGTGTTTTGGTCTTTTTTAATTTAAAATATGTCTATATTGTATTTTTTAAAACTAAATTAAAATAAATGTACATGTTTTATATTTTATTTAATTTTATTTTATTTCAAGTAACTAAAATGTTTTAATGATAATACTAATATATAAAGCGCCTCATCTTGAAACTGTTGAAACGCCTGAACGCTGAGAATCAGTGATTGCTGTCCTCTTACAGTCACGCGCTCTCGAACTCAAATCATATTCACAGCTTATTAAGATGAGCTCATGTCTGTGTGTCCGAGGCTCGAGAGTCGAATCCGCTGGGAGAATCTTCACAGGTATCAATGGGAACACGAGATATTCCACAGATGTGAAGCAGTGATTGGAGAGCAAGCTTCCCTCGAGGCGTCTCGTCCATCATGTCTTCAGATTCACTGGAGAACAGTTAAACACAGAAGATCAGGTGAAAGAGATGAGCGATGGCTTCATTAGCTCAGGCCTCAGGCCGACACATGACGATCTGATGAGGAGAACATGTGGATCACAGAGCTAACACTATCACCAGATCAGCCTCAACTACTGAACTCTCCTGGAGATTATCCCTCAAACACTCGTTTCGTTTATATACGCCGTCGTCAAACTGACACCCATCGCTGTAATCATATTACAGTCAGATTCATGTTTCTGTGAAGCAGAACTAATGCTATGAATGAAGATATTAAACTCATAATTAGCATTAATCAATCAGATGATCTGAACCGTAAGAAGAGCTCTGGAAATGAACCTATAACCTGTCAGTACTCCAGCAGTGTAACTCCCTGAACATTACCTGGAGATATTACATGCTTGGCTGAACTCTAACTCCAGTAGTGTAAGATATACTGTAAGATATACTGTAAGGTATACTGTAAGTCAGGCGTTCTCAACCCTGGTCCTCGAGGGCCACTTTCCTGCAGAGTTTAGCTCCAACCCTAATCAAACACACCTGAACCAGCTAATTAAGCTCTTCAGGATTACGAGAGAGCTACAGACAGGTGAGTTTGATCAAGGTTGGAGCTAAACTCTGCAGGAAAGTGGCCCTCGAGGACCAGGGTTGAGAACGCCTGCTGTAAGTTATAGTGTAAGATAAAGTATTTTGAGAGTAACGAGGTCAGATCATGTGAGAATCTGCCAGTTGTAACTGGTTCACTGTGTCAAAAGCGACAATACACACATTCACACGCTCCTCAGAAACACCAGCTGCTCGTCTGGCAGGATCAGTGTGTGTTCGAGTCCTTCATCTCAGTGCAGTGCATTCTGGGAAACAAGACAAAAACCACTGAGAACATTTCAGACTCATCCATATACAGTCAAACCAAACTTTACTCAGACTCCTTCAACATTTCTCACATTATCTCAGTTTATTTGCTATAGTTTAGAAAATATGAGCAGAGCTCAGCTGATATTTGACTGGTTTTGTCCGTCCTTCTGTTAGACTGTCTCACACATGAATTATGTTGAATATCTGTCAGCTGTTAAATTTAACTACACAATTAGATAATACCAGTTTAGCTCAACCAGTGACCAAGCAATGCTTCATTGTGTTCAGTCTGTGTGTAAAAAGAGCATTAGCAATTAAAGAAAACACACTTCAGCAAAACATGATCAGCTCAAAGTGTCCCAATCATTTTTGTATTATAAATGTCACTGGTAGTCAATATTTGGAGAATATTTGGGTATAATATGTCACAGTTTACTTTATTCTGCTCTCCTCACTTACATAAATGAACTATAGTGTCCTGCACACTCTAGTGAAACAATATCAAAAATTACATTATTTTTGGTTTGACTGTAAAGGTCCCGATTCCCGATCAGAACTCCTCATCCATAACTCACCAGTGTCTCACTAACAGAGTCCTGAAGAACGGCTCATTGATTACAGCCAGAGCTCGCTCTCCCAGCAGCTCGAGTGGCGTCTTCAAGCAACAGAAGCTCAATTGAAATGATTGATGGTCTATTATATAACTACAGTTACTCCACAACATGATTTTTACCTCAAATGAGCCATAAAGCTCAACATGAAAGTCATCTCAGTCCAATTACGGGAAGAACACGAGATCCCAGCGGATGGAAACTGCAGGACAGAATCACAGAACGAGTAAACCGGCCTGTGGAAACCAGCATCTCACTGTCGGCGTAATGCAGGAAGACTTGACCTGAGGATCTATAAATAGTGGATTGAGATGTTGAACTGATCATGTTCTGAATATAAAGCAGATCTGTGTTCATTAATATGACGGACAAGAGTTTAATAGCGACCTTAAAATATCAGAAATGTCAAGCCGTGTTCCCCGTCTCAGTCTCACTCTAATAAATACTGGGTTGGGTTGTTTTCAACCCGAGGGCTGGTTAAATAAAGGACAAAACACATGTTGGGTTAATTTTACCCAGCAAAATGGGTTGTTCATTTAACCCAGCATAGCTGATTCATTTTTACTATACTAGCTTTTATTTATTTTTTATTTTTTTACTTCATACATGAATTAGTGTCTATGGATGAACTTAAATCCTCTAAACGTTTTAAAAATACTCTGTAACCACTGGCTTACATTAATATTCCTTTATTTTTAAACAAATTTTACAGTATAGTATAGTTTATATAATTTGTAATACATATTGCCAACATTTAAGCTGCAAATATTAGAGGTAAAAATTAAACGTTTAGAAGTAATTCAAGTGTAATCGACCAGTCGTCCCGTTTCCACGGTTCTGTATCTTTTTAATAAAATCATAACATTGTACGCCAGGCATCAGGCGTTCATCACGTGTAAAGACAGACGTGACACTAGTGACTCACAGCGCGCGTATGTTGATTTGCATAAAATTAAACTATATACAGCAAAATAACGAATTTTTAGATAAGATAAAATGTACACAAACCTGTATTTTACCGAAGACACGCACCAAGATGGCGCTGAGATCTGCTCTCTCCTGAAGAGGGCGCGAAAAGCCCGCGAGAAATAACTCAACCGCTGGGATATTACATCTGACCCAGGATCTGGGTAACACAAGAAAATTACCCAAACACTGAAAAAGAACCCAAAAAATTACACAAAAGGCTCAACCCAGGATTATTTTTAGTAATAAAAATTATTTCCAATAATAATTGAATTATTTATTTTCAATAAAAATACATTTCTCAATGATACAAATCATTGTAAATCATGATTTACAAATCAATGACCAATCATCATTGAGCCAATTTCCTCCTTTAAACCTCACTGACAGAAACAAATCGCATAGATAAAATACATATGAGTGAGTTCAGGATGATTGGGACACTTTCATCTCATAAGTCATCTCAATGGCAGAAAGTGTCCCAATCAGCCTGAACTCACAGCTAGATTCTATAAAAGTCTATGGGCCCTATTTTAACGATCTGAAACGCAAGTCACTTTGTGGGCGGATCTCGACGCAAATCTAAAATGTGTTGGTCTGAAGTAGCTTCATTACTCATAGGTGTGGTTTGGGCGTAACGTGAAATAAACCAATCAGAGCATCATCTCACATTCCCTTTAAGAGCAGGCGCGCTTGTTCCATGGCGGATCGCTATTATAACGGCGGATTTGCCAGACGCACGCCAGGAGCGGTTCACAGCCGAGGAGACCGACGTTCTCGTCAGGGCCGTAAAACACAGAGAAGTGACATTGAGGATGGAGAAACACACCCAGATTAGAACAGGCGTTTAAACAGGCGTATGATAATTTGGGTAAATGTGTAAGCTAGATTTATGCCTATTCTTTCACATCTTCATGGACACCACATTGATTTCCCTCGTGTGGAATATTTTTCCTGGTAATAATGTATGATTTACAAAAATGTGAACTGCTGCGTCTGTGTGTAGATGAGAGAAGCAAAGTGTGTGTGTGTTGTGCACACGCTACATTATGGCCAAGCATGCGCCCTTAAAACAGCATCTGAATAACGCGCCACTGACTTTAGACGAGGTTTCTCCTGGTCAGTGGCAGGATTGTTTTCTGAAACTGCAAAATAGCACCAGGGAACGTTTGCGCCGGAACTCTTTTCCCTGAACCGCCCCCGGGAGCGCAAGTTCATTCCCTAATTTACCGACGTGCGTCTGTGGAGGGAAAAGTCTGCTGTGCGTGGGTGAGAAATAGGAATGACACATGCGTCGTGTACAAAGTCAAATGCTCTGGGTGCGAGATAGGGCCCTGAGTGTGCAATAGGGGTTATGCGGAACATACTTCCGGGTTCTACAAAACGGGTATAACTACTTCCGGTCGTCAGCTACTGAGGTGTAAACAGCGTAGGAATGGCGACCTTTTATAGCCGGTGTTTACAGGAGCTACCCATTCTATCCATTTCAGATGTACATCGTATTGCCAAACGGACGTCCAGAGCCGCGAGTACTTCGGTAGATAAAGGATTTAAGTTTTTACGCCTCCTCATTTATTCATGATTATGAAGGTATGTAAGTTAGTATATGTAGCTTTTGCTAATGGCACCCGATGTAGAGTTAGCTAACTATCAGTAAGTTAGTTTAGACTTGTATGCTATCATAGTAGTTTAACCTTTTATATTTGCTTGCAGACGATTAAAACAATCAAATGAAGACTGCATTTTTTTTTTTTATATAAAATTTTATTTTCTGATACTTAAGCATTCGTGACATTTTTATTAAAACAGAAATAAGAATTGTATTCTAAAAAAGTGCAAAATAAGTTACCTCAGAGATAACCTACCGCTGCAGATGCGTACAGTAATGCAAACCGGAAATGTTTATACCCGTTTTCCGGTTCGAACGTTGGGCGTTCCGCATAACCCCTATTGCATCTTTCTGGGAACAACCAATGGAAACGCTCCAAACTGGTGACATAATTTCTCTCGTCCAATCAAGCGAGACGCCTGTGATCAATCCTGGGAGCTCGAGCTTATTTCTGCCTGCTTGCTTCCCAGTTTCTGCTCAGATTCTGGCAGCTCATTCATCACACACACACACACACACACACACACACACACACACACACACACACACACACACACACACACACACACACACACACACACACACACACACACACACACACACACACACCATTACCCAAACAGCTCCTGGGTTTCAGTGTCCGGGTCATTTCCCGTTCATTGCTGTAATTCATCGATGGCCTCGCTTAAAAACCTCATCACATCTCAAACACACACTTCTGTCCAGATCCAGGAGAACACTCGGACTCGCTGGTGTTTACACACTCAGTTCAGCACCAGACACTCGTCTATCTGTCTATCTATCTGTCTGTCTATCTGTCCATACATCTGTCTGTCTGTCTAACTGCATTTGATCAACTTTAATTTGAATATGTTTGTGGTATTTTAATAAACACCAGCAACCCTGTCACACACAGTCATAAAGAAGAGTGTAGTTTCTCCCGAATAAAGCTGAACTCTTCAGTTCTCGTCCCTGTGTCACCTGACCTTCAGCTCCACATCATCGTGACCCCTGACCTCTTCTGCTAAGCTCCTCAGTGTGATCGACGTCCACTAATGAACACACACCTCAACACAACTCAGAGATAAATCACTTTTATTACAAAAATATAGTGTTTCATTCAGACGTCGGGATTGAAGACGCACACACACGCTCTGACAGATTTACAAATATATCTTCAACTTCAATATAGTTCTTACACACTTCTACATTTAAATTAATCAGTAAATTCTCATGAACACACCAGAGCACATTCATATCACACACGACCTGCATGATCAAACACACACATCCAACTAAACCTTTCATTTCTACTGATTCAAATAATTTCATTTATACTGATTAAAAAATACTCATATATATATAGCAGTATTTTTATTGTAATATTAAAGGGCAGGAGATGAAAAAACTTGATTTTAATTAATTAATGTATTTATCTGTGGGTGAAGTGTGACCCAAAGACACACATCTGTAGTTTCAGGGTTAAACTCGTACCATGGCACAGATGCTGCCTCAATCTGACTAAATTCCCAAAGTTTATAAATATAAATATATAAAATCATTTCCAAATGGAATATAAAATCCCCCATTTATGATTTCAGACATGCGTCATAAAGGACAATTATAATACAAATGTACCAACCTTTGATTTTTTAATTGATTTTTACATTCATTATAGCTTTAGTATTCAGAAACCCTCAGTATCACGGAGAACTGGACACACAGATGAGCGAGGGCGTGTTGTGTGTGAAGGTTATGAAGAAGTCAAATAATAATAATAAGAATATCTTATAATTGAGTGCTGATCTGGGATCAGTTCATCTCCCGTGAGACTCGAGAAGAGCTGATGTACCAACACTAATATGAGCTCCGTCACGCTCTGCTTATTCACATTTACTCTGTGTTTCTGTCCTGTTTCCCAGCACAAAGACTCTCAGATCAAGAAGTGTGTGTGTGTGTGTGTGTGTGTGATTGTCAGCAGCTGATGGTCTGGATAATATCTGTGATTCATCAGAGAGATGTGAGTCTGATCGCTCCGATCTACAGTGATAACGAAGCTCAAGCCTGGAGAGTGTGTGTGTTGAAGCCTGGAGTGTGTGTGTGTTCAGTGTGTGTGCAGCTCTCGGATGCTCTGGCGCAGGCGTTTGGTGAAGACGTGAGGGACTCTGCCACAGTACGTGTGTTCAGCGCTCCTCAGCTTCTCCTCCAGCGGGACGAGGAGACCATGCTCAGGGTCTTCATCAAACACAAACTGAGGATAAACACAACACAGTTACATGTGTTACACACACACACACACACACACACACACACACACACACACACACACACACACACACACACACACACACACACACACACTCACTCATCAGACCAGCTCAGGGTCTTCATCAAACAGAACAGGTCAAAGAGTCAGGTGTGAGAGTCACACACACTCTCAGATGTTCATTAACATCATCAGATCAGAGTCAGTGTCACGGTGAATAATCCAAAGCCTCTTCAAAAGAACAAACCCGTCAATAATGATAATACAATTATTTGCAGCACTGATACTGTAATTGAGCTGAATCAACATTAAACTGAACTGAATCAACATCGAACTGAACTAACGCAACACTGAACTGAATCGACATTGAACTGAACTGAATCAACATTGAACTGAACTGAATCAACATCGAACTGAACTAACGCAACACTGAACTGAATCGACATTGAACTGAACTGAATCAACATTGAACTGAACTGAATCAACATTGAACTGAACTGAATCGACATTGAACTGAACTGAATCGACGCTGAACTGAATCAACACTGAACTGAACTAACATTGAACTGAACTGAATCGACACTGAACTGAACTGAACTAACATTGAACTGAACTGAATTAACACTGAACTGAACTGAACTGAATCAACACTGAACTGAACTGAATCGACACTGAACTGAACTGAATCAACACTGAACTGAACTGAACTAACATTGAACTGAACTGAATTAACACTGAACTGAACTGAACTGAATCAACACTGAACTGAATCGACACTGAACTGAACATGAACGAGCTCTCAGTAAGTACGAGCGGCTCTATCAGGTGTTTGTCCTGTGTTCAGACCCAGAATGCAGTGTGTTTATGGAGGTGTGTGTTTACAGTTTCCAGGCTGTTTATGGGAAGATGAGATTAACTGCGCTACTGTGTGTTTGAGGAGCGCTAACACTGACGACATTTACTGTCAGACACACACAACTCAAGCTGTAAAACACACCTGCAGGGACCAGATGATCCACACCAGTGTGTGTGTGTGTGTGTGTGTGTGTGTGTGTGTGTGTGTGTGTGTGTGTGTGTGTGTGTGTGTGTGTGAGCGTGAGTGTGTGTGTGTGTTTCTGTCGTGTGTGAGTGTGTGTGTGTGTGTGAGCTTGATTGTGTGTGTGTGTGTGTGTGTGTGTGTGTGTGTGTGTGTGTGAGTGTGTGTGTGTGTGTGTGTGTGTGTGTGTGAGTGTGTGTGTGTGTGTGTGTGTGTGTGTGTGAGTGTGTGTGTGTGTGTGTGTGTGTGTGTGTCTGTCGTGTGTGAGTGTGTGTGTGTGTGTCTGTGTGAGTGTGTGCATGTATGTGTGTGTGTGAGCGTGAGTGTGCGTGTGCGAGAGTGTGTGTGTGTGTGTGTGTGTGTGTCTGTCATGTGTGTGTGTGTGTGTGTGTGTGTGTTAGTGTGAGTGTGAGCGTGTGCGTGTGTGAGTGTGTGTGTGTGCGTGTGTGAGTGCATGTGTGTGAGTGTGTGTGTGTGTGTGCGAGCGTGAGTGTGTGCGTGTGCGTGAGTGTGTGTGTGTGTGTGTGTGTCTGTCATGTGTGTGTGTGTGTGTGTGTTAGTGTGAGTGTGTGCGTTTGTTAGTGTGTGTGTGCGTGCGTGTGTGAGTGCATGTGTGTGAGTGTGTGCGTGTGTGTGTGTGTGCGTGTGTGAGTGTGTGTGTGTGTGTGATGCATCGATGTGGAAATTGTGGCCGATACGATAACCGATATCAATATTGCTGTTATGGCCGATACCGATATTTACCGATGTCGATATCTCTGTATAGAAAACACATTTTTATGATAATCAAATAAAGAGCTATTTTCCAAAACACTTTCTTTTTTTTTTTACTTTTGTAATTTATTTTCAGAAATGGCTGATATTGGGCACCTTTACCTGTGTGCAAAATATGTCATCAGATTTTCAGAAGTAAAAATAAATATTTATATAAAAATACATTTTTATAAAGGATACAAGTGTGTCCTGAATTCACACTATGAATAAAGATGAAAAGGCAATGTCAGTGTCTGAGGGTTCTGTATAACGTGCTCACTGGGTTAATAAATAAGAAGTAAATATAGCAGACGATAGATAATCAGGACACGGAGGCGCCGGCGCGTGAACTGGAGCTCGTCTCATTAATGAACCGAAACTCAGCGTATAAGGTATGAGCCTACTCGCCTCACAGACCGGAGACATATACAGACAGCTTGAAATGTCTACTTTTAAACAGAACAATTCAAACCGAAAAGAAACAGACTGTTCTCTGCTTATGTAATCCGTATGAAGTGTGCATTTCTCTCCGGCGCGTTCACTACTGAAGATCACGAGTCAGCATCGCCAACCTCATCTTCAACTTCACACTCAAATACACAGGAATGACTATCGGCCTGTTCACATCGGCCATATTTTGACATCGGAGCGATACCGATGTGTAAAAAAATGACCATATCGGCCGATATTATATCAGCGGCCGATATATCGTGCACCACTACTGTGTGTGTGTGTGTGTGTGTGTGTGTGTGTGAGGGAAAGAGTGAAAACAAGAAATGTAAAGCAAGCAACATAAATGTGATGTTTCTGTAGGGAATAGCGAACACTGAATGTGTGTGTGACACACTCCTGATGGACAGCTCCTCCTGTGTGTATGTGTGTGTGTGTGTGTGTGTCTCTGGGCTGTTGATCTGTTGATCTGGACATGAACTCGCAGAAACGCAGAGACGCATCAGCAACTGAATCATGAGCCGCCGCTAATGGATGCTCACATTAGCTAATGGTGTACGAGACTTCCTGTGATAGCAGCGACACTGACCATAATGACCACACACAGACACACACACACACACACACACACACACACTAACTAGAGAACCAACACATACTTTTCTAGGCAATTTTCTAGTCACATTCCCAACTGTGTGTGAAAAGACTCCACAAACCCTGCAGTGCAAACACATCCTGATATTCCAACATTGCCAGTTGGATTCGGGAAAATCCCTGGCACCTGAAGCAGTCCAGACGAGGACACACACACACACACACACACACACACACACACACACACTGAGGAGTGCCAGCGAGCGCAAACAGAGGCCGGTCCAAGCAGAGGGAGAGTGTGTGTCGGGACCGTCTGATCACCTGAGCAGGTGTGATACACACACACACACACACACACAGCAGAGGGAGAGTGTGTGTCGGGACCGTCTGATCACCTGAGCAGGTGTGATACACACACACACACACACACACACACAGCAGAGGGAGAGTGTGTGTCGGGACCGTCTGATCACCTGAGCAGGTGTGATACACACACACACACACACACACAGCAGAGGGACAGTGTGTGTCAGGACCCTCCCACATTAACAGCGGCTAATTATGTTTTATGTGTTACACAAGTGCCTGATGTAATCACTCCATCGGGATATTAAACTCTCGGCGGGAGACGAGAACTGGAAATAACCACAGAATAATCTGGATAATATAAATGAACAGTTCTGACGACTAATAGTGAAATATTAAGTCCATGGATCATAGCCAGGTATTTAATTATTTACAAATATTTTGAACTAGTTTTTCTTTTCTGTTTACATTTTAATTTTAGCTAATATTTAAGTTATTTTGTTGTGTGTTTTTTTCTTTATTTTATTATTATTCCTTTTTATAAATATTTTAAATATTAATAAATAAATGTGTATTTTTTTAAACATTACCAGTCAAATGTTTGGAATAATTAAGATTTTTAAATTTTTTAAATAAAAGGCTGCATATATTTAATCAACAATACAGTAAAAATACCATCATTTATAGAAAAAGTTTTATATTTTTAAAAGAAGTTTGATGAAAAATACAGTAATATTGTGAAATATTATTCCAGTGTAAATCATCTGTTTTCTATGTGAATATACAGTAAAGAGTAATTTATTCCTGTGGTCAAAGCTGAATGTTCAGCATCATTACTTTTTTTTTACAGAATTGTATAGATATATATATATATAAAAAAATGATTTACATGCAAAAATTTTACAAAATACACAAAAATGGAGCAAAAACAAAACAAAACACGGAAACAAAACAGAAAAACAACAATAGAAGAATAGACGAGCAAAAAAAAAGGTAAAGAAAAAAGAAAAGAAAAGAAAAGAAAAGAAAAGAAAAGAAAAGAAAAGAAAAGAAAAGAAAAGAAAAGAAAGACTGTATAATGTGATATATGTCCTCTGGGGGTGTTGAGCGCTTTAAGGTATTCAGTACTTTAACATCAGACATTTGGCATTAGTTAGTGAACGATGATAACCCGATCATACCTGCTGGATGACCTCATAAACGGCTCTGAACGCCGGCTGCCGGTCGTCATGGTAAGCGCCGCGGTTGCCGTGGAGAATGTAAGCGCCGTGGTGTTCGGCGGGGGGGCAGTTGCTTCCATAGATGCAGTGATCGGGCCGGTAGTTCCAGTGGCACGGGAACACCAGCAGAGTCTCTGCGGATCCAGAGAGAGGGATTCAGAGCGGGACACTGCGCTTCATACTGCATACTGGGAGAGTATATACCGCCTTAAAACTGGATCCTACTGGAAGAGTATATACCGCCTTAAAACTGGATCCTACTGGAAGAGTATATACTGCCTTAATACTGTATACCAGAGGTGGGGGACTCGAGTCACATGACTTGACTCGAGACGGACTTAAGTCGCAAATTTTAAGACTTGAGACTTGCTTGACAAATATTTATAAAAGACTTGACTTGACTTTGACTTTATATTCATGACTTGAGACTTGACTCGGACTTGAGTTAAATGACTCGAAATAACTTGTATTCTGTTGAATAAATATCTGTTTTTGAACACACCGCAACCTAACCACGTGACGCAGCAGGCAAGCAGAGAGTGCTAACGGGGGGGTGAGAGAGAGGCGCGGGCGCGATCGAACAGTGGAAACATAAAAACATACTCTGTCATTTAGTTCATAGTACAGGACATCATTCAAACTGCAAAGTGTTTACTTATATTTGTGTAAACTCGCAATAAAACACAACCTTGTGCTTTTGTCAAACTGTAAACTTTGTTTTTGGTCTTCAGTGTTAGACTTTGAGTGAAAAGCCTATGGATAGTTTTTGGGGATGCACATAAAAGATTGTGTACACCTTCACACACACAAATAAAAATATTCATACAGACTTGTGAACCCAACCATGCATCCACAAATAAACAAAACAAACAAAAAATGTATAAAAACCTCGAACTTGCAAGCACAACCACGCACATGCAAACAATACACTCTTCACTCATACAGATGCACACACATTCACTCACTTTCATCATACTAAATCAAATAACCTCTCTTGCTCTTTCCTTTAAAAAAAAAAGAAAGAAAAAAAAGGAAATATCTAACTTGAGGATATAGATGTTCATGTTACATGAAGGGGATGCTTGTTTGAAGAATGCCATTTGGTGGCATAGAAACCATTATACTTGCATTGATTAAGACTTTTTAATGGTCTTCTGCAATGTTTGAGGCATATTTAGGTACAGCAGCTGTTTCAATATTTTACATGCTTTTATGTTGGCCTAATTTCAGTTACATTTTAGGCTATGTACTGTAGGTTTACATTTTATTTATTTTTAGATTTTTATTGTATTAACAACTCAGCTGTATGTGGAGTCCTTTTGAGTAGAAATGCATATTGCAATTTTTTTGTTGCAAATAAAAATCCCATAGTCCGTAACTACTACAGTTTTAACTTATTTTAATATATAAATTCAGTTAAATCGTCAAACATTTGTATGACTTGCCAGTGACTTGCTTAACCCAAGCTACGACTTGACTTGAATTGCTTTTCACAAAATTGACTTGGACTTGCTTGAGACTTGAAGGTTAAGACTTGAGACTTACTTGTGACTTGCACATGTGTGACTTACTCCCACCTCTGCTGTATACTACTGGGAGAGTATATACCACCTTTAAACTAGATCCTACTGGGAGAGTACATACCGCCTTAAAACTAGATCCAACTGGGATATACCGCCTTAAGATATATCCCCGTATTACCGCCTTAAGATATACCGCCTTAAAACTAGATCCTACTGGGAGAGTTTATATCACCTTAAAACTAGATCCAACTGGGATATACCGCCTTAAGATATATCCCCGTATTACCGCCTTAAAACTAGATCCTACTGGGAGAGTTTATACCGCCTTAAAACTAGATCCTACTGGGAGAGTTTATACCGCCTTAAAACTAGATCCTACTGGGATATAGTACCGCCTTAAGATATATCCCCATAATACCGCCTTATGATATACCGCCTTAAAACTAGATCCTACTGGGAGACCACCTTAAAACTGTTTACTGGGAGAGTATACTGCATTAATATAATGAAGTCTGCTAATGAGCATTAATAATGATGTCACACTGCTTGACCTCAGTTATGAGCAGTTAACACTCAGAAACACACCTGGGTATGTCATGCACACAGACAGCTACTGTGAACAGTGTTGAGAGTACTATGGGAGCATGTTATTCTGAGTTATACAATATACAGTTATATTATATATTCCAGCAATAAGCATTCTCTTTCACAATATGCATGCAATAAATATTTCAAATTTCAGAAGGCAAATAATATGATTCATGTATAAAATGTGCAATATAGATAAACTTGCTTTGCCGTACTACTGTTGCTGCATGACCTCACTATACTGGTGGTGATGCGGTGATCATGTGACCTGTGCACCTGGTGATGATGATGCGGTGATCATGTGACCTGTGTACCTGATGATGATGATGCGGTGATCATGTGACCTGTGTACCTGGTGATGATGCGGTGGTCATGTGACCTGTGTACCTGGGTTATAGTGGAATATGATGTTGAGCAGGTCTTGGTCTCCCCAGGTGATGTTGAGCTTGTATTTGTTGAGCAGTGGCATCAGTAGATCAGCCCACTTCAGACTCACCGCTGCCACGTCATTCTGTGACACACACACACACACACACAGAATCACACAGACACAGACACAGACACACACACGCGCAAACACACACACACACACACACACACACACACACACACTGTGAATGACTCTCCTTTTCCTCCTGTGTTCAGTCCAGCAGATCAGTCATCTGAGTGCATGTATAATGGTGATAATAATCACTCTTGCTCAGTCTCATGTGTGACAAATAAATGAATGAATAAACCACTTCTGTAATGAGAAAACACATCATTCAATCTGAACAACAGAAGAGCAACAGCGCCATCTGCTGGACATCCTCTCACACACACACACACACACACACACGTTTTATCAACATCAACATTCAACGTTTAAAAAGTATATTTATATAAACTAATTTGATGACACAGGAGTCTCTGACCTTGAAGTGTGTGTGTGTATGTGTGTGTGTGTGTCTGATGCGAGTCGTGTTCATCACGGTTGTCCCTGACCTTGAAGTGTGTGTGTGTGTGTATCTGTGTATGTGTGTGTGTGTGTGTGTTTGATGCGAGTCGTGTTCATCATGGTTGTCCCTGACCTTGAAGTGTGTGTGTGTGTGTGTGTATGTGTGTGTGTCTGATGCGAGTCGTGTTCATCACTGTTGTCCCTGACCTTGAAGTGTGTGTGACTGATGCGAGTCTTGTTCATCACAGGAGTCTCTGACCTTGAAGTGTGTGTGTGTCTGATGCGAGTCATGTTCATCACAGGAGTCTCTGACCTTGAAGTGTGTGTGTCTGATGCGAGTCATGTTCATGAGCATGACGCCGGAGTTGAGGCCGGTGTGGCCGTGGTACGGGTGTCGGGAGAAGCGGTTGTACCAGCCGATGCGCGGCTCCTCGTGTTCGGGGGCCATCGCCGCCACATGGGTCTGGTTGAAGCCCTCCAGGAGCCGCCACACGTCCTCCACCGCGCGCAGGAACAGCACATCCGTGTCCACGTACAGCACAGAGTCCACGTGCTGCAGAATCAGCTGAGACACAACACACAATCAGCAGAAGAAGAAGTACAATCATTTTTTTTAAATCAGCTGAGAAATAAAAATATTAATTTCTTAGTTTTATTGATCCAAAATGTTTTTATAAATTTTCTTCTATATCTTTTCTGATTTTCTGTACATCGCGGCTTTGAAATGTTAAAGCCCCGCCCCCAGCCAAACCCCCATACACATGATTCGACCATTAGTCGACTATAGGCAAGACTTGACGATTCTGATTCGACTATGAAAATCCATAGTCAGGGACACCCCCCAAAAAAAAAAAAAAAAAAATGAGCTGAGAAAAATATTATAATAATAAAAATGAGCTGAGAAATGATTAAAAAAAAAAAAAGCTGAGAATTATTATTATTTTATTTTTTTTAAATCAGCTGAGAAATGAATAGAAAATAATAATAGAAAAATCAGCTGAGAAATTATAACAAAATAACAATAAAAAACATCAGCTGAAATAAATAATTAAAATAAAAAATAATTTAAAAAATCAGCTGAAAAAAAGATATAATAATAAAAAATATAATAATAATTATATATATAATAAATAATTAAAAAAAATAAAATCTGATAGAATCTGCTGGTAAAGCAGGCCGGTCACTTCACAGACGCTCAGGAGGAAAATGTTCTGCTCTGGATTCAATCAGTTTCAGTCTCAGCTCAAGCTGAGGAGTCGACATCAAACCTCAATCATCAGGACACTTACATCGGGTGAAGCCACACATCTCCAGCTGAGAGTAAAGTTCTCCAGGAGGTAGAGTAAAGTTCTCCAGGAGGTAGAGTAAAGTTCTCCAGGAGGTAGAGTAAAGTTCTCCAGGAGGTAGAGTAAAGTTATTCAGGAGGTAGAGTAAAGTTCTCCAGGAGGTAGAGTAAAGTTCTCCAGGAGGTAGAGTAAAGTTCTCCAGGAGGTAGAGTAAAGTTCTCCAGGAGGTAGAGTAAAGTTCTCCAGGAGGTAGAGTAAAGTTCTCCAGGAGGTAGAGTAAAGTTATTCAGGAGGTAGAGTAAAGTTCTCCAGGAGGTAGAGTAAAGTTCTCCAGGAGGTAGAGTAAAGTTCTCCAGGAGGTAGAGTAAAGTTATCCAGGAGGTAGAGTAAAGTTCTCCAGGAGGTAGAGTAAAGTTCTCCAGGAGGTAGAGTAAAGTTCTCCAGGAGGTAGAGTAAAGTTCTCCAGGAGGTAGAGTAAAGTTCTCCAGGAGGTAGAGTAAAGTTCTCCAGGAGGTAGAGTAAAGTTCTCCAGGAGGTAGAGTAAAGTTTATTCCTCTCAGACCTGAAGCCTGTTTTACACTCTGAGCCTGAAAGCACTCCTGCTACAAATCAATTGGGCAAATCAGCAAGACCAAAGTCAACACTGGAGTAACTTTTCCCAGATGGAAAGAGCTCATGAGGAGCAAAGATGTTAAAACAGACACCGAAGTCTTCTGCTTTCTTCTCGACAGGTAATTCAGCCTATTTGTGTAAACTCCAAGTTTTATAGTTACTTGTCAAACCATAGCATGGCTGTGCATAACACCAGAACGACCTCTAGTATAACTCAAGTTACTTTTCCTCGCGTCAATGGTGAAAAAGTATTGTTTACCTTGTAACATAAATCTGTGCTGCGACGGATCACAGGTGATAGTTTTAAAGGCGCAATTGGACGAAGTCGAACTGGAAGCCATGTTAATCTAGGAGTAATACGGCCACCGTAGGAGTTAAAACGCCCTCGGAATTGAAAGGAACAGAAACTAATATTCACTGGGTAGTCATATACAATTTCACCGCTAGATGGGGGAAAATATCACACAGTGTAGCTTTAACTATTAGGGGCCGCTAACACAACACCACTTTACAGGAAACAGAAAACTTTAATGTGTTCTGACCGTTCATTCGCACGTCAACAGTGTTTGGTGTTTAACAGGTCTTCAGTGCATTACAGGCCTGATCTGATGAAGTGTGTGTGTGTGTGTGTGTGTGTTCTCACAGGGATGAAGAGTCTCTGAGCAGCGCAGGGCTTGAAGAGCCTTATGAAGTGTGTGTGTGTGTGTGTGTGTGTGTGTGTGTGTGTGTGTGTGTGTTCTCACAGGGATGAAGAGTCTCTGAGCAGCGCAGGGCTTGAAGAGTCTCCTCCACTCTCTGGCGTTCTCACTGGGGAAGCTGACGGGATACACACTGTAGAGGAACCTGGAGCGAAACCTGCGAGGCCACGAGTCCAGCTGCAACACACACACACACACACACACACACACACACACACAATTCTCAAATCAAGATAGTAGTAGTAATATGTAATATGTTTTCTGGGAGAAAAAGTGAGTGAGTTTTTGCTTAAAACAAGAAAAATGATCTGACAATGGGGTCAGAGAAGTAATGTTCATTTTGTTGTCATGATTTCATGAAAGTATGATGTATTGCGACATCAGAAACGAAGAAAAGCTAAATAATGACTATTGTAACGCTTGCCGTAAAGCAAGTCAAGTTTGTAGTTTTCTTCTGTCTCATTGGAACTACAGAAACACGACCCGGTGTGGCAATCTTCCAGAGTGAGGTTACAGCAGATATAGGGCTGCAGAGCGGAGGCAGGACTCACCCCGTCACGACTTGATGAACCACTGAGACCATTTTGGAAACATTATTTTAAGGTAAAAAATGTTACATAGTGTTGCTTTAAGTGTAAATGAGACACATGAGTGTGAGATGATCTCTGAGCTGATGCTCTCAGACACACGACAGCAGCGTCTCCACTAATGCTGGATATCAGTGTGTTTTCTGCTCACCAACTGCTTTTTAATCTTCGCTGTGGCTTCAATGCAAATGAACAAGCGCACCGTTATGTGTTGCGCAGTGACGTGTGTGTTCAAGTCATAGACTGTAAAAAAATATGGACGACGCCCCTTCGCTCTCTTCCATTGATGAGAACTGAAGCCGCCAGAGTCCCGATATGGCGCTGACATATTGGAACTTGAGTCTGCGCAGTAGCGATCTCGGGACCAGACCTGCGCAGTCGTGAGCAGGAAGTAAAGCCGCGAAATCAGCGCTCCGCCCTCACTCTCGCAGAATGGTCATGCCCCCCCGGAAGAATTTTTTTTACATTTTAAAGATAAATTCATTAATCTGGTGCACTTTGAGTCACCCCGAATCCACTGTTAAAAATAAATAACCCGCAAAACGCCCATATTCTTTGATTTAGATATCTGCATCTGATCATCACATTACAATTATTCAAATACTCAGTGTTAAGCATGATAATATGGACACCTATCACACTGAAGTAGGCTGATTTAAAATGGACATTTATTTAAAATAAAAGTTCTTCTTTTGGCAAAATTACATTTCCTTAATAGCCTAAACAGAGGCTTTACTCCCTTCAAACTTAAGTTGTTAATGTTTCATTACATCACTGTTTGAAAACACTCAGAATATTTTTTGTTACCTTTATAAAGGGCATTTTTCCCCTAATTTTATTAACTGTATGCTCCATCTTTCATTTCAAATTCTTAAATTTGATCAATATATTCTATTAAAATAATAAGACACTAGGCTGTTACCAATCAAATTAAATAATTTACATTGAAAAAATTATGACTGTATTAAATGAGATTATTTTTTATATTTTTGAATATACAAATAAGGAATGTTGAAGAGAATGATACTTTATGAAACTAACCCGCCAGTAGGAGGCGGCAGGCGACCGTCTTAATGAGCGAGTCATTGAGTCATTGAGTCATTCATTCAAACGATTCGTTCAAACGGCTGATTTATTCAGAATGAGGCAGTTTATGAATGGGTCACTGAATCTTTGACTCAACCGATTCGTTCAGCACAGTGAGGAAACAGAGCCAGTAACAGGCCCGGCTGGCTGACAGCCTGACCCGCCACAGCTGATCTTTACCCGCATTCGGCGTGTGTTCATTTCAAACTCTGCGTATGAAGAGCCAGAGTGTGTGTGTGTGTGTGTGTGTGTGTGTGTGTGTGTGTGTGTGTGTGTGTGTGTGTGTGTGTGTTTGTGTGTGTTGGTGTTAGAGGAGCTCACGGCGTGTGTGAAGCCGGCATGCAGCTCGTCCTCTGCGAAGATGTGGAAGTGCAGATCTCTGCGGCTGAAGAGCACAGCGGACTTCAGCATCGTCAGCGTCTCCTCCAGACGAGAGCCACAGGCCACCACCGCCAGCCCGACCGGATCCCAGCCGGACCTGCACAGCCAGAGGTCAGAGGTCATCACACAGGCCAACAGCACAGGTCAGAGGTCAGCTCACAGGCCAACAGCACAGGCCAGAGGTCAGCACACAGGCCAGAGGTCAGCAGCACACAGGCCAACAGCACAGGTCAGAGGTCAGCACACAGGTCAGCACCCGCTGGGAATGATGTACGTTCACATGGATCTGGTTCTGCAAACCCCGTCCAGCTACACACACACACACACACACACACACACACACACACACACACACACACACACACAACCCCTCAGACCCATCGAGACCCTACCTAAGAGCCGGGTCCGTAACGCAGTGTCTTCGGCACACGGGGAGAGTCCCGTACGGCTCCCAGCGAGAGGCCGAGCCCGAGTCACACCTGAGGCACACAAACAGGCTCTTCGTGATCAGAGACGGGGTTCAATCAGAGACGCATTAACAACCGGCCTGTAACCTGACAGACCAATAATGATCCTGTTCACCCATCATATGTGGAGGGCATCTAAACTAATTAATACACTAGTACTAACAACAGAAAGAAGATCAAAATCACTGTTAACTCATTGACATTCAGCAGTGAATACACCACAAATAATGAGGATAATAATAATAAACTCTTAAACTGTCTTTAAGGGGGACTGTTTCACACCACTGTGAAATTGAACTCAAGATGACCTGACTCGCAAATATTATTAATTACGTAACATGACGTTCACCCAGTAGGCGTCACTGATTGGCGGACCGGTGGGCGGGCGTTAGCCAGCGGGCGAATTAACGTCTACTATTATGAACGAAGCTTATGAATATTAAGTAGATATTAGCCGAAGTTAAGCAGAATAAACGTCAGCGGGACCAAATTCATATCCATCAGCACACAATAAGGCTAAATGACCAGAAATCCATCACAAATAATTGTTAAAATTGACAAAACAGCCTGAAATAAGCAATAGCCGGGCTAAATTACTCTTAAAGGCTGCTTTCGTTGAGAATTCCCTTATTTATAACGACTGCCCAGTCATTTTTATATATTTTAAAGATTTCACATAACGAGTCCAGTATTTATGAGCTGAATTCTGTATTGTCGTGAGGTAGTTAGTGCAGTAAATGTGTGTAGTGTTGTTGTGAGGTTGTTTTGTTTACATACCTGTCATCGTGCGCGCGCTCACTCAGGCCTGGATCCGCTGCGCGTGTCCGCTGCGCTCGAGCCTGTTGATTCGCGCTCTCCAGTGACGACACCAGCTGATTAAATATGTAGAGCACCGAGAAGAAGACTAATAGCGCGCAGACGAACAACACACGAAGATTCCGCAGCATTTTCTAACTAAAAGAGCAGCCATGGAGATGTAAATCACGCTGCGTCGTTCAGCGCCCTCGACTAGCCTACTATGGCGGAGGCGTGCTCATGAATATTAATGAGCTGCTTCGAAAACTTCCTGGAGCTTTAGTCACGTGACCACGTTTTGTCCAGTAAAGGGTAAAGGGTTGAGGAGCCGACCAATGAAAAGTTCCCAGATTGCTCCTCTCATGAATATGATTAAATACTCGCTAACTCTGCATTATATGTTAATATAAACACACCACAGTCATTACATATAGTAAAAACTAACTTATATCACTGATATATGATAATATTCATCAAATGTTAAAAGAAAAGCAGAGACTTTAATTTGTAACCAGCGCACAGAAAGCCTGTAGCTTCAATAGTAACAAATCAATGTACGACCAATCACTGATCCTTCTGGTTCTTACAATGTGATGATTGGTCTGATCACGTGTGTACGTGAAATGTGCAGCCTCTGTTACGACTGAGCACATCGACCTTCTGATCCAAAGAACTAGATCAAAGTGATTACAATTAATACCATCAATGTTATAAGTATATCTTAATATTCGTAAAACTGCAATACTCGTTAGTTTTTCTTTCGTGAAGTTCAACTTCTTTTAAGTTTTTTTGAACTTATTTTTCTTATAACACTTATCCTATAAGTATGTTCTCTCTTCAAACTCTTCCTCATTATAAACAATTTGTTTAGATTTTTACTGTCTTAGTTTTTTTTCTTCGTCTTCTAACTTATTAATCTTCAAAAACGTTTTTCCCCAGGGGGCGGAGATATGCAAGGTGGGTGGAGTTGGATCTGGATCCAACTCCTCCCCCTGGATTCCGTGTTCTGCAGTGAGGACCATCTCTAAATGTTTCTCTCTCTCTTCAATTCAACATGAGAAAAAAATGATGGATATCTAAAGTTAGCATGTACGGTGAGTGGGAAGGGACATGATCGTCAACCATGAGTTTAACACGTAAACAAACCTGTGTGACCATAGCAGACCTTATCAGATATGTACATTATTATTAACATTTTATTAGGGGTTGAAGCGCGTAGCTAACCCTAACCTTATTGTTATTGTTAATTTTTCCATGATGCAGTATTCTCTGAATAGGAAAAAATATTAACTCATTTTAGTAAAATAATAATTCTGGAATCACCTGTGATTAATTGACAGGTGAAATTCTGCATGCAGTAGTGCAGATACTAGACCTCCATTCAGCAGCATCAGCAGTACACACTGATATCATGAGGAGGAGGAGGAGGAAGAGACATACACTGAATACACAGACATTTTCTTTATTAACACACCAGCTCGAAATTCACCATGAACTGATATAGTCAGCCTAATGGTGCACAACTTATTAAGCAATCATGATTTATTTATTTAACATAATTAAAATAATATGCAATAGTGTGCATTAAAAGTACCATTTCGGCAATGAGAACGACGCTGAGCCAAATGAAGATAAAGATGTGTTCTGGCGACTGGCGTGTTTATTGGACCAATCAGATAAGAGTAAACCGAGAGTCAGCGAGGAGCTCATCTGATTGGCTACATGATGAAGCTGGCCCCGCCCTCCTCTTCCTCAGTGAGCGAGGCCCGTTTACACGTACATGGGTTAGACATTTCCCTTTAATTTACGCTTGCAAACTTATGTACACTTCCACAGATCTTACCCTGCGCATGCGACTCTTTATGGCGTCATATTACCTTCATACTAAAGGAATAAAGCATATGAAATGGGAGGAAAAATAATGTCAATGCTCTCGAAAAATGTTTGCGTTCCCCGAGAAACTTTGCGTTCGCTCGCAAAATCGCTTGTTTTCCGCCAATAAACTTTCGTACGCAAAAAGCTCAAAAGGTTTTGAAGTATGACAGTTAATGAAGTAAATTAGATCAACCCAAGTATGAATATATTTATATTTTTTCATTTACAATTATTATTTTTTTAATAAACCTGCCATTTAAAAAGAGTGTAGAAGAAGAAGGTGTGTAATTTATAGCCTTTCTGTTACGCAAATATAATTTTATTTATGGACCGATGAAGAGTAAATGTTGGTATATTTTCAACTTTGAAAAGT
>JAJAQA010000021.1:34076126-34241126 GCA_021464565.1 Rutilus rutilus | reverse complement strand
AAAAACACAAGTCCCACCCCAAAAAAACACAAGTCCCACCCCAAAAAAAACACAAGTCCCACCCCAAAAAAACACAAGTCCCACCCCAAAAAAAACACAAGTCCCACCCCAAAAAAACACAAGTCCCACCCCAAAAAAACACAAGTCCCACCCCAAAAAAACACAAGTCCCACCCCAAAAAAAACACAAGTCCCACCCCAAAAAAACACAAGTCCCACCCCAAAAAACACAAGTCCCAACCCAAAAAAACACAAGTCCCACCCCAAAAAACGGGGGTGCACTACCATATCTCGGCGCCTGGTGGCGCTAGAGCTCCCAAACCAAGTGCAATCGACTCCCCGCCCCCTAATTAGTATATGGGCGGAGTTTCAGCTCTCTGGGACCTATAGAACTCGAGATATAGGGGGGGGCTCAACTCAAGGGGGGGCTCAAGTTCGCATTTTACCCTATTACCTAACCCTAACCCTAACCCTAACCCTAACCCTAACCCTAACCCTAACCCTAACCCTAACCTAACCCTAACCCTAACCCTAACCTAACCCTAACCCTAACCCTAACCCTAACCCTAACCCTAACCCTAACCCACCCCCATAAAACACAAGTCCCACCCCCAAAAAAACACAAGTCCCACCCCAAAAAAACACAAGTCCCACCCCAAAAAAACACAAGTCCCACCCCAAAAAAAACACAAGTCCCACCCCAAAAAAACACAAGTCCCACCCCAAAAAAACACAAGTCCCACCCCAAAAAAACACAAGTCCCACCCCAAAAAAAACACAAGTCCCACCCCAAAAAAACACAAGTCCCACCCCAAAAAAAACACAAGTCCCACCCCAAAAAAACACAAGTCCCACCCCAAAAAAACACAAGTCCCACCCCAAAAAAACACAAGTCCCACCCCAAAAAAAACACAAGTCCCACCCCAAAAAAACACAAGTCCCACCCCAAAAAACACAAGTCCCAACCCAAAAAAACACAAGTCCCACCCCAAAAAACGGGGGTGCACTACCATATCTCGGCGCCTGGTGGCGCTAGAGCTCCCAAACCAAGTGCAATCGACTCCCCGCCCCCTAATTAGTATATGGGCGGAGTTTCAGCTCTCTGGGACCTATAGAACTCGAGATATAGGGGGGGGCTCAACTCAAGGGGGGGCTCAAGTTCGCATTTTACCCTATTACCTAACCCTAACCCTAACCCTAACCTAACCTAACCCCTGGGACTCTACCCCTGGGACTCTACCCCTGGGACTCTACCCCTGGGACTCTACCCCTGGGACTCTACCCCTGGGACTCTACCCCTGGGACTCTACCCCTGGGACTCTACCCCTGGGACTCTACCCCTGGGACTCTACCCCTGGGACTCTACCCCTGGGACTCTACCCCTGGGACTCTACCCCTGGGACTCTACCCCTGGGACTCTACCCCTGGGACTCTACCCCTGGGACTCTACCCCTGGGACTCTACCCCTGGGACTCTACCCCTGGGACTCTACCCCTGGGACTCTACCCCTGGGACTCTACCCCTGGGACTCTACCCCTGGGACTCTACCCCTGGGACTCTACCCCTGGGACTCTACCCCTGGGACTCTACCCCTGGGACTCTACCCCTGGGACTCTACCCCTGGGACTCTACCCCTGGGACTCTACCCCTGGGACTCTACCCCTGGGACTCTACCCCTGGGACTCTACCCCTGGGACTCTACCCCTGGGACTCTACCCCTGGGACTCTACCCCTGGGACTCTACCCCTGGGACTCTACCCCTGGGACTCTACCCCTGGGACTCTACCCCTGGGACTCTACCCCTGGGACTCTACCCCTGGGACTCTACCCCTGGGACTCTACCCCTGGGACTCTACCCCTGGGACTCTACCCCTGGGACTCTACCCCTGGGACTCTACCCCTGGGACTCTACCCCTGGGACTCTACCCCTGGGACTCTACCCCTGGGACTCTACCCCTGGGACTCTACCCCTGGGACTCTACCCCTGGGACTCTACCCCTGGGACTCTACCCCTGGGACTCTACCCCTGGGACTCTACCCCTGGGACTCTACCCCTGGGACTCTACCCCTGGGACTCTACCCCTGGGACTCTACCCCTGGGACTCTACCCCTGGGACTCTACCCCTGGGACTCTACCCCTGGGACTCTACCCCTGGGACTCTACCCCTGGGACTCTACCCCTGGGACTCTACCCCTGGGACTCTACCCCTGGGACTCTACCCCTGGGACTCTACCCCTGGGACTCTACCCCTGGGACTCTACCCCTGGGACTCTACCCCTGGGACTCTACCCCTGGGACTCTACCCCTGGGACTCTACCCCTGGGACTCTACCCCTGGGACTCTACCCCTGGGACTCTACCCCTGGGACTCTACCCCTGGGACTCTACCCCTGGGACTCTACCCCTGGGACTCTACCCCTGGGACTCTACCCCTGGGACTCTACCCCTGGGACTCTACCCCTGGGACTCTACCCCTGGGACTCTACCCCTGGGACTCTACCCCTGGGACTCTACCCCTGGGACTCTACCCCTGGGACTCTACCCCTGGGACTCTACCCCTGGGACTCTACCCCTGGGACTCTACCCCTGGGACTCTACCCCTGGGACTCTACCCCTGGGACTCTACCCCTGGGACTCTACCCCTGGGACTCTACCCCTGGGACTCTACCCCTGGGACTCTACCCCTGGGACTCTACCCCTGGGACTCTACCCCTGGGACTCTACCCCTGGGACTCTACCCCTGGGACTCTACCCCTGGGACTCTACCCCTGGGACTCTACCCCTGGGACTCTACCCCTGGGACTCTACCCCTGGGACTCTACCCCTGGGACTCTACCCCTGGGACTCTACCCCTGGGACTCTACCCCTGGGACTCTACCCCTGGGACTCTACCCCTGGGACTCTACCCCTGGGACTCTACCCCTGGGACTCTACCCCTGGGACTCTACCCCTGGGACTCTACCCCTGGGACTCTACCCCTGGGACTCTACCCCTGGGACTCTACCCCTGGGACTCTACCCCTGGGACTCTACCCCTGGGACTCTACCCCTGGGACTCTACCCCTGGGACTCTACCCCTGGGACTCTACCCCTGGGACTCTACCCCTGGGACTCTACCCCTGGGACTCTACCCCTGGGACTCTACCCCTGGGACTCTACCCCTGGGACTCTACCCCTGGGACTCTACCCCTGGGACTCTACCCCTGGGACTCTACCCCTGGGACTCTACCCCTGGGACTCTACCCCTGGGACTCTACCCCTGGGACTCTACCCCTGGGACTCTACCCCTGGGACTCTACCCCTGGGACTCTACCCCTGGGACTCTACCCCTGGGACTCTACCCCTGGGACTCTACCCCTGGGACTCTACCCCTGGGACTCTACCCCTGGGACTCTACCCCTGGGACTCTACCCCTGGGACTCTACCCCTGGGACTCTACCCCTGGGACTCTACCCCTGGGACTCTACCCCTGGGACTCTACCCCTGGGACTCTACCCCTGGGACTCTACCCCTGGGACTCTACCCCTGGGACTCTACCCCTGGGACTCTACCCCTGGGACTCTACCCCTGGGACTCTACCCCTGGGACTCTACCCCTGGGACTCTACCCCTGGGACTCTACCCCTGGGACTCTACCCCTGGGACTCTACCCCTGGGACTCTACCCCTGGGACTCTACCCCTGGGACTCTACCCCTGGGACTCTACCCCTGGGACTCTACCCCTGGGACTCTACCCCTGGGACTCTACCCCTGGGACTCTACCCCTGGGACTCTACCCCTGGGACTCTACCCCTGGGACTCTACCCCTGGGACTCTACCCCTGGGACTCTACCCCTGGGACTCTACCCCTGGGACTCTACCCCTGGGACTCTACCCCTGGGACTCTACCCCTGGGACTCTACCCCTGGGACTCTACCCCTGGGACTCTACCCCTGGGACTCTACCCCTGGGACTCTACCCCTGGGACTCTACCCCTGGGACTCTACCCCTGGGACTCTACCCCTGGGACTCTACCCCTGGGACTCTACCCCTGGGACTCTACCCCTGGGACTCTACCCCTGGGACTCTACCCCTGGGACTCTACCCCTGGGACTCTACCCCTGGGACTCTACCCCTGGGACTCTACCCCTGGGACTCTACCCCTGGGACTCTACCCCTGGGACTCTACCCCTGGGACTCTACCCCTGGGACTCTACCCCTGGGACTCTACCCCTGGGACTCTACCCCTGGGACTCTACCCCTGGGACTCTACCCCTGGGACTCTACCCCTGGGACTCTACCCCTGGGACTCTACCCCTGGGACTCTACCCCTGGGACTCTACCCCTGGGACTCTACCCCTGGGACTCTACCCCTGGGACTCTACCCCTGGGACTCTACCCCTGGGACTCTACCCCTGGGACTCTACCCCTGGGACTCTACCCCTGGGACTCTACCCCTGGGACTCTACCCCTGGGACTCTACCCCTGGGACTCTACCCCTGGGACTCTACCCCTGGGACTCTACCCCTGGGACTCTACCCCTGGGACTCTACCCCTGGGACTCTACCCCTGGGACTCTACCCCTGGGACTCTACCCCTGGGACTCTACCCCTGGGACTCTACCCCTGGGACTCTACCCCTGGGACTCTACCCCTGGGACTCTACCCCTGGGACTCTACCCCTGGGACTCTACCCCTGGGACTCTACCCCTGGGACTCTACCCCTGGGACTCTACCCCTGGGACTCTACCCCTGGGACTCTACCCCTGGGACTCTACCCCTGGGACTCTACCCCTGGGACTCTACCCCTGGGACTCTACCCCTGGGACTCTACCCCTGGGACTCTACCCCTGGGACTCTACCCCTGGGACTCTACCCCTGGGACTCTACCCCTGGGACTCTACCCCTGGGACTCTACCCCTGGGACTCTACCCCTGGGACTCTACCCCTGGGACTCTACCCCTGGGACTCTACCCCTGGGACTCTACCCCTGGGACTCTACCCCTGGGACTCTACCCCTGGGACTCTACCCCTGGGACTCTACCCCTGGGACTCTACCCCTGGGACTCTACCCCTGGGACTCTACCCCTGGGACTCTACCCCTGGGACTCTACCCCTGGGACTCTACCCCTGGGACTCTACCCCTGGGACTCTACCCCTGGGACTCTACCCCTGGGACTCTACCCCTGGGACTCTACCCCTGGGACTCTACCCCTGGGACTCTACCCCTGGGACTCTACCCCTGGGACTCTACCCCTGGGACTCTACCCCTGGGACTCTACCCCTGGGACTCTACCCCTGGGACTCTACCCCTGGGACTCTACCCCTGGGACTCTACCCCTGGGACTCTACCCCTGGGACTCTACCCCTGGGACTCTACCCCTGGGACTCTACCCCTGGGACTCTACCCCTGGGACTCTACCCCTGGGACTCTACCCCTGGGACTCTACCCCTGGGACTCTACCCCTGGGACTCTACCCCTGGGACTCTACCCCTGGGACTCTACCCCTGGGACTCTACCCCTTTTTTTTTTTTTTTTTACATACAATTAAAAGATTCAAAATGAACATTTATTTATTTTTCTGAAAACAAAATGCAACACATTTTTACAATACAACAAAATGCAACACATTTTTACAATACAACAAAATGCAACACATTTTTACAATACAACAAAATGCAACACATTTTTACAATACAACAAAATGCAACACATTTTTACAATACAACAAAATGCAACACATTTTTACAATACAACAAAATGCAACACATTTTTACAATACAACAAAATGCAACACATTTTTACAATACAACAAAATGCAACACATTTTTACAATACAACAAAATGCAACACATTTTTACAATACAACAAAATGCATTACAAGTCAATCAACAGCATAAATACAAAACATTAACATCTATACAAAAGGGTAAAAAAAAGGACCATGAAGTTACACGTAAACTTAAGCAGGAATACAAAACTGTACAAAGTGAAACAACTAAAAAGCTGAAAGTATGAAATAAAGTATGAATAAAGAGGCAAAAGAGGATGAGTGGAGAGATGTGGAGCTGGAGAGAGTTGTGACAGAGGGAACCACCACGGAGAAGATAACGAAGGGAACAGTAAGAGAGAACATGGCAGAAGGCCCCAACATGCTAACCAGGATGTAGGGCCACGGCACAGTCGATAAAAGAACCATAGGGGTAGAGGGACAAAGCATAGCCGTAGGATCGGAAGACTGTGGTGCAAACAGGGTGATAACTGACCAATGTGAAGTCAGAGGGATGAGGGAGCCCGATACAGCTTGAGTGATAACTGCCCATGGTGGAGTTGATAGGTCGACAGAGTGAAAGTTAAAGTCCGGGGCTTGGCACAAAGACAGAGGATCAACACGTATTAAATGCTGGTAATCTGGAAGCCAAAGGCAGACCCAAGGATTAAAGGGTGGCCAATGAAGGATGAGCCAAAGGGCTGAAAGGAGCCAGCAGACACAGGCTCCATTAACTAGATGGCATGGGTAGAGGAGGTGGGAGAAGGAGCATCAATGAGAGGCTTCATGCTGAGTAGGAAGGAAATCAGCCTGGACTGTCTAAACAGCTGGAGGGAACGGCCAACACAGGATAATGAGAACACAAAATAAACCAAAACAGAATATAAACCAGACAAGTACTTTAAAATAATAAAAAATAAAAATAAAAATAAAAAAATAAAGAAAGGGTTAGGATTTTACAAATAGGGTATTACAAATTACACAAAGTGGCATATGGGCACAAGTACAATCATTAAAAAGGGTAGAAACAAAAAGGCTTTAAAAAACAGAACATCGAAACAGAAATATGGACCATAAACCTGTGATGCAGAGTCAGAGACGTTCGGATCCATTTGCAGTATTATTTAATAGAGAATGGTCAGGCAGGCAGTACTCAGAGAACAGTGCCAAGAATGTCAAAGGAAATCCAGAATCATAAACAATACCAGGCGGAGGTCGGGACAGGCAGCAGATGAAGAAACGAGAATCAATAAACAGACAAGGGTCAGATAACAGGGAATCAATCAATGTAGAGTAACCCTAACCCAAACTTTACAATATTAGAAGTGGCAAACAATGGCATAAAAGGCAAACAGACAATGCAAGAAACAAGTGAAATGCATTTAAAAACATTAAATAAAGACCTGCATATACCATAAATGCAAAGACACAGACCAAAAAAAAATGTCACAAAATAGAAATAAAAAGGATGAATTAAAAAAAAGGGGCAAAGACAAACATAATCTTGAATGGAACCAATTAGTACAATATAAAAAAAATAAAAAATAAAAAAACACTTAAAAACTTTGTCTTTGTGAATGGGAGGCACCCATATATTGTAGCTTAAGTGACTTTGATATGCACCTGCAGTTGATAGACTGTTGGGTTGCAGGGTTGAAATCTATCCTGGACAAGTCCCACACACACCCAAGTCCAACTGTTGAACACTTAAAAAGAAAGTTCTACACATTCATGAAAGTTCATGAAAATTAAAAGTAGCCAGTGAACCCGATAGCCATTCCATCAAGGAAAAAAAAAAAAAAAATCAAATAGGTTAAAAGAAATCGCAGCATCAGATAAAAATACAAATGGGTACAAAAGCATAGAGAAAAATCACAAAGCAGAAAAAGGGCATAGTAAGACAGCCACTAATACTAACACACCAAAGGCAGTCAGATAATAAAAACAAGTGCATACATATACAACATACACAAACAGTAAAGACAAAAAAAATGTATGCAGTACATTTCAATACAAAATACAACCTTTTTGGAAAAATAGCAATGGGCATAAAATAGTCAATGGGACAGGGCCACAAAACAGCATAATGGCTAATAAGGCAAGGAGCATAAATTAAAGATGTATTGAAGACATTAAATCATAAAAAAAAAAAAAAAAAATTAAAAGGCTAGAAAATAATACAAAAGACAAGAGCAGTCATAAATGCAAATGCAAAGACAAGGGATAGGAATATAAATGCAAAGATGGGAAAATGCACAAATACAAAAGGGCCATTGAGACAGCAGACATATACAAGCAAATCTTAAATTGGATACATGAGGTGAAGGCATACATACAAAAGCAGCAATTTCAGGAGTATGGTGTTGTACAAAGCAAATTACTTGTTTATTTATACTGTATAAAGCTGTATAAGTAATAAAAACTCAGTGAGTGTTTTAGCGCAATTTTCTCACGTCATGGGATCACAACACTAAGAGATAGTAAATCTTTTCCTGGATTTTTTTTTTTTTCGTTCCCGAGATTAGACCTTCCTTAACATAATGCCGAAAACCCGAAGTCTCTAGGTGGTCTAGATAGAAGTGCAAGATTGGTGCGCACAGACAGAACAGAAATCATGAGTTAACAATCGCAATTTTGTCCGGTGGAAAATTGCGCTAAAAAGGCATTAGGGTTAGGTAACATTTGTAACACAGTAACATTTGTGTAAGAAGTTGGTGAGATGTTGAATTTCAGCCAATAAAAATGCAAGCCCTAAAAATAAAATGCATTAAAATGCAAGCACGGTTAATACATTGCATTTTTTTTTTTTTTTTTTTTTTTTTTTACAATTAGTGCATTTCGGCCAGCTTTTTTGTTTCAAACACATTTGTCAATACTTTTCTATACGTGCATAAGGAAATACAACAGGCAATAGTAATAATACTAATAAGTCAATACAAAAAGTAGAGCTGTGAAACAAATCGTGATTAATCGCATCCAAAATAAAAGTTTGTTTACATAATATTAGAGTTAGGGTTGTACGGTGTATAATTATCTGTATATATAAATAAACACCTATGCATGTATATGTTTAAGAAAAATTTGTTATAAAAAAAATTATGCCATATATATATTTATATATATTTATTTATATGTCAGTAAATCCAGTTTAACAGAGAACAGCTACAGCAAGAAAACTAAAAAGAAAACTAAAAAACCCAGAAAACTAAAAAACAGTGTGAGGTGCATTAGGACAGGTTTAATAGGACATCAAGTGCAGAGAATGATGAAAGGAGGCATAATGATGAACACAGATTTCTCTTCTAGATTTCTCCCTTTGATAACATTCCAAGGACTTAAACTGGTTGACAATTTTCAAGTGTGCCACTTTAACTTGATGTGCATAGCATAATTTGCATCAAAACATTGACTAACTTTGTTTTCACCAGTTTCAGTTTGTACAATTTCCGGAATTACAATAGCCAGGATGCTTAACAGAGGACAAAATGGCTCTTTAGTTCGTTTATTACCATTTAACCCAATCTGATTCAACACTGTACAAAAATAACTTGCATTTAAATTAAAACATTTAAACCATTAAACAGAAATTAAATTTGTGACAGTCAAAGGATGTGCTCTTAAATGCCTACTGGGCAAACTATTAAATAGTTCAATATTAAGAACAAATAAGTTCTGAATTTACATGTTCAAAAACTTAAGTGAATCCAAACCCAAAGGAATCAAAATAAAACAAGTCTCTTTAACCTTTTAGGTACACAAAGACAAAGTCCTTATTAGAAATGGATCAGATTCAAACTAATTTTGAAGAGCTATGGGATAAACACCATTCAAACTTTGTGTGGGATGTACTCACCCTTTTCCAGTAGCAATGAAATGAACCAATTCCTCAGATTTACACATCATTGGTGTATAAAACAAGCCACAACAGGAAAAATAAAAACAGATAACCAGTGAAGACCATAAAAACACAAAATCAGAAAAATAGACAAACACAATATATGCCAAACCTGGACAGTTCCTATCCTCAGACAGTTTGTAATCTCTTGATGCAGCTCATCACAGTCCTCAATGAAACAACTCTTGATTGGGTACCCACAACAACAGTTGTTTCATTGAGGACTGTGACGGAGTCCCGGTATCAACCATCCCATCTTTACTTAAATGTACTGTTAAATGTATATTTTACATCATTGATCAATATGTGAATCTGTTGACCAGGCTACACATCACACTGTCATGGAACAGAAGGATTCACACAGGTAAAGTAAATAACAGGTTTTAATTGCAGATGTATTATATCACAGCAATGGAAAATAACTGAAGAATATAGAGTACTGGATTAATCTGGAAGTTAAAGAGTCTTATCTGATGTAGGTTCTGAAATGACGACTGACGACTGACGACTGACGACTGACGACTGACGACTGACGACTGACGACTGACGACTGACGACTGACGACTGACGACTGACGACTGACGACTGACGACTGACGACTGACGACTGACGACTGACGGTATCTCAAAAGAAAGGAGTCAGGTAGAGTTCTCTGAGGGAACAACGAGACCAGACAACAGTGAACTGCAGAGGGAAGAGTTTAATAGTGCTGGATGATGATCAGTGAAGATTGGTGACAGGTGAAGGTGATCTGTGATTGGGAAGTGCATGCAGGTGAGGGCCAGGGAGGATGATGGGAAATGTAGTGAGGAGGTGGTGACTAGCTGTAAACCGTGACACACATGAGTTGTGGCCTCATTGACACAAATTAATTTGCTGTGGGATAAACGCCATACGAGCTCTGTGTGGGATGTAGCTGACTTTTACTCACCCTTCTCCAGTGACAATGAAAATGCCACAATTAGACTAACAGGAAAAATAAAAAAATAGACAAATACAATATATACCAAACTGGAGGGTTGTTCAATAAACAAGATTAAAATACAAGCCAGGCTTATTTTGGTTAGTCAGATTTATAGTCGGTTGATTCTGTTTCATAAAGCAAACTTAAAATAGTTCAAACTTAGTTACTCTGGCAGTTTATGCTGGGAAACTAACCTGGGGTGCGTTTCCCGAAAGCATTGTTGGCTAACTATGGTCGCAAGTTCATCGCAATGTCCATTGAACTCTATTGGTAACGAGGGAACTTGCGACCATAGTTGGCTAACGATGCTTTCGGGAAACGCACCCCTGGTCCAGGTCAGGCTATCTGTCAGGCTAAGCCTGAGTTGTTACACAATAATATTACCACTGACACTCTCGCATTCCATTGTTTTAATTTATTAACCACTATCAGTCCAAAAATAAATATACAGTATACAGAAAATCAACTTAAATAAGGCTACAATGATGTAAGATTTAATTAGATTGTTTTTAAAATGTATGAATACATTTCTCTCTGGTTTTGTTTGGCAGCTGTAATACATTTTACGGTTATTAGAAGAACATTAGAATATTTCAATCTCAAAAAAAAAGAGATTTTTAAAGCAGATGTTTAAATCACAAAATTCAAATAAATAAAAAAACCACAGACAAAATTTTAACTGGTAAGATGAAGCTGAGCTTAGTAATTGGCCTACCATATATAAGCCTACATTACTCCATTACAATAGTCACTTTACAGTTATTGCTATCATAAAATAAACACTTAACTATGGCAGAAAATCAATGACAAAAAGAATCGATGCTGGCGCGCGCTGTAAATGACTTTCGCAAAAGGATAAAAGATCTTCACGTGATGAAGCGGGAACTCGCGAGCTCATTCAAACCCTGCGCGCCCTGATCATTCCCCACACTCTCGCGCTTGATCTCTTCTCTCCTGCTGCTTCGAACACTTTTATTTTTGGCAGTCGAGGGGCGGGACTTACTGTTTTAATAACCTCAAATGTCATTGGTAACTTCCCTTTTTCCGGAAGTCAGTTGTGATTGGACGCCTCTCCAATGACCCGTTATTCACTTGACTTCAGACATGAGACATCACTTAATTTGTTTTATTTATTTATATTAATGTGTAATGTGATTTAATGCATTGGTAATATAGAATAGATTCTTACCAGATACTTTATTAACAGGAAGTCTTACTAGTGATTGCATTGTGTTGTTAAAAGATATTTTCAGGCATTTCCATGATTATTAGCATTGTAAATCTACCGAAATTCTTATACATTTTTACGTAATATAAATGGTTAATTATATTTTCTATTAAATGTAAAAGGGGTTCTGGCTTTTCAACATAGGCGTAATTTGCGGGTGGGACGGGTGGGATGGGTGGGACGGGTGGGACATGTCCCCACCACTATTTTCTAAGGTCGATATTGTCCCCACCACTTTTGAAACATCTCACGGCACGAATATACCAATACAAATAAACAAAACATCTCCAGTTAACTAGCAGAGCTTCATTTCGTTCGTTTTTTAACCCCCTGAGGTCGGCTATCGCGCCGGCGCGATAGGCTCGTTTTTTTCCTTATCAGTGCAAAAAAAAAAATATATATATATATATTAATTTTTATCTTATATGCTTGTGTTATACATCAATCGATCCTGTTAAGTGTGTATTATTTTTGTGTATACTAACAATAAAAACAAAGTGTTGTGCTTTTTGCCAAATAAAGAAAAATAAACATGATACGAGTTCTCCTCCTCTCCGTCAGTGAAGACCATTCTGAAACGCGTCCGAAAATGAACCATAACTCAGCGAATACTCAGTCAATCAGGCATACAGACACACAGGCATGAAGCTTGAATTATCTTCTTTTAAATGAAGTTACTTTTATAAAAAAACAAATATTCACAGTTTATGTAATATGTATGCAAAGAGAGAGATGTCAGTCGTTCTCATCTCAGCTAATTAAGTTTTAATGTGCTCCGCCCACGGAGAGCGCGCGCTATTCAAACGCAAATGTGAGGCGATCCATACAAACCTGTGAAACGCCCACATCAGCTGGATAACACACACCGCGAGTTCACTTTCAGACTTATGTACTTACCGATGCTGTGAGGAATGATACTATCTTGATAATAATCCTGGAAAATTTATCTCAGAAGTTCTGGAAGTATCATTTCGAGGAGCAAACGGATCCCGCTGAGGAATAGGTCAGTTCTATTTGCTTTGTTCTAATCTGAATGAATGAACGCACAGATGCGTGCTGTTGTGGAGCTACTACAGCTGGCAAAATACTGTTTAAATATGAATCGCGTTTCTATGAATGAATGAACGCACAGATGCGTGCTGTTGTGGAGCTACTACAGCTGGCAAAATACTGTTTAAATATGAATCGCGTTTCTGTGTATGAATGAATGAACGAACGCACAGATGCGTGCTGTTGTGGAGCTACTACAGCTGGCAAAAATACAGTTTAAATATGAATCGCGTTTCTATGAATGAATGAAGGCACAGATGCGTGCTGTTGTGGAGCTACTACAGCTGCCAAAAATACTGTTTAAATATGAATCGCGTTACTATGTTTGAATGAATAGCTTTTACCGAACTATTGCTATACTGAGATGAGTAAAAATCGACTACAAAATCAGATAGATTATAAAGTTTTTACTGTAAAATACTGCCACATCAAATAAGCTTATAATGTTGCCAATTTCTTCTCATATGAATTGAATTACATATGATAAAATGTATACTTTAGTTTTTACAAAGAAAGATTACACTGGAAATATTGTTACAATTTTAAATGTTGTTGTAATTGTATAAACTTAAAAAAAAAAAAAAAAATATATATATATATATATATATATATATATGTATATATATATAGGATAGATGTAAACAAAATCTTAAAAGGTCATTATAAGCCTTCTCTTTAAATAATTTTATTATGCTTTATTAGTGACACATTTGGGAAGAGAATATATTCCAAATCTGAAAATACAGTATGAGAACAATTAACTGCACAATTACTAGAAATGTTTACCTTGGATATTGTACAATTTGCAAGCACAATTTGTGGAAAAAACAACAACAACTGTGAACCAGTTATATATATATATTGTCCTTGCATTCTTGTGGCTCAGTCACACACCTGAATGAAAGGCTCATTACGTATGCAGCCTCATTATGCGGGCCCCATTGTCTCCTCAGGTGTGAATCACGCCCACCCGCATTTGCGCGCCTTTGCTGCCGCTTCTCGCTGGAACTTTTTGTTTGTTTGTTTTGAACACTGTGCTGTGTTTCGCGTCTACCATGTCATCTCCCTGCTAAACTGGACGTTTGCTTGGACTTTATTGCTGTCACGACTCACACTTCCTCTGGATCTTATTTCGGATACAACGCAGACACGGACTTATTCGAATACAACGCAGACACGCTGTAACTTTTGTCTGTCTGTTTTGAACACTGCTGTGTTTCGTGTCTACCGTGTCATCATCATCTTCCCTGCTGAACTGAACGTTTCCCTTGACTTTATTGATTTTCACTTACCTCTGGATATTATTTTGGATACAACGCAGACACTGACAACTCTTCAACTCATCACTGGCATTCATCCAACTCACACTACTCATCTGCTGTTTGCCGATCCTCACACTACTCCACTGTACCTTCTACATAGGTGGCCGGTGAGTCTCCACTCCCTCGCTTATCTATCGTGGACAGTCTTTTGGATGGTTGGTTACCCCCAGTCATTCAATTTATCTGAAAGGTTGTCATGTTGTGTTGATCGTGCACAATTAGCAACGAGAGTAACGTTACTGCTGCTTTCTTGCATTTTTTGCAAGAAAAGTACGGTTTTCAACTGCCAGTGATGTTCTGTTGTCCCGCGGTCTGAATATGCATATTATTTGCAACATCTCTGCACTGCTTGGAGTTTTAACTCTGGGTTTATTGCTGAACTGTGTACCTATGGCTCTCAACTATTCATTACTCCAACTGCGTAGCCTGAAATCTCATCCTCGTCTTGATGCGACTACATACAGACTCTGCACGGAGCTTGGGGTTGCTAGGCGACCACGCTATGTACATCGTTCCTGTCGTCGCCATTTCTCATCGCGCTGCCCATCGTCGTCAGCCATTCCTTCCATCTGGTCGAACAGATCGGATATCTGTAATTCCCAACGCAATGCTCCTTTCCCAACGCTTTCCATATCAGCTTGTATTGATGAAATAAATGCTTGGATGACCAGTAATTTTCTCAAACTCAACACAGACAAAACAGATTTACTTCTTATTGGTTCACCTCATACTACATCCCGGGTCTGTGTTGACAATTTCAATATTGCTGGAGTTCCGGTTAAACCTTCCACCACTGTCAAAAACCTGGGTATAATCTTTGATTCCTCTCTTTCCTTTCTTCCTCACATCTCCTCTCTCACTAAATCTGCCTTCTTCCACCTTCGCAATATTGCACGCTTACGTCCATTTCTTACCATCAGTGATGCTGAGACCCTAGTTCATGCTTTCATCAGTTCACGGCTTGACTACTGCAATTCTCTTTTCTATGGTCTACCAAACTCATCATTAAATAAAATTCAATATATCCAGAACTCTGCCGCCAGAGTCCTCACTTACACTAAGAAATCTTCCCACATTACTCCCATCTTACGCAGTCTACATTGGTTACCCATCCGCTATCGCATTCAGTACAAGATACTCCTTATTACATTCAAAGCACTCCATGGTCTTGCCCCAAACTATATCTCTGACCTCATCCATACATACACACCTGTCCGCACACTTAGATCATCTGATACCGGTCTGTTGACAATCCCACGGCACAAACTATCTACATTTGGTGGAAGGGCTTTTTGCACCGCTGCACCAACTCTTTGGAATTCAATTCCACAACAAATCCGCAATCTCTCATCACTACAAGACTTCAAAACCCACATTAAAACACATCTTTTTGTCACTTGTTTCCCTGACCCCTGAATGTTCTGATTCTATATGTACTATACCTCTACTATGTTACTCTTCACAGTTTATATGTATCGTCTCTATGTCATGTTTCTATGTTATGTGTAATTGTAATTATTGTAAAGCGACCTTGAGTTCTCAAAAAGGCGCTATATAAAATAAACATATTATTATTATTATTATTATATGGCCTTTCCAAACAAAAAGTGTTTTACAAGATTTAAATCAATGTATTGTGTTATGTGAATGATTAGGCAGGATGATTTTCACATGATTTTGAAGAAAAAACTATAGGCAACGACATCCATTGGTCAAAAGTCTTATTCAATTCAATTCAATTCAAATGTATTTGTATAGCGCTTTTCACAATACATATTGTTTCAAAGCAGCTTTACAGAAAGTGCATTTCAGAAATGTACATAGAGAAATACAGTTAGTTAATCATGTATTGATTTAGGGCATAAACATATCGCCAGCGTCGAGTCGTCTCTTCACGGGCGTCGAGTCGTCTCTTTACGGGCGTCGAGTCGTCTCTTCACGGGCGTCGAGTCGTCTCTTCACGGGCGTCGAGTCGTCTCGTCACGGGCGTCGAGTCGTCTCTTCACGGGCGTGGAGTCGTCTCGTCACGGGCGTCGAGTCGTCTCTTCACGGGCGTCGAGTCGTCTCTTCACGGGCGTCGAGTCGTCTCGTCACGGGCGTCGAGTCGTCTCTTCACGGGCGTCGAGTCGTCTCGTCACGGGCGTCGAGTCTTCTCTTCACGGGCGTCGAGTCGTCTCTTCACGGGTGTTGGGGCATCTGTAGTTTCCATGGGAGGCTGGATACAAACTGGAGCTGACGATCTGTATTTATCTCGGGACTAGCGTCCCGAGATAACAACAGAAAAGCAGATGGGAAATAATTAGCGTAGCTGCTGTTCATAATATTAATGCATTCAATCTGATTCAACTGTGGTATAAAAGGTAATTATTATGTGAATGCTTGGCTAAAGAGATGCGTCTTTAATCTAGTTTTAAACTGGGACAGCGAATCTGAGACTCGAACAATATCAGGAAGACTATTCCAGAGTTTTGGAGCTAAATGTGAAAACGCCCTCCCTCCTTTAGTGGACTTAGATATCCTAGGAATGACCAGAAGCCTCGAATTTAGTGATCTTAAGGAGCGCGATGGATTGTAGGGCGATAGAAGTTCCGTTAAATACAGGGGAGCTAAACCATTTAGGGCTTTATAGGTCAGTAGTAATACTTTGTAATTGATACGGAACTTTATAGGTAACCAGTGTAGAGATGATAGAATTGGTGTTATATGATCATATTTTCTTGATCTAGTAAGAACTCTAGCGGCTGCATTTTGGACTAACTGTAGCTTGTTTATAGAGGATGCAGGACAACCAGCTAATAAGGCATTACAGTAATCTAGTCTCGAGGTCATGAATGCATGAACTAACTTTTCTGCATCAGAAACAGATAGCATATTACGTAGCTTAGCAATGTTTCTAAGGTGGAAAAAGGCTGTTCTTGTAACATATGAAATATGATTTTCAAAAGACGGTCTAATATAACACCCAGGTCTTTTACTGTAGAGGATAAAGTAACAGGACATCCTTCTAAATTGAAGTTGTATTGTAAGAGGTTTTGTGGGCAGTTTTTTGGACTAATAAGTAATACCTCCGTTTTATCTGAATTTAATAGCAGAAAATTACACGTCATCCAGTATTTTATATCTTTAACACACTCTGTCAATTTAGATAATTTATTGTTTTCATCTGGTCGTGATGAAATATATAATTGAGTGTCATCAGCATAACAGTGGAAATTAATTCCATGTTTTCTTATAATATTACCAAGTGGCAGCATGTATATTGAGAATAGCAGAGGGCCTAACACAGATCCTTGCGGCACTCCATAGTTTACTGGAGTTATGATCGATTTTTCCCCATTTAAACAGACAAAATGGTAACGGTCTGATAAGTACGATCTGAACCAGTTTAATGCCTGTCCATGAACACCAGTGTAGTTTTGTAGTCTATCTAAGAGTATTTTGTGATCTACAGTGTCGAACGCAGCACTAAGATCGAGTAAAACTAGTATTGAGATACAGCCTTGGTCAGAAGCTAGAAGTAAATCATTTGTAATTTTTACGAGCGCAGTTTCAGTGCTATGATGCGGCCTGAATCCTGACTGAAATTTTTCATAGATATCATTTTCTTGCAAGAAAGAGCCCAGTTGAGCGGACACAACTTTTTCTAGTATTTTAGACATAAATGGAAGATTTGAAATCGGTCTGTAATTTGCTAGATTATTATGATCTAATTGTGGTTTCTTAATAAGAGGTTTTATAACTGCCAACTTGAATATTCTTGGAACATGACCTAAAGATAAAGACGAGTTAATAATATTGAGAAGAGGCTCTTCCACTACAGGTAACACTTCTTTCAGTAGTTTAGTGGGTATTGGATCTAATAAATATGTTGTTGTTTTAGATGAAGTGATAAGTTTATTTAGCTCTTCCTGTCCTATAGTAGTAAAGCGGTGTAGTTGTTCTTGAGGGATAATTGAGGCTGAATCATAAGACACCATTAAAGATTGTACATTTACAATTGTGTTTCTGATGTTTTCTATTTTCTCAGTGAAGAAATTCATAAAATCATTACTACTAAACTGTAACGGAATATTTTGCTCAGGTAACGTCTGTTTATTTGTTAGTCTAGCCACGGTGTTAAATAAAAACCTTGGATTATTTTGGTTATTTTCTATTAGTTTGCGGAGGTGCTCAGCCCTGGCTGCTTTTAGGGCCTTTTTATAACGTGACATACTGTCTTTCCACGCGATTCTAAAGACCTCTAAATTAGTTTGTTTCCATTTACGCTCTAAATTACGAGTTTCTCTCTTGATAACATGCGTAGCACTGTTGTACCATGGTGCTTTCGTTTTCTCTCTAACCTTTTTTAATCTAATTGGTGCAACGATGTCTAATGTACTAGAGAAAATGGTGCTCATAGTGCTAGTCATTTCCTCTAGTTCATCTGTTTGTTTGGGTTCACTGAGCAACTGAGATAGATCAGGCAAGCTATTTGCGAATCTATTTGCGAATCTATTATTGACACATATTTAGTATGTGTTTTGTGGCCTTATTTCAGAAACTTTAGTTTTTTGTTTTTTCAAAAACCATGCATAAACATTATTCTCTCAAAAATACAAACATGTACATGCAAGTTGTTCACATATTATGGTAGTCCTGTTTGTGCTATATAGAGTGAATTTACACCTTTGCCATTAATATGTTTATAAGCAACTGAAAAAAGCACAAATGTCAGGGCATGTCAGAACATCTCAAGGACCCCAAAAAACCCCCAGACCCCAGAGGGTTAAATAAGAGGCGATCTAGCACTGAAATGTGTTGTTTTTTCAGTCAACTGATCAAAGTGCTCGTTGCCGCTGCGATCAGTGGCGCGGATACTATGTTTGTTTTTGGCTCGCGCACAGCCTTCACTCGGACGCACGCTTCAATGCGTTGTGGAGAGACTCTCTATTCGTTCCGGTGAAATTAGAAAACAAAAAGCACAAAAAAGTGTCCCTGCCTGATATACAACCACTGAAAAACATAATCGATTTTGATGAGAAAAAAAAAAAAAAAAAACTATATGAGTGCGGATTAGATTTCAGAACCTCTGACACGCTTGGCAAAAGTTCTACCCCTGGACCACTAAAATACACGCTTAAATGAGTCGGATCAACATATAATAGGCCTCATTGAACAACCACTTAAACCCAATCAATGTACTATTTAAATCGATTGCTGGACATCGTAATGTTATATCTGTTTTATGATCAGACCCCACAGTCCCACCTGTCCCACCCACTTTTTAAAACAAAGTTACGCCACTGCTTTTCAAGTTAAAGGGGGGGTGAAACACTCAGTTTCAGTCAATCTCATTTTAATCTCGAGTACCTATAGAGTAGTATTGCATCCTTCATATCTCCAAAAAGTCTTTAGTTTTATTATATTTATAAAAGAAAAATAGGCTGTACCGAGTCTTTCCGGAAAAAAAACGAGCGGCTGGAGGCGTGCCGTGTGGGCGGAGCGCCGATAGCTAACAACACACAGACATTTGAAGCAGTTTTACTCACCGCCTGCGGTTCCAATGCACGACTGTAAACCTTTATCGTTGGGATAAAGACTGCTCCATCCTTAAGCATTAGACGATCTGCAAATCCACCGTCGAACTGGGCCTTGTTTATAAAACCTATGCAATGCAGCACTGCCGATGATTTCCTGTTGAAGCGTGTTGTAGTGATGGGTCGTTCATGAACGATCCGTTCATGGCGTTTGTCACGTGACAAATGAACGAAAGACTCAGAAGGTAAAGTAATTATTTATGTTCCCTGCAAATAATTTTTGATTGCATTATAATGATTTCTTAATTCAGAATATGATCAAGACTGCATAGGTGGATGTGTTTGGGGAATTTGCCTATTAAAATTATAACATTTAAAGCCCCTTAAATGAACAAAATGACTCGAAAAAAGATTAGTTCATTTTGATGAACGAGATCGAACAAAAGAGTCATTAAAATGATCCGAACTTCCCATCACTAGCGTGTTGATGTGTGCGGTCTCGCTCTCCTCTGGTCGACGTGTGTGCGGGCGTGCCTTTCCAAAAGAAATGCTCATATAAGGACTTCCACTCTCGTCTACGACATTAGATCCACGATCGAAATAAAAAACAGCTGAAACTTGTACCAACCCGGAAGTAAGATTTTCGGCACAGAAATTCTCCATTATTCATCCAAAATATATATTTTTAAACTTTGGCCATGTTTAGCATGAGAATCCATCTCTTTAACACTGTAAACAACTCTGAATACATGAAACACCATTTTACGGGGGGTGTTCTGTCCTCACTAGACGTGTCACTTCTCTATCCAGCTAGACAGACAGTGAACAGGTGAGATGTTGATTCATGGCTTTTAATCCTCCATTAGCTTTCATGAATATTTTCTCGTTTAACTTTAACATTGTAAAACTGTAAACAGACATAGAAAAATACAGCAATTAGAATTGTACATATTCAAAGTGCAGTTGACTGAACAGTATTTACTGACTAACTAAAGCATTCAAATCAAAGCATTAAACATTACATTTTCGTGCATTTGTTAATTTAAAGATTATATTCCTTGTTTTAGGTAACGACTTATAATCACGGAATTCACATAAGCCTAATAATCATAACAAAAGATTGCTAGCATACAGGACTGACTAACTGTTAATACTCACGCTGTGCACGTCACTTTACATTTAGTTTTTAGCAACATTTGCATCTCTAGATTAATGAATTTACTGATAAACATCTTAAACCTAATAAATATCATGTTTATATAATAAATAATAGCGACTTACAGCCTTATGCGGGCCACGACTTCACCGTACGAGCCGCACTTCAGCCATGACACTTCACAATGAACTCAATGCAACAAGTCATATGAAAGTTACCATACACAGTCCTCGCCACAAGAGGGCGCTTAAAGGTCAACATATAACCAAATCAAACTTTCCTTATAATTAAACTGAACCATTACACTCCCCACAATTTAACACTTATCAGTCTTTGTATCACTACTTTGGGGAAGCAGGAGAATACAGATGGTGGACAACCAGAATGTCTATTACCGCGGCGAAATCACCGCGGCGAAAATAAACCAGCCGCATTTCAAAGTCGTTCCCGAAATGACCGCCAGGTGGCGCGAAGGGACATTGTGCAAAACAGCAGAAATTGCCGTATTTTAAAATGTAAGTGGGTTAAATATAAAACCCTAAGCCTAATAGGCATATTTTTCATATATATAAATAGGCCTATTAGGCTACAACAGAATAGAACCAAAGATAGAATACATTTTAGAACTGAAAAAATAGAATCAAAAGTTAAAAATAGAGACGATATTAGGAGCAATGACGCTGAATATTTTTACTATTCTATTGAGGAATTAGATAAATGAAGAGCTCTCGCGAGCGATATTGCATAGTAATTTATAGTGATTTCAAAAGCAGTCCTTAAAAAAAAAAATACATGGAGTAGTGTGGCATAATTTTTGAGAGATTACGCGGAACGCGTTTTAGTTAAGATCCTGGTTTCAATGCCCTTAATGCAGGGAACGACAACTGGCGGCCCGCGGGCCAAAACTGGTGAAACGCCCATAGGGAATAACGCGGCGCGGGATTACATTTTAAAGTATACCACCGGACGCGAATAGCGCGTCAAATTCGCGCCTGCCGCGTCTAGTTATACGCTTTACCACTTTGTGTTCATTCGCGCGTCAAAAGACGGTAGCGGTCAGAACTCTGGTGTACTTTGGACGGAGCGGGCGGTCTGACTAACAATAGCCAACTCCCGACATCTTTTGACAGCGTATCCACACTTCATTCTGACCGCCTGTAGGCTACACCTAGCTCTGATGGTTCTGATAGTTTGGTACTGAAACCATTGTCAGTCAACAACATTCTTTTTTTGCAAGGATGTTTGAAATAGTTCGACAGAAAATAGCCTACTTCATTTGTCAGTAGGGCAATGTGATTTTCGTTTATGTTGCTTAGAAATTTGAGTGATAGGCTTTGTCCTATTTAATTTGTTATTTATATTTCAATTTTTTTTTCTGTGGCATTTGTTTTCTCTGCTGACAGTAGCCTACAATGTTAAAATAGCCTAATAGGCCTATTTATATTGACACGAACACAATTTTTGTATAGCATTTATAATTATTATAGGCTACTTAATCTCCTTCTTTCCGAGACTTTCTTTTAGAGACATTTGAATGTGAGATTATGGAAACGAGATCTAAGTTTTGCGGAAAAGGTCGGGAAATAAAGCGGGTGAACATCGAGTGTATTTTAAGCGGTTGCTGAATAGAACCTTGTGGGAGCGGGACAAAAAAAAAAAAAAAACAGTCCCGCGCAGACCTCCTTAAGCCATAGGTGTGTATGTGTGTGTCCCGAATAAATAATAATAATAAAAAAGGAATAAAGTTCAAAAGTCGGACTTTATTAAAATGGCTGTAATCTGTTACCACAATAGTAGGCTACTTGATCTGTTTAAAATGTGTTAAATTAAAAATTAAAAATCAAAATTCAAATTTGTCTAATCCAGTAGCCTAATTATTTTTTTCTATTTTTGATCTGAGCACAATCAGAAAATCAGAAAACCCGTCATTATTCGTTTTTTCATTTTAGTTCAGGAATGGAAAAACAAGTCGTTTTTCATCTTTTTATTTTTGGTTTTAATTTGAAAAAAACGATTGAACGAATGATCCACGGACTGTGACGACCCATCATATTCCGCGATCATAGGCCTATATAAGAGTATTTAATTTGTATCCATAGGCCTACTCTGTGTAGCTGGCCCGCCATCTACTGGCTAAAAGAAATTTTGGCCCGCGGCCAAAGTTACTTGCCGACCCCTGCCTTAATGTATAGGCTAGGCTACTGCTTTAAAAAAAATGTCACAACGCGTTTTGAGATTGTTTGGAATTAAACATTATAGTTTAAAATTTAGTGTTTTGGCACACCAGGCCGAGTGGCATTACGCATTGTTCAAAAATCATGTTTTATTCTGGCATGTTGAATTGGTGTTAGATTTTTTTTTTTTTTTGATTTATTAGATTTAGATTTTAGATTTCGTTAGATTTTTTTTTCTCATAACAGCTAAAATAACTTAATATAATATATGTCTTAATATGACCTACTTAATATAGGCAATAGGCATATAATAGCCTATATAATAAATTATCAAAACTTGGCCACTAAATATTTAATTTTCAATTATTTTAATTATCACAATTAAAGTTTTAATTTTATTAAATTGAACAAGCGCAACAATCAGCATTTAATCAAATATTCTAAAAGATGTATTATTAATAATAATGTTATTTCAACATAATATTTCGATTTTTCGACATAATATGTGTGCGTGCAACAAGCAAGATGTGTATTTGTAAATCCGGTGATGCGTGCATTGATTTTTTCCAATAAACTAGAGTTTTCTGACAGTGTCGACTGCAAAGATGAAGTTGACGATCGCCATATTTGTAGTGAACGCACCTAGAGAGAAATGCACATAAAGACATAATCAGAGAGTAGCCTTTTTCTTTTCGTTTTGAATTATTTCGTTTGAAGACATTTCAAGCTTTGTGTATTTGATGTATTTATCATGTCTGTGTGAGGCATACACTGAGTTTCGTTAAGTTAGGAGGATGAGATGCGCTCCAGCTGACGTGCAATGCAAGTGACCACGCGGGCGCCTCCATGATTAGTGTCTGTTATATTTGCTTCTCTTACTTATTAAATCCAGGCTATGTTGATGTGGTTGATGCATAATATGGTTGATGAAAAATTTATTAAAATTAAGATACAATTTATAGAAAACGAAATTCACTTTAAAGAAAGGTTTTCTACTAAACAAAACTTAATGAAGTGGTCAAAATCATGTCTGACCCACTCCATATCCATCTCTCGATATAATGCATCCTATCTTACGCGTGCTGTTCACTTTTCATATTCAACATAGATGGAAAAAAAATAACATTATAATAACCCTAACCCTAACAAATATGATACTAAATGAGATTATTTAATGGCTACAACAGTATAGTAGGCCTATAGACTCTATTTGTACAAATTGCTGCACATTAATTTAATTAAATGAAACCTTGTAACGAATTCACACTGTGCGTTCGCAACTTGCGTTCGCACCATGCACAAGTTGTGATTTTTGCTGTGCACTTGCATATTAGTGTCAGCTGGGAAGGAAATATAGAGACCAGGGGTGCGTTCTCCGATAACGTTGTCTCTTAGCGCGCTACGAAGACTCAAAAGGTACACCTTAACTACAGGTATACCTTTCCTACGTGTGTTCTCCGAACTATACCTTAGGATGTTGCTTAAGGTAAACCTTCTTAAGTTCGACCTTAGCAGGCGCTGTCCATGGTGGAGGCGCTGAATAGGTTGATATCGATGCCTCGATGATCGATTGTGCGCTCTTTCCTTCACAGCGGTATAGGTAAAGTATTGAGAAAACAATGTTCTTTATAAAGAAGCGTTTTAGAAATAGTACAAACTGCATTTATCGGGGCTCATTGAAATATGTACATGCAGAAATAAATATGAGTATGTGTTTATAATTTAGCAAGTGTGCAATCCCAAACCCTCACGGCCATAAGTGTGTTAATGTTCTCCACAATGTATGCTGATTATCCACCAGCCATGTAGTTGACATACACTAACTGGCTCCGCAGACGGCGCCGTCTTTGATTTAAAACAAGTACTCGCTGTCTCGCTGCCATAGCTATAGAGTTTGTGTAAACTCATCTTTCTTTATATAGACTCCTAAGCCTTTTCTGTCAAATGGGTCGCCAGCTGATGTGCCTTAGGATAGTAATTAAAAAAAGCTAACAACCATTAGTGTATGGAAACTTTATTAATGAAAACACTTCCATACACTGGGTGTAGTAGGCTATAACAACTTAAGTATTTTATGTGTAAAATTTTAAAGTAAAGTAAAAATGTAATTTTAATACTAAATCAGATTTTATATTAAATGTTCATATAAAATTTGTAGCCTACAAATTTATTAGGCCCTACTGAAAATAAATGTATCGAATTTAAGCAAAGTAGCTTAACACTAGAAGTCCCAGAGAGCAGCCATTTGGCTTTTCTACCTATAAAACCCGCAGGACAGCCGATAGGTTGGGAGGCTTTAGGCTAATATCCTTAATCAGCTGTTAACAGTTGCTTTTGTTATGTAAACAATGTGGGGCCATGCTGAGCCACTTCAAGGAAACTTGTGTTTCACTTTGCCATCTTAGGGAGAAATCAACACACATGTTTTTTTTTTTCCTTTGTTGCTGAGATTTATTTATAAAAACAGTACACAATAAAATAAAAAATAAAAACCAACCATTTGTACACATATTTACAAAAAATATTAAAAAGTGAGTGAGTACATTCCAGCAATCACTCACAATCCTGGCACTGCCATGGTATCTCCCGTCTGCATTTACCACATGTGTATCTGTAGCAGTGAACACATCGCACAGCGGCATGATTGTTCTTGCATTGGTGTTTGACCTGACACATGGCTCTTTTTCCAGGGCTAGGTGTGGAGGGTTGTGTCCGAAGCAATTGTTCTTTTCTTGCCTTCTTCGCACACATATGAGAGTTAGCCAACTCTCTTGCAAGCTCCACCAGGAAGTCCACCCGTCTTTCCTGCCTTCCGGTGCATGCTTGATACAGCACGTGCATTCAGTGCTGCCATGTCAATCATGTTATAGAACACGGCAACTGGCCAGCGCCTTGTCCCTGTGCGGACAGTGTACTCCCGCACCATCTGGTCCATCACATCCACGCCGCACTTTGTGGTGTTGTAAAGGGTGACAGTGCTTGGCTTCCTTTTGGTGGTATTATCAGTCTGAATCACGCTGTGCACGCTGCTAAGAATGTAGACGGTCTTCTTCCGTTTGGCCGCATACTCATTCAGCGTAGCAGCAGTGGTTGAAAACACCTAATAAATAAGATAAATTGTTATTTTCATAGCACTTTTACACACAATGACACAATGACACACTTGGCAGTGTTGATTCTAAAAATTAGAAACACAAACATAGAACCACAAAAGACCTGCAACATACCTGAGTGGTGAATTCATTGCGATCTGTGTGTCTAGCGGATTGAGGGATTTCCCGGCAAATCTTGTTGACTGTGCCGAGGATGGTGGTTTTCCGGCTAAGAAGTTTATGCGCAAGTGACAGCGATGTGAAGAAATTGTCCGTGGTAACATTTCTGCCCTTGTCTAGGAATGGTTCCATCAGCCTCATCACTACATTTTCAGATAGTCTCTCTCCACTGGGATGACTAGGGTCCTTGCCAAGATATGGGAGGACATTACAAATGTACTTGGATTTTAGGTCGCAAGCCACCCAAAACTTGATCCCAAACTTGTCAGGTTTAGTTGCAATATACTGCAGGAAACAGCAGCGAGTCTTTGACGGGAAAAGCTGTTCATCAACGGTGATATGTAGACCAGGGTTGTAGGACGTGATGCAATTGGTGACAAATGATCCCCACACACTGGAAATTGCACCAAACTTATCAGTCTTTGCTCGATCACTCCGGGTGGACCTGTCATCAAAGCGTAGGTGTTGCATGATGTCTTGGAAGCGGTTTCGCGGCATTGTTCCAATGATATGTGGGTTTCACAGGTTTGCTGACCAGCAGTCACGTAGTGTATACATTTTAAAATATTGCTGATCACTAAATGGTTTAGCTCCGCAGTACTTGAGCGAGCTCTTAACGCATTATAGTCCTTCACGTCTATTGCGATCTCAAAATTCCGGCCAGTTAATAATACCTAGAATATCTAAATCGACTGCTGGCGGTAGATCCTTTTCCTATTTAGCACCAAAACTTTGGAACAGTCTTCCTACCATTGTCCGGGAAGCAGACACACTCTGTCAGTTCAAAGCTAGACTAAAAACACATCTCTTTGACCTAGTATACACATAATACATTATAGACTTCTATAATTCAGTGTTAGGCTGTCACGGCAGACTAAGAACAAATGGTGTGAGGACTCAAACGCTGGAGAAAAATAAGTATTTATTAACAAAAATACAAAACAGAACTAAGTAAATACAAACATAATAACAGAACAAGAACAATCTGGAAGATCTCGGGGAACAGGAAACAAAAGACAATGTACCGACACAGACTGCAAACAAGAGGGCACTTATAAAGGGAAACTAATCAGGAGGGAACAGGTGGATGAACTCAAACAATAATCAGATAACAAGGGGGAGGGATCAGACAATAACACGAGCACATGGCCCAAAATAACAAAACACCCATGTGCAGCACAAGACAGGACAGGCATGTGACATTACCCCCTCCCTACGGAGCGGCTACCAGACGCTCCATAAGACCCGGACTGGACGGACCAGGGCGGGAACGGGAGGGACGGACCAGGGCGGGAACGGGAGGGACGGACCAGGGCGGGAACGCGGCGGGAACGCGGCGGGAACGGGAGGGACAGGCCAGGGCGGGATGGGAGAAACAAAATGTTTGTGACACCGGAGTGGACCACAGGGTTCGGAAGGCCAGGACGAAGCAGGCTGTGCAGACGGCCAGAGTAGAGACGACAGTTCATCTGGCGGCCAGGGCGGAGACCTTTCCTCGGGTGGCCAGGGCGGAGACGACCCTTCGGGTGGCCAGGGCGGAGACTTTTCTCTCGGGCGGCCAGGGCGGAGCAGACAGTCCATCGGGTGGCCAAGGCGGAGACAATCCCTCGGGCGGCCAGGGCGGAGCAGACAGTCCATCGGGCGGCCAAGGCGGAGACGATCCCTCGGGCGGCCAGGGCGGAGCAGACAGTCCATCGGGTGGCCAAGGCGGAGACGATCCCTCGGGCGGCCACGGCGGAGACGACCCTTCGGGCGGCCAAGGCACAGGAACCAACGGCTCAGGAACAGACACCACCGGCTCAAGAACAGACACCACCGGCTCAGGAACTGGAACAGACACCACCGGCTCAGGAACTGGAACAGACACCACCGGCTCAGGCTCAGGAACAGACACCACCGGCTCAGGAACTGGAACCACCGGCTCAGGAACAGGAACAGACACCACCAGCTCAGGCTCAGGAACAGACACCACCGGCTCAGGCTCAGGAACAGACACCACCGGCTCAGGAACTGGAACCACCGGCTCAGGCTCAGGAACAAACACCACTGGCTCAGGCTCAGGAACTGGAACCACCGGCTCAGGAACTGGAACAGACACCACTGGCTCAGGCTCAGGAACAGACACCACCGGCTCAGGAACAGACACCAATGGCTCAGGCTCAGGAACAGACACCACCGGCTCAGGAACAGACACAGGCTCGACGGCGGCCATCTTGTCAGGGGACCCAGGCTTGGCAGGCTTGACGTGAACAGGCTCGGCGGCGGCCATCTTGTCCAAAGACACAGGCTCGGCAGACGTGACTTGAACACTCTCGGCGGCGGCCATCTTGTCCGAAGACCCAGGCTCGGCAGGCGTGACGTGAACAGTCTCTGGATCAGCAGAAGTGATGGATCGCTGGGGTGGCGCAGACAGTGCGAGCTGCTCGGGCGGGGCCGGCAGAGCAGGACGCCTGGTCGGCGCGGGCAGAGCAAGACGCCTGGTCGGCGCGGGCAGAGCAAGACGCCTGGTCGGCGCGGGCAGAGCAAGACGCCTGGTCGGCGCGGGCAGAGCAAGACGCCTGGGCGGTGCGTCAGGGGCGGTAGTCACCTCCGGGATGGTCTCCGAGTTATGAGCCACCGGTTCTTCCTTCTCCTCCTCCGTTTTGGAACCACTGGAACTGGGACCACTGGAACTGGGACCACCGGAACTGGGTCCACCGGAACTGGGATCACCGGAACAGGAACCACCGGAACAGAGACCACTCCCCTGGCGATCCTCTCCTGATGGCGAATGAAATCCTCCACCATCGCCTCAAAACTGACGTGATCAAAAGCTCTACAGATCAGCCAGTCCATCAGTTCATCCAGCGCATAATTAAACAGATCCCGGCAAGCCTCCTCGCCCAGGTTCAGCCCTTCAGCAGCGCGACGGAACCTCTGCCCGAACTCCCTCACCTCCATCCCCTTCTGACGGAGGGAGACCAACTCCTGAAACTGGAGAATCCGCTCCCATTGCGGACAGGAGACTGGTTGCGCCTCTCTTCTCCGCTGAGTCCTCATAATGGTCGGTACATTCTGTCACGGCAGACTAAGAACAAAAGGTGTGAGGACTCAAACGCTGGAGAAAAATAAGCATTTATTAACAAAAATACAAAACAAAACCCACGAAGGGGAAAACAGAACTAAGTAAATACAAAAATAATAACAGAACAAGAACACTCTGGAAGATCTCGGGGAACAGGAAACAAAAGACAATGTACTGACACAGACTGCAAACAAGAGGGAACTTATAAAGGGAAACTAATCAGGAGGGAACAGGTGGATGAACTCAAACAATAATCAGATAACAAGGGGGAGGGATCAGACAATAACACGAGCAAATGGCCCAAAATAACAAAACACCCATGTGCAGCACAAGACAGGACAGGCATGTGACATAGGCTGCATAGATTAGGTCATCTGGAACCGGGAACACTTCCCATAAATCCTGATGTACTCGTTACATCATAAGAAGAATGGCATCTACGCTAATTTTAGTGTCTTTGTTTATCCCAAGGTTTTCCTGCAGCCTGCCGGATCCAGGCCGTATCCAGATCTGATGAAGGCCCTTCGCCTGGACCCGATGACAACGCAGTGCTGAAGTGCCAACTAGTCTCTCCCTATGGAGGATCCCTTTACCACTCTACAGATAAGGCGTTGTCGGGAAATTCGTTTCGCGTATCTACACCGAATTGATAAAATAAAATAAAATTATATATCAAAAATTATAAGGAAACACCAGTACTTTGTTTAGGCTTGGTTTGTAGGGAATTCCAAACCTGCGCACATATTCAAACGCACATAACTATAGAACCAATTCTTAATGTGCATGTGAACGCCATCAGCGTTTCTCACAGGTTCGCGTTTAAAGTTTGTGTAGAGAGAATGTTGTCATCTTAGCGGCCCCTAATTTAATAACAAATGATCGTTGCGACGGAAGCAAATCAATCAAAACTAACTTTAGCTGGAAAATAACTATTAAAGAACCGCTATAAAGCCAAAACAATCTCTGTTACCTTAAAGCAGAACTCGGCAACTCTAGCGAACTCTAGTCACTTCTTCGCTGATTTTCCCTTTTGTTGTCGCATGTTTTCCTCATGAGCTCCCCCTACAGCTGTGGGGGGGGGGGCGTATATTTCACAACACGGTCGTAAAAAACTCACAATGATTTCTAGACAGTTTTATTAAGTTAAAAAAGTTACCAAGTTCTCCTTTAAATTATACGTTTACCTCTGTAAAGCTGCTTTGAAAAAATCTACATTGTTAAAAGTGCTATATAAAGGAAGATGACTTGAACGCTTCAAAAGCATGGTACATTTTTATTAATATTCTTAAGAAATACGTTGAAACGTTGAAGTAGTAGTTAAAATGTCCAGTTCATGGTTATCTGTCCGTCCCTACACATACACCCCCTACTTTCACAATGAAATGGACTAGTCCGTAATGGTGCGCGGCGCGAAAGATAAAAACACACTGACAGGAAGTCTGGGAAGTACACAAACAGAGACGAAGCAAGATGAGTCTAAACGCGAAAATGAAACGAAGTTACCCAAGCAGCTCAAATAAAAGAAAAAAGCGAGGTAACACTTTATTTTGATAGTCCGTTCGTTGAGACTATACTAGTTATTAGTAGCCATTCAGTAGCTTGTCAACAGTGCATCAGTTGACATTCAACAACACTGTTTCAACTGACAAGTAACATACGTTCAACTGACTGCCTATAGACTATAAGGTACAATTCAAGTGTTAATCTACAGATTTTACGAAAAAGTGCCTGTTGACTGTCAATGTTATTTTGCTACAGGTTATTAACCAAATGGTGACTAACTTTCAGTTGTCAACTAACTTTCTGTAGATTGAGTACCAAAACAACTCAAGATCAATCTGTCAGTTAAATGTCAACAGTCATGTCAGCATATGAAGTATATGATACTGTATATCCTACTCAAGGGGTCTCATATGCATCAAATTAATGATTATTTTAGCTGATTTAAAAATGTTTTTAAAAATGTAATGTTTTAACCATTTGTAGATAATCTGTTGATAGTCAACTAAAGATTACATGTAGTTGCTTATTTGTTGCTTGTCAACAAATAAATTGTTTATGATCAGTAGACTATTAATAGACATTCTCAACTAAGCATTAGTAGATATATTTTAGGACTATCTAATTAAAGTGAAAAAGAGTTTAAATCAGTAGAAAGTCTATAACCTATCAACAGATTAATATATTGTTTATGATCAGTAGACTATTAATAGACATTATCCACTAAGTGTTAGTAGATATCTTTTAGGACTATCTAATTAAAGTGAAAGACAGTTGATATCAGTAGAAAGTCTATAACCTATCAGGGACATTCTACCAGAAACGTACATTATCTGTCCTTGAATTGTTACAGTGAATAAAAAAGTATTTAATCCAAAAATTTCTAAAACTGTCATAGTTGATTTCTGTGAGTTGTTCTGTAAAGGAATATGTCATTCATTAGGTTCTCCGATATTTTTTTCTTTACTAAAAACACTTTTGAAAATTACAAATCCTGGCCATGTCCTTGTCCTCAGCCAAATTGGAGCTACAGCTTTCATAGTTTTGTTATGCTACAAACTGTTATTTAGAAAAAAAAAAACTCATCAATAACAAGTTTAAGCTGTTATCATTCACATCAACTGATCAAAAACATGAAATTATATATAAATTCTACATATAAATTCTATTTTACAACTGTCCACATGTTTTTGGTCAGTCCTGTCTCGTTTACATAAAACTCTACATAAAATGTGTGAAATACGCCTTTAAGGGTATCACTCAGAGGAAGTGACATCGTTTGACCCAGGTGAAGCTTACATTGACTAAGGCTGAATTCTGTCATTGAATTGTATGATTTTAAGCTTGTTTTTGTATGTTTTTTTTTTTTAGGAAGACGAGCTAATGGGTCAGGCCCTGTCACGGTTAAACATTCCAGAAAATAATGAAAATGTTTTAAATCCAATACATGTCTAAAAAGGTTATTGAAATTCCTTGCTTGCATGTTTACAGTTTTTATGCTAGCATGCTAGCAGGCTGAGTAATGGCAGTTTAAAATGGCCGACCGTCAGGCCCTGTCACATCAGGCCCTGTCACATTCCTGTGTGACACGGCCTTACAAATTAATGTTATTGTTCTTTTTTATTACATTTATTGCATATGTTATGTATTTAACGTATGCAATAGTAAAATGAAGGCCAAGGTGCTTGATTTTTATACAACTGTGGCCATGGAAGTGATTTAAACACCTGAATTCACTTATTTGGAGGGCTGTCCCAATACTTTTGCCAATATTATGTATGTCCTTGGCTGAATTTTACCATATTCTAATATTACATTAACATTAAAATTATAATAATAATTAAAAAAAGAAATGCCAATCAAAACTTAAATAAAGAACACAAAACATAACTTTTTCTGCATCATCAAAATCCATAAAGTCAGTCCTGTCACAGCACCGTCAGTCCTGTCACGCCATGGTCAGTCCTGTCACAAGGAAATATGACAAAAGTGTACTATTTGAGGAAATATTAATTCATTAATCTCTTTAACTGTGTAGATGAGGGTGGGGGTATATATTGTCGTGGAGATTTTAAACTGTATATTAAACTAATCATGTTTTTAACATCTAACCTTATTTAACATCTAACATTGGAACAGGATGTACTGTATGACACCAATGGAAAACTTGTGTCTTTGACTGTGTGCGTATGTATGTAAAAATAACTTAGTTTTGGGAAATGAAACTAGACAGTCTGTTAGGATCTTGTGATTACAGATGAAATCACCGCAAGATCAGAGTTTGCTTTACCTAGTAACAGAGGGGTTTGCATATGAAGAACCAATCAAATAGTGGGGAAATTATGTAATGCAGCCTGACATTTATGCCATACCTCTATACTATAAAAACTGTTGTATATGTGTTTTACGGTGGGATGTCTCAATGGAATTTGTCTGAGATCCACCGGCCTTGATTCTTCTTGGGAGAGTTCTCTGAGAACTGCTCGAAGACTCTCCCGGCCGTTATTAAAGCATTTAGAGGACATTTGCTGAAAGTCTGTCTGTTCATTTCTGCTGCGCAGCAGGTCAGTTTAGGGAATCAAGTAAGTTAGAGTAAGAAACTCGGCCAGATGTCGATTGAAGACGCAAGAGCTAGAGTATAAAGGGTATTAAGTGTCGATTGTAGACGCTCTGTGTCGATGAGTAGACGCAACAGTTTTATTATTTATTAAGTGTCGATTGTAGACGCTCTGTGTCGATGAGTAGACGCAACAGTTTTATTTTAGATAGTCAGGATAGAGGAAATTCCTTTACAATATCCACTAATATATGTTTTTATAAAAATCTCCTATGTAAAGGTAGTTATTTTACAACTATATGAGTGCCTGGTGGGTATTCTGTGATTTTGTGTACTACAGTTGACCTAAAAGTTACTTATATTTCTTAAAGGAATTATAAAACCATGTTAGATACAATCAGGGACATGTGATCAATAAGAAAATGCTATCTGTATCAAAGAAATTCATTAGGAAACCATTCTAACATATACAAATTTGTCTGTGACAGGGCCTGACATTTTAGGGGTGAAATGCGTATAAAAATGTATTTTATTTAATCATAAAAACATGCTGAGATGGCATGATATGTGTTTCTCATAGTTTAACTTGTCCTCCATATGTCTCAACGTTCAGATTTAAGAAAAATATATGTTTTCCCCCAAGATTTTTTAAAGTGGAAATGTACGTCTCTGGTAGAATGTCCCATCAACAGATTGCATACCTAACCTGACTGAAATAGAACAAACACTATGGGCAGCACATCAGAGAAAAAAAAACAAAAAAAACAACCCATTAAGGATATCACGATCACATCTGAACCATCTGATTATGTGAAAAAAATTATACTGAGCATTCCAAATGAGAAAACTCTCAATAGTCTACTCTACATCATTTCAAATGCCCGAGGCCAAGATCAAAAGTTATAAACAACAAATAACAATAATTATTAATTAATACATTTAGCCTTTCATGACAGTAAGTTTTACAGAAAATCACATTTATTAAATGCAGTTTAACCCTTGTGTTATGTTGCGGGTCAATTTGACCCGTTTTGATTTTCTAGTTGTTGGAAATACTGGTTAACCTATGTTTTTTTTCTTGATATTTTGTGACTTTTTCTCATTTATCATCATGAACATGCATGCAAAGTTTCAACATGCTGGTGTTTTTTGACATATACAAACAAAATTACTGTTCCTTTCGTGATGTTCGCGGGTCAATTTGACCCGCATATTTTAACGCTCTAAGGCAACTGTACGGACCCAAAATAATAACATTTCTTGGTTATATTTTGTTATTTTATTTTTTTACTACCTTATGAAGCTAAAAAAAATGGTTTTCCACACTTATTTCAATGCAGAAAAATATTTTGTCAGCCACAGATGGTAAAAATTACCTATCATTTATTTTTTCAAGCTACCTGAAATAATATTAAACCTTTTTTTTTTTCTTGATATTTTGTGACTTTTTCTCATTTATCATCATGAACATGCATGCAAAGTTTCAACATGCTGGTGTTTTTTGACATATACAAACAAAATAAATGTTCCTTTCGTGATGTTTGCGGGTCAATTTGACCCGCATATTTTAACGCTCTAAGGCAACTGTACGGACCCAAAATAATAACATTTCTTGGTTATATTTTGTTATTTTATTTTTTTCTACATTATGAAGCTAAAAAAATAGGTTTTCCACACTTATTTCAATACAGAAAAATATTTTGTCAGTCACAGATGGTAAAAATTACCTATCATTTATTTTTTCAAGCTACTGAAATAATATTAAACATTTTTTCTTGATATTTTGTGACTTTTTCTCATTTATCATCATGAACATGCATGCAAAGTTTCAACATACTGGTGTTGTTGGTTTTTTTTGACAAATACAAACAAAATTACTATTACGTTTGTGATGTCCATCATAGGCAGCTATTCAAAAGCAACTGTACAGACACAAAATAAAAACATTTATTTTCTGTATGTCAGGGCATCAACTCCAGTTCTAAAGTGTAAGTGTATCTAAAAGTGATCTAACCCAAACCAAACACACTTGAAAAAGCTAAATCATGGTGTTCAGAATTAATTGCAAATTACAAATGATAGAAGACAGATAGAAGATTTTGATAGAAGACACAGATAGTAAAATAAGCTCTCATTTATATATTCAAGATATCTGAAATATCTTGAGACTTCGACATAGACAGCAGGAAAAATGAGCTCAGATTAATTGATTAATTGTTCAATGTTCTAAGCAAAAAAAAAAAAAAAAAGTAAAAAAAATGTATATGCAAATATATATAAATATAACGTATATTCAAATTTTAAATAGTTTTAAAAAATGGTTAAAAAAACATTTTCATTAAATCATAACTTCAGATATATATTTTTTGGAATATTTGACAAATGCTGATATTAAAAGTTTACAGTTTGAACCTGAATCTTTGATGTTTTTCATAGTGTGATTTTTGAGGAATTGTATTGAATCCAATGCGGGTCAATTTGACCCGGACCATAAGGGGAGTGCACAGAATTCCAACATAACACGAGGGTTAACGTTATAACAGTTACTCATTTAAGAAATAATCTCTGTTCCTGCTGCAAACTCGCTTCGGAGGATTAACAGACAAGACTATAGTTTAAACCCTTAACAATACCTTCTTTAATCGTTTAAGCATTTTGTAACATTTAGTTTATTTAACGTTACGGTGAGACACAAAAGGCGTTCCCTTTCAGTCGCTCACGTTCGACGTAACGTCGACGTGACGACGTAATTGGGATCACTTCAGAGAGCCCTATCAACTTCGAGTATCTACAGAACAAGCCAATGAACGTTGGTGTGCGTGAACGCGTCACGCGCCCCCGCCCCGCCGTGCGGGTATAAACAGGAAGCGGGCGCACGCACACATTGTCTTTCACTTCGGAGCCGAGCTTTTGCTTTCACTTCCGAACTCTACAGGAAAAGACTGCCTTTGAAAACGAGAAGAGGACTCTCCTTGTGTTGGTGTGACGGCGCGATCAGCGGAGGCCGCGAGCATTGCAGCTCACAACTGCTGTTTTCACAGCACTATTGTTCTGTGTTTGTGTGTGTGTGTGTGTCGGTTCGGTGGGCGTTTCCCCGTGTGTTCATTCACACCGCGGCTACCCCTGGGTGCCTCAGCACTGAGAGAGTTATTTTTCTATTTTTTTGTTTTCACTAAAAGAGCAACACAAGCGTGACCCTGCGTCTTTTTCAAGATGTCATTCCGCTTGTGCGTTTCTGGATGCCGTCGTTCCCTGGCGCCAGCGTCCCCCTGGCGGGAGCTTCAGTCCTCTGGAGATGACGACTCGGCTGCGTTGCCCCCTTCGGGGTGTGTAGCGTTGTCCGAGACCGATCCAGAATGGGCGGCTATGCTTTCCCGGGCCGCCGAGAAGGTTGGGCTTGCGTGGAACCCTCCACCACGTCCCGAACCTTCTCGGTTGGACGATTGGTTTCTCGGGGCGGGCCGTGCTGGTTCTCAGTGCGCCGCCCCGGTACCTTTCTTTCCGGAGGTGCATGAGGAGCTTACTAGGACGTGGAAGGCACCGTATAGTGCCCGAAGCCGTTCTAGTGGCTCCTCCCCCCTCGCCACCCTCGACGGCGGGGCAGCTAAGGGGTATGTGGATATCCCCCCAGTGGAGCGGGCCGTCGCGATGAGACTGTGTCCGGCGTCCGCTTCCTCTTGGCGGGGTAATCCACGCCTCCCGTCCAGGGCCTGTAAGTTCTCGTCCGGTCTAACGGCGAGGGCTTACAAGGCCTGTGGACAGGTTGCTTCCGCCCTCCATGCCATGGCGCTCTTGCAGGTCCACCAGGCCCAGGCGCTCATGGACATGAACGAGGGTGGTTCTGACCCAGAGCTCCTTCGGGAGCTCCGTGTGGCAAACGACCTCGCCCTCCGGGCGACGAAGGAAACCGCACGTTCAGTCGGTCAGGCGATGTCCACCTTGGTGGTCCAGGAGCGCCACCTTTGGCTCAACCTGGCGGATATGAGGGACACCGATAAATATCGGTTCCTGGATGCCCCTCTTTCCCAGGTTGGGTTGTTCGGCGACGGGTCGAGAGCTTTGCCCAGCAGTTCTCGGCCGCACAGAAGCAGACAGAGGCCATCCGACACATCCTGCCCCGGCGGACCGCTGCTGCTCCCACCCGTCCGCCGGCCACAGATCCTCCGTCTACTCGTCGCCGAGGTCGGCCTTCTGCGGCGTCCTCCGCTCCCGCTAAGCCCCAGCAGCAGCAACCATCCAGGCCTCAGCGCGGAGCAAGCCGTAGGAAGCCGACCCCGCCCGTCCAGGCCGCTGCCAAACCAGGAGGCAAGCGACGGTGCAAACGACCCTGAGACGGGCGGCCCAGAGGTGGATCAAGTTGCTCTTCAGGAGATGGCGAAGGCGCCACTCCTTCCCCCGGTGGAGGGCCGGGCGGAGAATCTTTTGTTTCCATTTCTTTTTGGAACAAAAGTGCAAAAGAAGCCAAGGTGGTCTACGTTCCCGCCGCATGTCACAACTCGCCCGCCATCTCCTCCTCTGGAGTCAGAAGCATCTGAGGTCGCTTCGTGCCGTTTACATTCCGGGCCTGCTCAACCGTGCAGCCGACGAGCTCTCACGGCAGCAGGTGCTACCGGGAGAATGGCGACTCCATCCCCAGGTGTTCCAGCTGATTTTCAAGTGCTTCGGGACCGCACAGGTAGATCTGTTTGCCGCCCCGGACACGTCTCATTGCCAGTTGTTCTATTCTCTGACCGAGGGGACCCTCGGCACGGATGCTCTGGCACACAGCTGGCCCCGGGGCCTACGCCTACGTTTCCCCCAGTGAGCCTTCTTGCACAGACCTTGTGCAAAGTCAGGGAGGACGAGGAGCAGGTCTTGTTAGTTGCACCGTATTGGCCCAACCGGACCTGGTTCCCGGAACTAGTGCTCCTCGCGACAGCCCCTCCCTGGCCCATTCCTCTGAGACAAGACCTGCTCTCTCAGAGACGGGGCACATTATGGCACCCGCGTCCAGACCTCTGGAAACTCCATGTCTGGTCCCTGGACGGGACGCGGAGGTTCTAGGTGACCTACCCCCTGCCATCACTTCCGCTACGAGGCGCCTCTATGCGTTGAAGTGGAACCTGTTCGTTGACTGGTGCTCCTCTCACGAGGAGAACCCCCGATCTTGCTCGATCAGAGCCGTGCTTTCCTTCCTGCAAGAAGGGCTGGAGCGAAGGCTGTCTCCCTCCCCCCTTAAAGTGTATGTTGCCGCTATTCCTGCACATCACGATGCTGTTGATGGTAAGTCTTTGGGAAAGCATGACCTGATCGTCAGGTTCCTGAGGGGAGCGAGGAGACTGAATCCTCCTCGCCCACTCTCTATATCCTCTTGGGATTTGTCTCTGGTCCTTTCGGCACTTCAGAGACCACCCTTTGAGCCTCTGCAATCAGCTGAGTTAAAAAGCTGGCACACGGCGCCTCGCTGACAGACATCTGTAGAGCTGCGGGCTGGGCGACACCTAACACGTTCGCTAGGTTTTATAGCTTACGTGTTGAGCCGGTTTCTTCCTGTGTGCTCGCTTCTACTAGCCGGTAACACCGAAGTTCCCGCTCTAGTGTCGGCTTGCTGCGCCACTCCCTTCCTAGGAACGGATACGTGCGCTTTTTACTCCAGTCGAGTTCCCCATTGGCGAACCCTGTGAGTTCCTCCACACCCCTTCGGCAGTCGGACGTTGCGGAGCGTCCGACGCCAGGCCTAGTGTTCGTATGCTTGTGTAACTTGTGCTAGGCTGGGTTCCATATGTGCGATCCCTGCGGCGATCCCATATGTGTATTCTTCCACGACCAGCTCCCTGCGGTGAGCCCGTGTCTTCCCTTGCCAGAGTCTGCTCTGCCGTCACTGTCCGGTGTGTCTCCCCCTTCGGTTGGAGCCACCCCAGTGACATTCCATATGTCGCACTGCCCCGTCGGCCAGTCCATATGTGTATTCTCCACATGTCACCTCCCTTCGGGCAGGATGTGGCTCCGCAGCGTTCTTTCCCCTGGAAAGGTACGCTTTCCCAGTGTTATCCAAGAGTTCCACTGTGTGGGGTATAATGGAACAGCAGTTGAACTCCCTCTACGCAGGTCTTCCGCCCCAGCGGTTGGGGGTCTGAGAGTCTTGCATAGGGCGCTGGATGTGGCAGCAACCGTGGCGTTTTCCATGGGATCCCAATTACGTCGTCTGAGCGACTGAAAGGGAACGTCTCGGTTACTGATGTAACCCTCGTTCCCTGAAGGAGGGAACGGGAGACTTAATGTCCCGTCGCCACCGTTGCTGACCATCGCTGCATGGCCGCCACAAATTTTTTTGTGAATGTTTATACCCGCATGGCGGGGCGGGGGCGCGTGACGCGTTCACGCACGCCAACGTTCATTGGCTTGTTCTGTAGATACTCAAAGTTGATAGGGCTCTCTGAAGTGATCCCAATTACGTCGTCACGTCGACGTTACGTCTCCCGTTCCCTCCTTCAGGGAACGAGGGTTACATCAGTAACTGAGACGTTTTCTCCTATAACCATAATACACCAACACACAATATAAATGAACAAAATACATCATTTTTATTAGCGAACGTAACGTTAGATGTAATCCAAATCTTTATAATCCATACGCAAGCAAGAAACAGATCCAAAATCAGCCCTTCATCCACATCCAGCGATCTCCATCTCCATTCTCAGCAGCGACCGTAAATGTCAAATCCCGCGCTCGTGATGAATTTAAATTCTAAAATTGCGCCCTCAAGAAGCGTTACGACATGTTTTACGGCAGTGATATCAAACGCTCATTGGCTCTCGCCTGCTTCGTCGCAGATTGCAGCATGCCGTGTTTCAGTTGTTGAAACAACATTGAAATGCAGAAGCGCGCGCCGTCTTCACGCAGAGGGAAGCTGGGTTAACATTTTCATGGATTAATAAAAAAATAAATTATTATGATTACACATCTGTTGTTTTTCTTCATAATTTTAGCCTGCATAGTTTTAAGAAATGGTTATGGATAAGTTTAGGGCCAGGAGTAGGATTAATGTTAGTGGCTCATAATATATTTTAATGCTATTAATAAAACTGGCATTTCCCTACACATCTCTGTCCATAAAGTGTTTTATTCTTTTTATATTCTGTATAAAATGAGTAATTTATATTTAGGTTTGGGAGTAGGGTTAAGGGAACTTACATTTATCTATAAAACAGTATAAGGGAAATGATACAGATATCTTTATGATTCGTAAACGTTTTGTAGCTGTGAATTCGTAATAATTCTACGTTGCAGACATGTCTGAATCATTCGTTTCAGCATCTATCCAAACGTGCAAAAAAAGTATGTTTTCAGTCTGTTGATAGGTTATAGACTTTCTACTGATATAAACTCTTTTTCACTTTAATTAGATAGTCCTAAAATGTATCTACTAACACTTAGTGGATAATGTCTATTAATAGTCTACTGATCATAAACAATTTCTTTGTTGACAAGCAACAAATAAGAAACTACATGTAATCTTTAGTTGACTATCAACAGATTATCTACAAATGGTTAAAACATTTTTAAAAACAGTTTTAAATCAGCTAAAATAATCATTAATTTGATGCATATGAGGGTGCTTTCACATCTGTAGTTCAGTTCATTTGGTCCGGACCAAGGGTAAAAAATAATACTTTGTAGCATTTTTCAGGCGTTTTGGTTCCTTTTCACACCAGACTGATCGCTCTGGTCCGAATCAGTTTATGAGTTGATAAAACGAACCAAAATGCAGTCACGTGACTACATCCACATCACTCGTTGGCCAGATATGTCTGACATTTCCATAACTGCACTTCGTTTGGTCAGAATTAACGTGCGGGAAAATCCGGCAGATAACACCGCTGTTTACTATGGAGAGACGACTGCGTGGGCTGGTTGTATCCTTCGTCATATTTTATTATATAGTTTGTCTACTAGAATGAAGCGAGGATGCGGCTGTTAATAATTTCTATCAGGCTCTGTCTGCACCTCCTCACAACTTAAAGTTTGTCCGCGAGTGCAAACTGTCAACAAACATTTCTCCTCATCCCATAATCACACTGACTACCGCAACTGGTTTAGTCCAAAAATGTGCAGTTCTTTGGCAGTTGGTTCTGTTCAAGGTCGGATCACGTTCTCACCACAAACGAACCGCTCCAGAGTTCGTTTCAAAACGTACCGAGACCACCTCTTCGAGCAGGTCTCGGTACGCTTGTTTGGTCCGCTTTTGGTGCGCACCCGAGTGCGATTGCCGCATTCACACCTGCCCAAACGAACCGCACCAGTGGGGAAAACAAACTCTAGTGCGATTCAACCGAACTAAATGAGGCAGGTGTGAAAGCACCCTGAGACCCCTTGAGTAGGATATACAGTATCATATACTTCATATGCTGACATGACTGTTGACATTTAACTGACAGATTGATCTTGAGTTGTTGGTACTCAATCTACAGAAAGTTAGTTGACAATTGAAAGTTAGTCGACAATTGGTTAATAACCTGTAGCAAAATAACATTGACAGTCAACAGGCACTTTTTTGTAAAATCTGTAGATTAACACTTGAATTGTACCTTATAGTTTGTAGGCAGTCAGTTGAACGTATGTTACTTGTCAGTTGAAACAGTGTTGTTGAATGTCAACATTGTAACCTGTTTCTGTTAGTTACAAAAATGTTTTGACTATCACAATACTTATTTTTCAGGTGTTATCTGAAACGTTATTCTCTGTTGGGTTCCATTGTAACTATTAGTTTGTGTAGTGCTACACTTTGTGTTCTCTGCTTTCCATCTTCATTTTGGAGTAAAGTGTATGCAGGGTTTAAAGGGGAAGTTTTTTTTTTCTCCTCTCCAACTTTTACTTCCCCGTAGATTTGCTAAATCCGCCACTGAGCATTAGCATGTCAAGTTAAAAACAAATATAAACCAATTGACACAGCTAGATTTAACCTTCTCCCACTGTCCCACATGTAAAAACATATTAACCTGCGTTCTGTGGCTTATTGAAGTGTGTGTGTGTGTGTGTGTGTAGAGGGTGGGGTTTGTTTATTACAGTAGAAGGCTGGTCTTGTCCTGAAACTATAAATGACCCGCAGCTCCTCGAGACTGAAGGAGATCATCGACAGACACACACACAGAGGAGGAACTTCATTCAGTGTGTGTTTCATACAGTTGCTGATCTGTGAGTGTGTGAGTGTGATGATGAACATCTCGCTGTTTGCTGCGCTCCTGGTGTGTGTGTGTGTGTGTGTGAGCGAGAGCTGCACCTGTTTTCCAACTCATCCACAGCAGTTATTCTGCAGTTCTTCGATAGGTACGTCACACTGGAGCTTAATCTTATTACATGTCAGAATCAGATTTTAAAAAATAGCAACACTTTCCAATAAGGTTCATTAGTTAATGTATTAACTAACATAAACTAACATCTTTGTTAACGTAAGTTAATAAAAATGTAACTAAAATTAAAGGTCCCGTATTATGCCCCTTTTCACAAGATGTAAAATAAGTCTCTGATGTCCCCAGAGTGTGTATGTGAAGTTTCAGCTCAAAATACCCAACAGATCATTTTTTACAGCATGTTTAAATTGTCATTTTTGGGGGCACAGAAAAACGCGCTGTTTTAGTGTGTGCCCTTTAAATGCAAATGAGGTGCTGGATGACCCAGGGGGCGGAGCTTCATGACATCGCGCTCAGTCTCTCAGGACAATCTCATCTCACGGAATGATTTTAATATCATAAACTCTCAGTAACGGCGTTCATTTCGAGTCAGACAATAATGCCTACAGAGTCAGAGTGCTGTATAGAGATGAAACAGGTATAGTTTAGTGGTTTAATTACGGTTATAATGTATTTGTCATCGGCTTGTAGGCTATGTATCCATTATTTATTAATACAGCCTACAAGTCTGCTGTCTGAATGATGATCAAACATATACTGATGAGTTTAATAAAGTTTATTGTACATCACACAAAAGATGAAGCGTCAGTTTTACTTCAGAAAATCACCGTAAGAGCTGAGTAAACACAGTAAGTTATAAGAAGTGCACAAGTAGCCAGTAGAGTCATTAAAGAAGGAAGTAGAGGGATGTAGTCCAAACAAGCCGTTCACTGTAGTCGACTTCTGTTAAATAAAATATCTCGCTTGGCATTGAACTTTGAGCTTTATAATTTTACAGATATTATTTATGCTCTAACAGCAACATTACACACACTAACTAAAGTTTGAAACATGGGATCACGAAGAACGGGACCTTTAAAATTAACTAATGTTAACAAATACAACCTTTGAATTTAATACCGTATTAGTAAATGTTGAAATTAATATTAACTAAAATTAATAAATGCTCTATAAGCACAGTTCATTATTAGTTCATGTTAACTAATGTAGTTAACTAATTTTAACTAAAGACCTTATTGGAAAGTGTTACCAAAATAATTATATACTTGTAAATATGCATTTTATTGAATACTAAATATTCACAAAATGGCAGTAAATTATTCAAAAAATTTTTAGATTCTCACTAATTTGTCTTTCTTATCTTTTAAATAACAGCGTATTGATTATGTATGTTCAGAAAGTCTTCCAGTTTTGTAGAATCTCACAAGTCAGAGGCCACAGGGCATAGCAAATACAATATCTTAACTTTTTTATTTTTACCTTGAAATTTTACATTTTTATTAAAGGTGCTGTATGTAACTTTTTTTATAAAATGAATCCTTTTTTTATTGCCCGTCTGTGAAGGGGTTGTAATCACACATTACAATGATCCACTTTTCGCGTTTTGCTATTACCTCTGAAGGCCAGTATTCCTATTTTTATGTGAAGTCTCCGGGTCGGATTTTCTGCGAAATCCACCGGATGTGACGTGCATGCGCGCTCCCGAGCCTCTCCGATATATATATACAGTCTATTGCGACGGCACTGCAGCTAACGACATGGAGTCTGATAACACCAAAAAACGACCTGCCTCCAGCACAACACAGACTCCAACACAAACTCCAAAAAAAATATAAAAAACAAACAAAAAAAAGTATCTGCTGAAGCTCGTCAGGCCAAACGTCAATCGGATCGACTCAGGACGAAAACACGGATCAACATTGGCAGAGCGTTTGAATTATGGAGAGACCTCCGCTTTGTTTTAGGTATAAAAACAGACCCTGAGTTGGCTTTCATCCTTTTGGACAGGTAAGCTAACAATACTTCAAAGCATGTAAAATATATTGTGATTTTGTGCTTTAGTTGGCTCAAGTTAGACATCATTAGTTCGCCAGCTAACGCCGACCAGTTGCTAACGTTATCTGATGTGAAAGACTACAGTTGTAACTTTATTGCTTTTCACGAGCACGAGCGCTGTTGTTGCAATCTGAAACATCACCGCTAGAGGCCGCTGGATCCTACATACAGCACCTTTAACTATTAATTAAACTTTTCATTAACTTACAAACCCACTGCAGGTCCTTCACAAACCCCAGTTTGACGTGATTTTGTTGATGACAAATTTTCACACAAAAAAAATTCTCTTTGTATTTTTGCATAGTACCAGAATATCCTATTCAAATCAATGTGATAAACAAGTTAAGGCTAAACATAAAGTCAGACGTAATCTGAAACTAATCAAAAAGTAGTCAGAAAATGTGTAACATAACAGATTACGTTACAAACTACAGTTCCCTTTCGAGGGAACTCGCACTGCGTCGAGAAGTTCAGTCCCTCTTAGCAAAGGGAGCCTTAGAGCAGGTTCCTCTTTAAGAAAGGGAATCCGGGGTTCTACAGCCGGTAAAACGCAACACCAATCGAGATTGGACTTGTCCCATACAGGCTTTAGAGACTTAGCAGTTTTGGATCTAACTAACTGAGAGTAGTTTTGGATCTAACTAACAGTTTTGGATCTCTAACTAACTGAGAGTAGTTTTGGATCTCTAACTAACTGAGAGTAGGTTTGGATCTCTAACTAATTAAGAATAGTTTTGGATCTAACTAACAGTTTTGGATCTCTAACTAACTGGGAGTAGTTTTGGATCTCTAACGAACTTAGAATAGTTTTGGATCTCTAACTAACTTAGAATAGTTTTGGATCTAACTAACAGTTTTGGATCTCTAACTAACTGAGAGTAGTTTTGGATCTAACTAACTGAGAGTAGTTTTTGATCTCTAACTAGTTTTGGATCTAACTAACTGAGAGTAGTTTTGGATCTAACTAACTGAGAGTTGTTTTGGATCTCTAACTAACTGAGAGTAGTTTTGGATCTAACTAACTGAGAGTAGTTTTGGATCTAACTAACTGAGAGTAGTTTTTGATCTCTAACTAACTGAGAGTAGTTTTGGATCTCTAACTAACTGAGAGTAGTTTTGGATCTCTAACTAACTGAGAGTAGTTTTGGATCTAACTAACTGAGAGTAGTTTTTGATCTCTAACTAACAGAGAGTAGTTTTGGATCTAACTAACTGAGAGTAGTTTTTGATTTCTAACTAACTGAGAGTAGTTTTGGATCTAACTAACTGAGAGTAGTTTTGGATCTAACTAACTGAGAGTAGTTTTGGATCTAACTAACTGAGAGCAGTTTTGGATCTAACTAACTGAGAGTAGTTTTGGATCTAACTAACTGAGAGTAGTTTTGGATCTAACTAACTGAGAGTAGTTTTGGATCTCTTACTAACAGAGTAGTTTTGGATCTAACTAACTGAGAGTAGTTTTTGATCTCTAACTAACAGAGAGTAGTTTTGGATCTAACTAACTGAGAGTAGTTTTTGATCTCTAACTAACAGAGAGTAGTTTTGGATCTAACTAACTGAGAGTAGTTTTTGATTTCTAACTAACTGAGAGTAGTTTTGGATCTAACTAACTGAGAGTAGTTTTGGATCTAACTAACTGAGAGTAGTTTTGGATCTAACTAACTGAGAGCAGTTTTGGATCTAACTAACTGAGAGTAGTTTTGGATCTAACTAACTGAGAGTAGTTTTGGATCTAACTAACTGAGAGTAGGTTTTGGATCTAACTAACTGAGAGTAGTTTTGGATCTAACTAACTGAGAGTAGGTTTTGGATCTAACTAACTGAGAGTAGTTTTGGATCTAACTAACTGAGAGCAGTTTTGGATCTAACTAACTGAGAGCAGTTTTGGATCTAACTAACTGAGAGTAGTTTTGGATCTCTAACTAACTGAGAGTAGTTTTGGATCTAACTAATTGAGAGTAGTTTTGGATCTAACTAACTGAGAGTAGGTTTTGGATCTAACTAACTGAGAGTAGTTTTGGATCTAACTAACTGAGAGCAGTTTTGGATCTAACTAACTGAGAGTAGTTTTGGATCTAACTAACTCTCAATTAGTTAGATCCAAAACTACTCTCAGTTAGTTAGATCCAAAACTGTTAGTTACATCCAAAACTACTCTCAGTTAGTTAGATCCAAAACTACTCTCAGTTAGTTAGATCCAAAACTACTCTCAGTTAGTTAGATCCAAAACTACTCTCAGTTAGTTAGATCCAAAACTACTCTCAGTTAGTTAGATCCAAAACTACTCTCAGTTAGTTAGAGATCCAAAACTGCTCTCAGTTAGTTAGAGATCCAAAACTGCTCTCAGTTAGTTAGAGATCCAAAACTACTCTGTTAGTTAGATCCAAAACTGCTCTCAGTTAGATCCAAAACTACTCTCAGTTAGTTAGAGATCCAAAACTACTCTCAGTTAGTTAGATCCAAAACTACTCTCAATAAGTTAGATCCAAAACTGCTCTCAGTTAGTTAGAGATCCAAAACTGCTCTCAGTTAGTTAGAGATCCAAAACTACTCTCAGTTAGTTAGATCCAAAACTACTCTCAGTTAGTTAGATCCAAAACTACTCTCAGTTAGTTAGATCCAAAACTACTCTCAGTTAGTTAGAGATCCAAAACTGCTCTCAGTTAGTTAGAGATCCAAAACTACTCTCAGTTAGTTAGAGATCCAAAACTACTCTCAGTTAGTTAGATCCAAAACTACTCTCAATAAGTTAGATCCAAAACTGCTCTCAGTTAGTTAGAGATCCAAAACTGCTCTCAGTTAGTTAGAGATCCAAAACTACTCTCAGTTAGTTAGAGATCCAAAACTACTCTCAGTTAGTTAGAGATCCAAAACTACTCTCAGTTAGTTAGATCCAAAACTACTCTCAATAAGTTAGATCCAAAACTGCTCTCAGTTAGTTAGAGATCCAAAACTGCTCTCAGTTAGTTAGAGATCCAAAACTACTCTCAGTTAGTTAGATCCAAAACTACTCTCAGTTAGTTAGATCCAAAACTACTCTCAGTTAGTTAGATCCAAAACTACTCTCAGTTAGTTTTGGATCTCTAACTAACTGAGAACAGTTTTTGATCTAACTAACTGAGAGTAGTTTTGGATCTCTAACTAACTGAGTGTAGTTTTGGATCCCAGTTTCCATGCATCACAGTTGCTTTGGCATTCCAGTCCTTGTTCTGGGATAATCAGGCATAGAATGACTGGCATGAGTTTGTACAGACATGCAGATGCCTGTGGCTTTCACCGAGCCCATACAGTAAATAGAATCAAAATTTGATTTTTATATCAAGTATTCATTTCCTGACCTTAAAGGTAAAGCGGAGGATCTTTCCGAATTTTAGATAAGACCCGCCCTCTCCACTTTTTGAAAAGTTTGATTGATTCACCAGAATGATTGACAATTAGGAGGACCAATAGTATAGGTCACCCACCCGGAAGTAAAAAAATCTCCCGCTATACCTTTAAGTATCCGATTCCCACCGTAACCTCTTCAGCTACAGTATGTTTTAGGTACATCTAGCTGGACTATATTTAGTAATTGATTTTTAAAGGTATTAAAGGACATTTAAGAATCAATAAGAGAATCAATTCTGTAAGACACAGGTGATTCCCTTCAATGACACAACTACATTCTGAACTGTTATTTGACACTGCCTGAAATGATTCTTTTAACATAATAGACTACACACGTAATACACATGTGCACGCAGTCTGCGTTTTCACAGATTCACGTTTTTGAAATTTACACAGAGATGATAACGTTTTAGAATTTCTTTTTAAAAACTTGCACCTTGGAACCTATTTAAAGTTTCCATTCTTGTGCCACCAAACACTGTTTTTGTGCAAATGAACGGCCAGAATGCATTAAAAGTTTTCTGTTTTCAGTTAAAACAGTGACATGTAAGCGGCCCCCTAAGTTAATAACTAATGATCTTTGCAATGGAAGTGAACTACTTGTAATGGTACAAAACTAACTTTAGCTGGACAATAACTTTATTCTAGAGCTGCTGTAAAGCCAAAACAATCTCTGTTATTGTAATTTCCTATTATCACTGTAAAGCTGCTTTGCAACAATCTATATTATTAAAAGCGTTATATAAATGAAGGTGACTTGACTTGACTAATGCGCTCAGAATCATATGCTATAGTATATAACAACTGATTATTTTCCCATTAGTAATGCAAGCTAAGGTAACTGGGAAGAAGAACATACCCAGAGAGAGTAATGAAGATGACATGGTTCAATATGACATCAAAGTGATGAAGGTGAGCTAAAGTATTGATGATCATATAAATGTTCTGCTGGGAATTATAATGATCTGATTTTTTGATCTGACAAAAAAATCTGATTATAATGACCTGATTTCCGCATGCTTTTCCTGGGCCAGATTGGCCTGACATCCAAATCAGGAGTGTGTTTCCCGAAAGCATCGTTAGCCAACTACAGTCGCAAGTTCCATCATTATCAGCAGTTCAACGAGTCTGTGTTTCCCGAAACCATCGTTCTAATGAACATTCGCAAATAGCATCGCAAAGTTGTGTGTTTGGAACGACAGGGTTTCTTGTTTGCATGACATGTGGACTCAATAAATCCTTATCTTGAGCAACATAAGCAAGCTGAAATTCAGTGCAATCTATATACAGACCCTTTCCAAAAAAAATTGAATATCATGGAAAAGTTTATTTATTTCCATAATTCCATTCAAAACGTTAAACTTCCATAGATTATAGATTCAGGGCCCACATCTTAAACGATTTCAAGTATTTAGTTGTTTATTTGTACATAATTTGGGCTTCCAGCTCATAAAACCCACAAAAACAGGATTTCAGAAAATTAGAATATTACATGAAATCACACAGTAATTCCACAGTGATACCATGGTCATTGAACCAGGTTTTGGTTATTTTGGCAGTGTGGGCAGGTGCAAATCCTGTTGGAAAATGAAGTCAGCATGAAGTGCTCTGAAAATGTCCTGGTAGACGGCTGCACTGACTCTGGATTTAATAAAGCACAGTGGACCAAAGTCCTCTTTTCTGATCTCATTTGGAAACCAAGGTCCCAGAGTCTGGAGGAAGAATGGAGAGGCACACAATCCAAGATGCTGGAAGTCCAGTGTGAAGTTTCCACAGTCTGTGATGGTTTGGGGAGCCATGTCATCGGCTGGTGTTGGTCCACTGTGCTGTCCACTCAACGCAGCCGTCTACCAGGACATTTCCAGAGCACTTCATGCTTCCTTCAGCAGACAAGCTTTACGGAGATGCTGACTTCATTCTCCAGCAGGATTTGCACCTGCCCACACTGCCAAAAGAACCAAAACCTGGTTCAGTGACCATGGTATCACTGTGGAATTACTGTGTGATTTCATGTAATATTCTATTTTTTTTAAATCCTGTTTTCGTGGGTTTTCTGAGCTGGAAGCCCAAATTATGTACAAATAAACTAAATACTTGAAATCGTTTAAGTTGTGGGCCCTGAATCTATAATTCAGGAAGTTTAACCTTTTGAATGGAATTATTTAAATAAATAAACTTCCATGATATTCAAATTTTTTGGAAAGGGTCTGTATTTTATTTAGAACACATACAAATGTAATTTACGTCTTTTAGATTTGTCAAGAGATTTAAAGTGTCGTTGTTGAAGAGTGCGTATGTGTGAACAAGCTCTAGTGTAAGAACGAGCCTATGATTGAATCTAGAAATAAAACAAAAAAACTGAGAAAAATTAGTATAAATATTCCTCAGATGCCATGTCTTCCTCAGATGCCATGTCTTAGTATAAATATTCCTCAGGTGCCATGCCTTTGGTGTGAGAGACCCGGGTTCGAATCCACTGTGAGACACCAATGTGTCCCTGAGCAAGACACTTAACCCCTAGTGGCTCCAGAGGCGTGCGACCTCTGACATATATAGCAATTGTAAGTCGCTTTGGATAAAAGCGTCAGCTAAATGAATAAATGTAAATGTAATGTTCATCATTTATAGTAATTTGAACGACCAATTTGCGACAATACAGTTTTGTGAAACAGTCGTGACTAGCTAGATGATTTCTTCAATGATGCATGCATCATACTATAGTAGTGAAGCAGCGAGTTACGGCGTTGTACGGGAAACACACCCCAGAATAGACCATGATTTAAATGGAGAGTCACAGTCTTTTTGGGGTTCTTGTCGACACATATACATGAACGTGTGACATACGCTTTGGAAACACGGTACGTGAAGCTTCGAAACCTTTGCCAAGCTTTTTTGCTGAAATCACGTGACTTTGGCGGTTTGATACACGCTCCGAATCACTGGGTCGAAACAAAGGATTCGAAGCTTCACGAAGCGTGTTTCTGTAGCGTCCGTCACTATAGACTCTATTTTAAATTGAATAATTTTTAAATAGTGGATCTGCAAAAAATCCAATACACTGCTACAGTATACTATACAAACAATGGTTTTACAAAATCATGGTTTTGCAGGTGTTCAGAGGTTCTTCTGAAAGAATAAAGCAAATCAAGCATGCCTATACAAATGAGATAATGTGTGGGGCCATACTTGGAAACGGCCAGCATTTGCTTTCAGGTAAATACAAATACAAAATCCTTAACTCAATCTGTTTGCAATCACATCGTTATCTATAGGGCTCAGCTGATTGGTTCCTGCTGTATCAGTAGCCAATGAGCTCGATGCTCAACCTTCAAATGCTTGGTCAGTGTTTACTGTAACATCTTTCAGAAACCCACCACCTTCCCCAGCTCCACCTGTATAGATCTGCTACGGGTCATGCATGTATGTTATATTGAACAGCAACATGAGGCAACATTCGAAAGCTTACAAACTCAGAAATTCATCCTGTGAAAACTATTTTGAAATTGGACGTTGCCTTACCATGGAAATGGTACTTTAAATTATTTTAGCAGGCTCCTCCCCTAGTGGGCGGAGTCAGGTTTCATATTACAAAATGTATTTTAACTACTTTATTATCTAATCTTTTCTAATCTTGACACAACACATATCGTCGGAAAGGTCTGAGTCTCAAGGTTCCATGTTTGGTGACTGTTTTGTGATAGAAGATAGAAATTTGAACAGAAATGTATTAATTTGTTACAGGAGAATGCATCAAAAAACACGACAAATTATGGAATTTTGGTACAATGTTTAAGCAAAATCTCATAGGAACTTACATTTTTGTGATATTAACTTCAAATTTGGAACACAACTTGGTTAGATATGTGGTTTTGATTTTATAGTAATTTTATAGTAAAAAAAAATAACACTAACATAATTAACTAACATAAGTCTAACTATTAGGTTAGACTAGTGTGCTTGAGCATTTAGAGCACACACTTTTACTTCTGATTTACTCTAAAATGCTTTTATAACGTAATCATTTTTAAAATAATTTAAATCAATCACTAGCTCAAGTAGAGCATTTATTTACTGCTCGATAACCCAAGACTCAGCTGTATGTGGCTTGCCGTCTGCTGCATGACATGTTCCCTGGTTTGGTTTAATGTGTTTTATGACTTTTTTATATCAAAATGTCGTCAAGAGTTTTTGGTCCCACTTTATATTAAGCGGCTTTAAGTACTATGTACTTACATGAACTTACATTGAAATTAATAATTTGATACAATGTACTTATTGTCTAACTACATGTTTTTACATTATACTTACATTTGAAAAATTCCTGCATGTAATTACAGCTGTAATTAATTTATGTAATTACATTTGTAATTACATAATTTATTTATTGTAATTAACTAATATAACAGGAATTAGGAAACACTGACTAACATTATGAGTGGACCTCAGGGAATATAAAACAAAAATGAAATATACAATGTTTTCTGTCCCTTAGGATATGTGGACACGGATAGCAGACTCTTCACTACAATGTGTGACTTCAATATGAGCTGGCACAGTCTCTCCTTAAAGCAGAAAAACAACATCAAATACAGATATCCGATGGGCTGTGACTGCAAGGTAAGAACACGTTTATTTAGAGATGCATGAAATATCGGCCACCATATGTTCATTTTTGGATGTTATCGTTATCGGCCCAATAAAAAAAATTGTCCGATATATTAAAAAATGTATTATTTCCTTCAGCTGAAACACTTCAGATGCGCACTGTTCACCATGATGGTTTTGAGTTGCATGAAATATGATTCAAATCACTTCAAAAAAGGAAAATACAGTAAAGTGTCAACACAAGTCTGTCATAAAGACTACATAAAATTATAATGAAAACATCATTATAATAGTTTGTTTTGGACATGGATTTTAAGATTGAGACTTTTGTTTTTGTAATCAGGCTCTCAAAAATTATATAAAAACTTGGATTTAGATTTATCAATATATCGGTATCCCTACATTTATTTAAACCCAGCTGACAATGATCCAAACATTACGACAACTCTGTAAAGATGAAATGAAACCTTCAACCTAAAACAATTTTCTCATGTGTTTTATGTTTTGTATCATACACAGTAAAAAACATTGGGATCATTTTAAACCTAACCATTTTTTTACACGTTGGGTCATTGTGTTGGGTTATTTTCCAAAAATGTTGGGTAATTTTTTCAAATCGTTGGGAAATTTCCAGTAATAACCCAATGCTTTGGGTAAAAATAGGTGCTATACCACCCCATATTTGGGTTACTCGTTGGGTTATTTTTAAGTGAGCAGTTAAACAATTCTAGAATACTAACTCGTTCACTAATTAATTTCAATGTCCAAAAGTACCCTGACATAGACTTGATATTAGGGTGTGTGTAGGCAGAAGAAGACGAGGAAGGCAGAATTGCTCCAATACAAAGTGTTTACTTACAAATATAACAAAACGGCAGGATACACACACAGGCTGTGACGTTACATAGACGAGAACGGACCAAGACTGACTGAACAGAGGGAACTAAATACAGACACTGATGAACACAAACCAGGTGACACAGATGAAAATGATTGACAAGACACAGGTGATGATAATGAACAAATTATGGTAGATATGGAAACGGATGAGTGGCGGGAAAACAAAAGAAATGTGACTAACAAGGCTGAACAGAAACACAACAGTTACACTTGATTTATGAAGGACAAATTTACCATAGGACAAAAAACCATAACTGGTTTTACTACCAGTTTACTAACAGTTAACTACCATAACTGGTATATTATATTGTATTGTAATATATTAATCTGTGAATGGATCTGCAGATCTCCATCTGCACTCGCCAGCCCTGTCAGCCCAGCTCTAGGAGCGAGTGTGTGTGGGACAACCGGTCTTCCCCATGGTCCGAGCCATTTCAAGACTCCGCCTGCTTCAGACACAGTGACGGCTCCTGCAACTGGTACACAGGAACGTCCAAAAACCACACACACATCTGACGTCTGAAGACCCAGAGCACCACTGAGTCTGAGTGTGAAAGAAGCTGCTTGATGCTGATCAAATCTGAACACAAGCAAGACCTTTAACCCCCTGCATCCACCCAGAATAATTTGCATAATTGCATTGGATTATTAGCATGTTATATTACTCTAATGCTTTCAAATGACGACACATTGTTTCTTTTAGGTCATTTGATTTTCTATCTAAAAAAAAGCAATTCAGTGATTTATTTTGAATTCTCGTCTTAGCGTTCTCGTCTTAGCGGCCCCTAATTTAATAACAAATGATCATTGCGACGGAACCAAATCAATTAAAACTAACTTTAGATGGAAATAACTTAACTCTGCTGTAAAGCCGAAACAATCTCTGTTACCTTAAATTATACGCTTATTTCTGTAAAGCTGCTTTGAGACAATCTACATTGTTAAAAGCGCTATATAAATGAAGATGACTTGACTTGAATTGAAAAAAAAAAAGGGTATATGGGCAAAAATGCCATTTTCAACTGATCTTTAATGCCTAAAGAAATCAGGAAGATGCAGCGTGGGCCTTTTCCACATTTACACTTCTAAATGAATCTTTAGCATGTTACAATTTATCTGCATAATTTTGGCTTGCTGTAGTTTAATGAGGTATTTTTAACAAGTAATAAAACGTTTTCAAAGCGTAAACATTTAATAAAAATGTGCTGGAGTTAACCCTCTGAGGTCTGAGCTGTTTTCTGGGCCCTGGAGGTGTTCTGACATGCTCTGACATTTGTGCTTATTTCTGTTACTTGTGACATTTTCATGGCTAAAGTCTTATTACACTGTATTCAGCACAAACTCTGCTACAATAATATATCAACAGCATGTGTGTAAAAGTTTGTAGTTTTGAGATAATGACATTTATGCGTGGTTTGTGAAAATACAAAAAAAAAATTCTCACTGAAATAAGGTCATGAAACCCATACTTATTTCTTCACAAGACTTTTGAAAATTGTATGACGTAGCCTAGAATATTTGCTCTAAAACTATGTGAAAATCACCCTGACTGCTCATTCAGAGAAGACAATATATTGATTTAAAATTTTTACGACGTGTTTTGTGTGAAAAAGCAATATGCGAAGGGGCGGATCATCTCATTAATATGCAAGCTTTCCACACCTGAGAAAGACAAAGACACTCCCTAATGGCCCTATTAGGAGCTTATCAGGGCCCATCATTCTGACCAACCTTGCACAAAGAATGAGGAGGTTAAAAAAAGAATGGCTTTTAAAATTGTTTGGATTTATTTACAACACAACATCCAAAGATACACAACAAAAAAACACTTATTGATAACAATGATCCAAAGAAAGAGACCTTTGTGCCATTCCTAAAAACATTGTACATACCTTTCATTTCCAAGGTGTTTGATTTTCACTTTACCATGTTCATGTACAGAGACATGTACTGTGAATGTTGAAGTCAGCAGGACTCAGTGGCATCTGGGCCCTGAAAAAAAACAAAAAAAAAACAAAAAAAAAACAACATACTGATATCAAGAGAAAGGCCTGCACGATTTTGGGAATACATTTGAGATTTTTCTGGTTAAAATTGCTTTTTAAAATTCACAGAATACACACACACACACTCACACAAATGTTTCCAACAATATATTATATAATGAACACCAGGTTTGTTGTGCCTTGTAGGTATAGGCTATGCGCAGTGCTGCAAAAAAAATAACAACAATATAGCAGCCTATATACATTTTCAAAAAGATTTCAGTAACAACTAAGCTAGAGAAAAATATATTGATTATCATGTTACTTCAAATGTTTCCATTCGTTATGATGATATGAAATGAGATAATAGTAAAAACATGAAGCCGTTTGGAGCGTTTTGCTTTTCCAAAATATGATGCATTCAAACACGATCGCGATCAAAAATATGATACATTCAAACGCGATCGCGATCAAAAATATGATACATTCAAACGCGATCGCGATCAAAAATATGATAAATTCAAACGCGATCGCGCTCAGATATAAAACATTATGGTTAGGCCTACCATATACATATCTACGTTTGAGCAGATATCCACAAACACAGTAACAGTAAACACGGGTCTAAATATTATAATATTCACCATATATCTAGCAACAGTTCAACTGCAATGTGAAATTTATGCAACAATAACAAACTAATATGTAAGAATTTCTTACCTTATCTTTCTTGTCTTGAAATCACGTTCTTCTTCTGGGTAGGGTGACCACCTGCTAATAAGCCCAAGGGGGGACAATGGGTATGTTTCTGAGGGACAATGTGGGACACTGCCTGGCGCGGCGGTGCCCCACTGGCAGACTCACTGATAGTGGTTTACCCATTTCTAGCACATACCACCTTGCATAGTATTAATAATGCCCTATTCTCCTAAACGTGTAATTTTTGATGTATGCATAATGCTCATGAATAAGCCAACCAATGTGTGTGTTTTTTTCTAAATAAAGACTCATAATATTTTGAACATTCAATGAATTGACAGATGTACTTCCACTTAAGATTTACTATTTAATTTTATTTATTTTCCATTACAATTTATTTACTTTAAATAAATTAATAAATTATAATATAAATGTATAGGATTAACAGGAATTGTAGTTGCTCAACACCACAGGAACAATTAAAAAAAAGTATTTAAAAAAAAAAATACGATTGACCTCGTATTCCCCTCCCTCCTTGTCCGATTGAGATGGACGTTTTGCAAAGGTCACAAAAAGCCCTCTCGGTATCCCCCTCAACACCTTTCAGCCACAAATATTAATTTCCCCATTCTTGTTTCTTGTACTCACACCTTCTCTTTTTAATTGATGATGGCGTTGCCTCTCAGACAGTCTCTTTCTCGAATTTTTCGAATTGGAAAGCGCGCATCTAAAAGTTCCTTCCTTCCCAGTGTGTCTGGTATGCGCGTGCGTGCGCTGTCATGACAACAACGAAAAAGTTGACAACCTAGTCAGCAGTTCAACTGAGGGGTTTGTGTGGCAACAATAGCGTGCTGAAATGTCAAGTAATGTTCGTTTGTCTGCTTGGGGCTCGAGTATATAGAGCGACCAACTTTTTTTTGAGCAAGCATAGATTATGCGTGACACGGTCTCAATTTGCGTGACGCGTGAATTGGGCTTCAAACGCTGTGCGCGCACGCGCTACGGGTGGTCACCCTACTTCTGGGGTAAAGCCAATGTAAACTCACGTCTTTCAAACTCGACGAAAAGCAGAGACTGATGAAGTGTTTTGTTTTTGAGGTAATGAGCGTGTTCGCGTTCCATGTGGAGATTTGCATGTGAATATCTTTTGCGCGAGTAGGCGTGGCCAAATTAACTGTAATGAGCAAGCGTTTGAGAAGCTGGACATCTTGTTGGTTTTATACAAATTACTTAAACAGAAAATATTTGTTTTCAGTTTGAATCCAATCATTTAAAAGTACACACTTAAATGTTTATAAAGGTATATGGCTCATATATGTGTGACAAGTATTGCGGAGTTTTGTTTCAGTTTATAGACGTGCTCAAGAAAAAAAAGTTCACCGCGACAGAGAGGCAGAACGCACACCCTGTTTATTTTCTTTATTTTTCAAAAGCACAATGTTTTGATTTGATTGTAAGTGGACATAGCCTGGGTGCCAGCCCGAACCCCGCCCACAACATTTTTTGGTCGGGAAGTTCGGTCTGGACTCGCTCCGTTGAGGAGCTATTATGCCCAAACAAAAATTGTTCGGACCAATCAAATTGTCAGGGCAGGCTTTATACGATGATGGACAGATGAGCAACGGTAATGTAATCATCCACGTCACCAAAGAGCGCTTGATTTGAATTAGTTTACAACAAAGACGACTGCTGCTGGAGAATTGAGATTTCACGAGTTCACATTTACAAATAAGTCAGATAGAATAAATGCATTTATAAGACTTCACACAAATAAGTCGATAGAATAAATGCGTATATGACGTGCTGTCCGAGGAGAGGGCTGTGGGCTCGGTAGCCATACTCCCCCGTATTCCTGGTTGTGAGAGAACAAGACAAGAGTGAGGATTCGGGGTGGTGGAGGGATGCTGAAAAACTGTCAAGGAGTGTTAGGTAAGTTTACAGAGTGAATATGCTTCCTCATGCTGATAGATAGGGTAACGTTAGACATGGTATTGTTTGATGACAAGTTGATATTGGATTGATTATTTGTACGTGCTCCTCCCGAACTTTGTTTATGAAACATCATGTGTAGATTCCGCCATCGCGTCTGTTATAAAAGATATCGACAGCGCATTCATTTTAAAAGAGGAACAGAGAACCGCGACATTTTGTTGGTTGAAAATATGAATGAAGAACATGCGTCATTTACTCCGTTGCTCTGATTGGTTGTAGGTCTATCCAATTGAGTGCAGAGTTTTTTTTTTTCCTGGTTCGGTTGAGACACACCCCATAATCAAATCTCTATGGAGCAGTCTCAGACTCACATTCTGACTAGAATCTGAGTATGACGACGTCAGGCTAAAGTGGACACATACAAAAGTAGAAATATCACAGATTCTTTTTATATATTTATTTTTTCTGTATGACCATAAATGATGGAGTAATTTAAGTTTAAAGTGCTACAATGTAAAAAAAAATCCAGCAAAACGCGGGGGCGCGTTTTTCGACCTCAGAGGGTTAAGGAAGCTACTGTGTCTATATCTCTCTATTATGAAGCAAAGCTCATGTTTTGCAATAGTTGTTGTGGTCGTTCGCAATAAATCCTGCTGATTGCGAAACATTAAAGCATGTGATGCAGCCGCTTTAGCTTAGCTTAGCTTAGGGTTAGCTTAGTTTAGCTTAGGTTAGTTTAGTTTAGCTTAGCTTAGCTTAGCTTAGCTTAGCTTAGTTTAGTTTAGCTTAGCTTAGTTTAGTTTAGCTTAGTTTAGCTTAGCTTAGTTTAGCTTAGCTTAGCTTAGTTCACTTCATTCACTTCACTTCACTGGGTTCATTCCCCAAATAGCAAGCGATGATTGACAGATGCGTAAGGCCTATCATTAAAAACAGACTGAAAATCGACACCAATAAAGATTCCCACTCGATCCCCCTTCCACTCCCACGGCCGCCGTCTGACTGATGTCATAAGCGAGGACAGTAAGGCACGGTACTTCTGACTCCAGGGGCCTGTTGCACAAAACTAGGATAAGGGATTAAGCCAGGATATCTTGGTGATCCTGGCTCAATTGATCCGTAATCCGGTTGCACTAAAGCTGGATAGGGGGCAGGAGGATATGTTATGGTATAAATTACCATGGAGATTTATTCTGTGGAGCTAGCCTGCTCCAGACCAGGCTAAATTCCAGGATCTATTTAATCTCATCCCTAATGTCAGTCAGCAGTCACCACAAATGGAAACCAATAGTTATTTCACTGCTCACCATACATTGTTATCACATATAACTAGACCCACTGTCATTATTTAAACGTTTGTGATCATTCATTTCAATCATTTTGGATAAATAATGATTTTTAGATGATGTTGCTATCATTAGATAATTTACAGTTTCCCATAGACTATAAGGCTATATATAAAATGATAGAATATTAGGGCCACAGAGGGAAAAAAAAAGACAAGTCATAATATTGTAACCAGTTGTTTTAAAGGAGGACAGTTGTTAAAATGACAGATGCGGGGCATTTCGTGAAATTGTACTTCAGTATGGTTTCATAAACAAAGACATGCTGATGTGCCAGAATATTAAGTATCACATTGTCATAAGTATCAAAACTGTAAAAAGAATATGTAGCTTTTCTGCAGAAAGAACCAGCCTCATAAATTTATGACTTTATCCTTTTTCCTCAGTGTGGCCCTAGTACTCTGTCATATAAACAAATACACAAATACACATTCCATATGAATATAAAAACACAATGTGTAACATTATGTTCCTTTATTGAATAAGGACAAAACAAAGCAGGTAAACCATCAGCTCCTTTCGAAACTGAAGTCACAGTGACTCTACAAGATGGAAAGCACAGAATCAAAGCATATTATACAAAATGATACATACACATTCAAAGGTCTGTATATAACACACCCTGCATGTCTGCACACTAAAATAAATGCAGGACAAATCAAATATCAAAAAAAAAAAAAAATCTTAAATAAAGATGTATTTTCTTGATTTGCTAAATGACCTATAGCAAAATAAGTATAGTTTAGACAAAAAATATAAACTTTAAGTAAATGTGTGCTTAAAACAAGCCAAAAAATTAAAAATCTGTCAATATAATAAGAAAAATTCTCTTGAAATAAGTTTACTTTTTCCATAAACACTTAATTTTAGAAAAGTTATCTTGTTTCACTGGCAGATTTTTTTGCTTATTTTCTTAGGTAATTTTGCTCAAGAAAATATTTAAGATTTTTTTTAGATATTTTTTTTTTACTGAAAACAAGACAAAAATACTAAGTAAGAAAGACATTTTTGCAGTGCAGTGAGCAACCGACCTTGGGTCCTTTGAAAGGCGCTATATAAATTAAAGTGATTATTATTATAGCTCATCTATTTATTCAATTAAATTTTATTTATATAGCACTTTTCACAATTGTTTCATTCTGTCAAAGCAGCTTTACATTAATAAAAGCAGGAGAAACACACACAAAAAAAAAAAACGGTGGACAACATAAGAAGCAGAGTACAACGGCTAAGATTAAACCGTACTGAGCGTAGTAACGTTAAATAATAATGTAAGGCTTTAATAATAATTTATCATAGCTTTATACAGTGTGATGGAGTTACTTTACACAATTTCACTCATATCTGCAGTGCATTTCAATTAAAAATTTAACCGTTTCATAATTACAGTACAACTGCGTTTTTGGAGATGTGAATTAAATATTTGAATTGTAATTGTGATGTTTCAGCGGAGCGGTGAGTGTGTAATTGTGCACTACTTACGCATTCAGGCGGTCTGCAATACTTTGCCACGCTTTTTCTCTTTGCTTTATCACTGTGGCGGTGTTGCCTTTCTTCTTAATTATATCTTTTACCTCCTCGTATGCCTCCATGAAGATTTGTGCTTCCGACGGGGAAAAGTACGCGGCTCTAGTTGCCATGGTAAATCAGTTAATCTGTGATCTGTGGCGGGGTCTATTTGAGTGAGCCGTGAGCGCGCACCTATACAGGATTGGTTTCACCTGGCTTAATGAATCCGTGTCTGCTCATCCTGGCTTGGTCTTTGTGCAACCAATTAAGCCTGGACGCACATGTTTTGGCTTCATTGAGCTCAGCTGAGTCATTTATCCCGGATGTCTTAATTCTACTTTTGTGCAACAGGCTTCTGAAGGTAAACGGCCTGGGGTCGATGTGGAAAGTTGATTGTTGAGTTAACTTAATCTTATAGATTCGATGATCACACAGATCTCATGGATTATCTTAAAATACTCCGTTAAGTTATTCATGGTCACTCAGAAAAGAGGAAGACATCATTCAGTCATGCAAATAATAAAATGCTCAAGTAATGCTGAACTATAAATCTTGAAATCGCTATGGCTTAGTGATTATGAAAGTGCTGTGATTTGTGGATTAGCCTACTGATAAGCGCGAGTCTGAAGAAACAGGCGTTTATTTATTCATTCATTCTCAGTGTTGAGAAACATATGTTACGTTATTGTGTTAATTATGTTACATATTTCTTTTGTGTAGTATACTTGAATAACATGAGGAAACGTTTGTCAGCTTGTGAATCTTTACTGAACAAGGCAACATCGACGTACATCTAGCTGATTGGTTATGCTATTATTGGACTCCTGTCTATTCACTGTCAACTGTTTTCTATAAATATGTTTGTATTGGCTAACATTTATTCAGCTAATGCGTGTCCTGCTTAAAATGTGCAATGTTCAAACGCAAAGACAGCACGTCACAAAGAGAAGCCCTTTTCCACGTGGTATTTAGTATCATATTTGGATATTGGAAAATAAAATAATTAGCCTATCTTAATTTCACACAATGTTCCTATGTTTTTATCTATATATTGTTACGACCATCTAGGGGTCTGTGTCGTAACAAAAAAAAAAAAAAAAAAAAGAGTGAAATGAGTCTCACTACCAGAGAGATTAGGAAAACGTATTTACTTTTATTTACGGACAAAAGGAAACAAATTCCAACTTCAGAGGATGACAAGGCCAAAATAATAAACAAAATCCCCTTTGTGTTATATTAACTAAATTCCTAAGCAAAGAAAAGAAAATGAAATACACAATCCTTCCCTAACTCCCTAAATAAAAAACAGAGTGCAAAACATGTACATCAAAAGAAATGGCGTCAAACCTCCTACAGCCCTTAATACGTTGACAGTACAAATCACCCAATATTTACATAAGGTAATTTAGACAATACAGGTTCATATCAATAGCAGGACATAGCATTAAACGAACTCTTTCTCTCTGGCAAGATACTCAACCCTACGAGGAGCGAATTAACAGGCAGCGACGCGAGCACGCGGTGGCACAAAGGGCATCTGGAAGGTGTTTGGGGTGGTCCTTTTATTCTGGCTGGTTGTGGAGACGAACCAATCGCCGCGTCCGGTGAATTATCTGGAGGAACACCCATCTGAAAAGCAAGCAAATACCCAGAAGGGACACCAGAGGGCAGAACAACACACAAACTCCTAACACCCCCATCCATAAAATAAAACATGTTTTAAATACTAATTAACACGGGATAGAGAATCAGCTACCACATTGTCGGTACCCTTTTTATGAAAAATGTTCAAACTGTAACCCTGACAAATTAACGACCAGCGCATGAGACGATGGTTGGCATTGGACATGCGTTGGAGAAATATTAATGGGTTATGATCAGTGTAAACATTCACTGGTTGTACAGTGGAACCGATGTACACTTCAAAGTGTTGCAAAGCAAAAATTAAAGCAAGGGCCTCCTTTTCAATGGTACTGTAACTTAGCTGATGTCTCAGGAACTTCTTTGAAAAAAAAACTAACAGGATGATTTAGACCATCATTCCCAACCTGTAATAATACAGCACCAGCACCACTACCACTAGCGTCAACTTCCAGCAAAAAGGGTTTTTCAAAGTCAGGGGCAATAAGCACAGGGTTTGTACACAGCAACATTTTTAGAGCATTAAATGCAGCTTCACATTCAGCAGACCATGAGACTGCTTTCCGGAGTAGTTCTGTTAGGGGACCCGCGACTATGGAGAAATTCCTACAGAAACAGCGGTAATACCCGATCATTCCTAGAAATCGTCGCAGCTCTCTTTTGTTCTCAGGAACCGGGAAATGAAGGATTGCTTCCACCTTAGAATTCAAAGGATGAACTTTACCACTTACAACCTCTTTCCCTAAATAGGTGACGGTAGCACACCCAAATTCACACTTGGCTAAGTTCAGAGTAAGATTAGCAGCTTTAAGTCGCTCAAAGACTCCACGCAAGGTTTTCAGATGATCTTCCCATGTATCTCCATAACACACAACATCGTCTTAATAAGCCTCACAATTAGACATGTTGGACAACACGACAGACATAAGCCGTTGAAAAGTAGCACCCGAGTTTCGAAGTCCGAAAGGCATTACCCGATATTGTAAGAACACATCAGGGGTGGCGAACGCCGAAATCTCAGACGCACGCGCTGATAGGGGCACTTGCCAATATCCTTTTAGCAAGTCTAATTTCGTCACAAACTTTGCGTTCCCGACACGGTCAACACAATCTTCCATGCGTGGCATGGGGAAAGAATCAGATTTTGTCACCGAATTTACCTTCCTGTAATCGGTACAAAAACGTGACGACCCGTCTGATTTGGGCACTATAAGGCATGGAGAACACCAAGGGCTAGAACTTGGGACAGCTAAACTATGTTCAAGTAAATACCGTGTTTCTTGTCTCATAAGTTCCCTCTTAACTGGATTTACCCGATAAGCATTTTGTTTAATAGGCGCATGTGAACTGACATCAATATCATGCGTTAAAACTTGTGTCATCGAAGGAAAATCACCAAACAAGGTTTGATAACTCTGAATCAAGGTTCTAATATCAGCTTGATTAGAAACTGATAAGTGAGATAACTTAGAAGAAAGATTCGACAAGGTTTCTGAGTTAGACAACCGGGCAGTAGTGAAAGCGGCACTATTCATCATCAAATCATCACTTTCTGGAGAGTATTCTGCAAGGGACTCCACTGCTGGTGCAATAGTGACAACAGGAGACATCTTCACAGAATCATGCCGGGACACATATGTCTTAAGCATATTGACATGACAGACCCGTGACTTCTTCCTACGCTCAGGAGTGGAAACAACATTGTTAGTAGCACTCAATTTTTCGCTAATTTCATAGGGACCAGTGAATTTAGCTCTCAGTACTGCACCAGGCACAGGTAGTAAGACTAAAACTTTATCTCCGACACAAAATGAACGTTGGACAGCTTTTTGATCATAGCGACAATTCATGTGGTCTTGTGCCGAGTCAAGCGATCGTTTTGCCAGTTTCCACATCTCGTGTAGTTTTTCGCGAAAAGAACTGACATATTCTGGGACATTTTTCACAGGGGCTTGAAGAGTAGGAGACAAAAACTGCTCCTGCAAAATTTTCAAAGGACCGCGCACCGTGTGTCCAAAGATCAGCTCTGACGGACTAAATCCGAGCGACGCTTGAGTTGTAGTTCGAATGGCAAACAACAAAAGGGGAATTTCCTCATCCCATTCCTTTGGTTGTTCAACAAAAAAAAAAAGTTCAGAGCATAGACATAGTGTTTGGTGAAACCTTTCAAGAGCCCCTTGCGACTGTGGATGAAATGCACTAGATACCTGATGCCTGATGTTCAACTTGTTTATTGCCTTAGCGAACACTTTAGACATGAAGTTGGTTCCTTGATCCGACTGGATACATTTAGGTACCCCAAAAGTCGTAAAGAATTTAATAATTGCCTTAACAACTGCATGGGCTTTAAGTGAACGGAGAGGAATCGCCTCAGGATTTCTAGTCGATGCACACATTAAAGTCAACAGATACAAATTTCCGGATTTTGTTTTAGGCAATGGCCCAACACAGTCGATTATAATCCGCTCAAACGGTTCACCAATCACTGGTATCGGTTTCAATGGGGCTGGGGGAATAACCTGGTTGGGCTTGCCAGCCATTTGACAAGCATGGCATGATTTACAGAATTTTGCTACGTCAGATTTCATTGATGGCCAAAAGAAATACTTCAATAGATAATCATAGGTCTTTCGAATACCTAGGTGGCCGGAAAGTTCGTGGTCATGTGCCACACTCAACACCTGTTCTCTAAAAGTTTTTGGAATCACCACCTGAAAAACAGTGCCCCAGTCATCTCTGACACGATTTGGTGACCACTTTCGCATCAGCACGCCTTCTTCAACAAAATAGGCAACAGGGTGCTCTGACAAAACGGTCTGCTCGACAGCTGCTGCAAAACAGTGAGAAAGAGTTTGATCGGTACATTGTGCCTCAATTAACCCGCTCACACGGTAAATCAACATTAGGAATTGCGTACATTTTCAGCTCTACTACATCAGATTCCTCGGAATTACCCTCACTCAAAAAGGTTTCTGACAGGTCAACAGTGTCTTTACACTTTTGAGCCTGTGCTCGGGTTACTACACACGTGCTAAACACATTCGGAAATTCTTCCTGCACATCATCATAATCATCGTACGCAACCGGAACATCTACCACTTCTGGTAAACAGAAAACTTTGTCACCCGCCAAGTCATTTCCTAATATGAGCGATACACCTTTAACTGGTAACTCTGCACGCACAGCCAGTTTAACTTTCCCCGACACAATACCAGAGCGCATATGTACATGGTGCAACGGAACTCTAACAACTGACAAACCAAGACCTTGCAGCAATACACTCGAACCGCAGCTTGACTGCTCTGAAAACGGTAACACACTTTCTAAGATTAAGGATTGGCTCGCACCAGTATCACGAAGGATACGAACATTTCTCATATCCGAGTCTTCTGTAAGTGACTAAACACCGTCAACAATAAATGGCTCAAACCCTGCATCAGTATCTGTTGACCCAATAGTAACTAAGGAACGTTCAACCAAAGCAACGCCCTTCGGCGCGTACGTTTTCCTGCCCGCTTTACCCTTGAGAGAGGGACAGACAGCGATGAGATGTCCCACTTCATGACAATAAAAACACTCACGAATTTCATCATTAACAGCCCCTAATGCCTTCTTTGATACGGCTGTGGTATCTTTAGGACTAACGTTACGAACACGATCGGAAACATTTCGTCTCGTAGGAGACGAATACACGACTCTATGAGTCAGCACAAACTCATCCGCAAACACCGCTGCTTCGGAAAGAAAAGAAACTTTCTGCTCATTTAGATAAATCACGATTTTCTCGGGAAGACAATTCTTAAATTCTTCCAACAGCATCAATTCCTTTAACTGCTCAAACGTAGTAACTTTGCTCGCTGCACACCACTTCTCGAACACATTTGCTTTATCACGTGCGAATTCTACAAACGTTTGACTAGTGGTTTTCACTTGATGACGAAATCTCTGCCGGTAGGCTTCAGGCACCAACTCATAAGCGCGTAAGACAGCATTCTTCATCTCGTCATAATTTAAACTCTGTTCGAGCGTTAAAGCAGAACAGACTTCTTGCGCTTTTCCAACCAATTTACATTGTAACAAAAGTGGCCAGACAGTACGCGGCCATTTCAACGTAGCTGCGATACGCTCAAATACATTAAAATACGTATCAACTTCGCTCTCACGGAACAACGGGACTAAAGCAATTTGTCTACTAATATCAAATTCACTTACTTGAAAAGGCGATCGTGGTGCAGGAACGGAACTCGGAGTGGAAGCATCAACAGGAGCTGAAACTGGCACATTCACGCTGGGCGCCCCATCAGCGGGGAAGTGAGCTGGTTGGTGTTGGGCTTTCAGACCCAGATCCAGCTCCTTGAGCCTGATTGCTCGCTGAGTCTCAATTTCAACTGCCCGCACCTGCAGCAGCTGATTCTGATACTGTTGTCTACTCAGCTCTATCTCCAGCTCTTTCAATTTGATTGCCAGCAAAGGATCTCTAGGAGACGGAAAATTAGCAGGATCTATGCTAACCAGCTCCGTGGGTTTGGGTTCCTCCGCCCCCTCGCCCCCGGAAGCTGACATGTCAAATGCAACACCTGCTTCACGTTCCTGAGATAAAACCCCCTGCTCAATCAAATGCTTATAAATCACTCCTTTTATTTCTGCTTTCCTTGCACCACGAATAACCTGAATCTGATACAAATCCGCAATAGCCAACAAATCATCTTTGCGACAAATATCTAGTTGCTGTACTGATGGCTGAATGGCAAAGTGATCTAATTCGAATTTAGAAGTCATCTCCAATTCCCTCCTCCTTAAAATGAAAACCACTAGAGAAACGCAAACATACAAAGCCAATTTCATTAATTTTTTCTTCCCTTAAACGAAGATAGGACGAGCCCCCATTTGTTACGACCATCTAGGGGTCTGTGTCGTAACAAAAAAAAAAAAAGAGTGAAATGAGTCTCACTACCAGAGAGATTAGGAAAACGTATTTACTTTTATTTACGGGCAAAAGGAAACAAATTCCAACTTCAGAGGATGACAAGGCCAAAATAATAAACAAAATCCCCTTCGTGTTATATTAACTAAATTCCTAAGCAAAGAAAAGAAAATGAAATACACAATCCTTCCCTAACTCCCTAAATAAAAAACAGAGTGCAAAACATGTACATCAAAAGAAATGGCGTCAAACCTCCTACAGCCCTTAATACGTTGACAGTACAAATCACCCAATATTTACATAAGGTAATTTAGACAATACAGGTTCATATCAATAGCAGGACATAGCATTAAACGAACTCTTTCTCTCTGGCAAGATACTCAACCCTACGAGGAGCGAATTAACAAGCAGCGACGCGAGCACGCGGTGGCACAAAGGGCATCTGGAAGGTGTTTGGGGTGGTCCTTTTATTCTGGCTGGTTGTGGAGACGAACCAATCGCCGCGTCCGGTGAATTATCTGGAGGAACACCCATCTGAAAAGCAAGCAAATACCCAGAAGGGACACCAGAGGGCAGAACAACACACAAACTCCTAACAATATATATATATATTACTGTGTTCTAGGGGTTTCTTAATTTTAGACTAGTTGACCAGCACACATTATATGCAATGCAATTATATAATGCATGTGTGTCGTCGTCCAAACCGCCCATCCAATCACCCCCCCCCCCCACACACCGTCGTCGGTACGCAAAATTTTTACGCAAACTATACGTTTTTAAAGGGATTGTTCAACATTTAAATTCTGTCATCATCCTCAACTCTTCAGAATAATATCTCATCAATAATAGCTGACTACAGGACAGATGAGTAGTGCTACAGTTTTATTGAGGTCTTTCTGCAGTTGAAACACAGATTTATGGATTATGAGACATGATTGATTTCAGGAAGTTGTTCTGTATTTTTCAACATTCCTTCTGATGTTCATTGATGTTTATTTGCTGCTGTAACTAGCAGTAAAGAGGAAGAGATGATCGGTTCATCCGTCACGCACATTAAAACACACATTTATTGACTTATTTATTTATTTATTGATTGATTTATTGACAAGATTTAAAATCTGAAACATTATTTCATATCAAAGTTAACAAAGCGATACAAAGTTCTGTTCTGACATTGGTTCCTTTAAAATCGAGAAACTGATCATTTGACCCAGCCCTAATATTAACAATGACAAATTATAAAGAATTACCATTAAATTACTGATTGTAAGCAATTGTCTTTTCGGTTATGATCATGTCATTGATGCATTGATTATATTTTCCTGGTTTGTATCCGTGTGAACAGTTAAAACGACGCCCTGAAGACCAAGCGCACAAGTCCATTCGTCAATGTACAAGTTTGATGTTTTGCTTTCCAGTATGCTTAGATTGCTTTTATGTTCATCAGCTTCTACGGCATTGATTTTTAATGAATTCGCTCCTCAGGACAGTCAACAAATTCATGCAAAACACTGTTTCCATCGAGATAGATATATGCAATTAACTATTAAAGAGTTCTGTGTGTAATAATCATCTGTGTGTGTTTTATGGGAAATGTATGTTAGCATGTTGATAAATTGATATGTTGTTAGTGGAAATGCCTTAAATTAAATGCATTTATCTGGCATTGCTTTTCACTTTTGTGTTCTGAATCTGATGAGCATAGAGTTAAAAACTGAAAAAATATCATTTTAAGACATTTTGTAACAGATATTTGCAAACTGGTCGAACAGTCATTGTGGATTCTTGTGCACAGCTGACCTACACTGAGAGTCGACAGCAAACGTCCAACTAGGCATGTGCCGGTATCAATTTTCATGCTGCGATTAATTGATTGAGCTTTTATCACGGTATACGGTATTATCACGATATTTTAATTGCACAAGAGAAATGGATGGATTGGGGGGGGCCCAAAAAGAGGTGTAAAAAAAAAAACTTGCATCACAATAGGTGTAATTGTGATTGTCAAAACATTTGGTAACTAAACAGAATTGTATTAAGTTTAGTGACAACGTGTTACAATGTACATGGTACAATGACTGGTAGGCCACTGTTAGTATTATTGCTTAACACAATTTTCAGTTTCAGTTTCAATTCAATTCTTGGATTTGATTTCAATGTTGATTCAATATTGACTCATTTGGATAAATATTAGGTAGTCTACAGTAGATAGCTTACATGTTAATTTTCCTGAAGAAAAAATACATCTCACATAATGCTGTAAACATACAGAGAGCCCTATCAGCTGGTATTATTAAAGGTTAAAAATAACAAATTAAATTAAATATATAATTCGGTTTTCATTATAATAACAATTATGTAATGACACAAGTAAAAATATAATAAATATGTAATATAGTGTACATATTTAGCAAAATACTCCTCTCTATAGCTATTTGTTCTAGTCAACTAACATGCTGGTCATTAAATGGCTTTCCACAGGTAAATGTAACGTTCTATGCCATAGTTGTTCTTCTGCTCTTTTATTGACCTCTTTCCGTGGCTGAAAAACACTGATTGATCGATATTATGTATGAGGCCTTTCAGTAAGTTGTACTGTATCTTAAAATAAAAAGTAACAGATGATCGGTTTACTTAAACTGAGGCGCTACAGCGATCTGTCACGTAACATTTACAAGCGCCAAAACGGTATTTATTGTCTGAATTTCATAATAAAATGGACAGAACTTGAGAGCTGAGAATTTTTTTCATATCAATAGTAACCTTCTCTGTCTGGTCTGTCAGAGTCAGTGTCCTCTTTGCTCCGCGTGAGCAATCTTTCTCTGCGTGAGAAAATGGATGTGTCGTGTGAGAGTGTGTGAAAAGTGTCGATTGCAGGAGTCTCACACTGAATGCCTGAGAGTTGGCAGCCCTGCCTTTAGAAGGGGGATAAATCGTCGGCAGCGTTCCTCCTTCCGCCGTGCGGATTGTTTACATTAGACGAGAGTGCGCACGGCGCCACATGCACACAGTGCTTCATGTGGGGATTGTTTACATCAGAGTGCGCACGTGTTTCGCGAAGCATATACGCAGTGTTTGTTCAAGCGGTCGATGGAAAACAAGGTAACCTAACGTTCTATAAATCTAAATTCGGATCTGTTATTTTTCACGGTATTTTGAAGTGCCCGCGATAACAATATCGTGCATATTCATTACCGCGGTTTATCGCATTACCGAATACCGGCACATGTCTAGGTCCAACAACAGGAAATGATGTCATATCAAGATGCCACCAGAAACCACACAAACAACATAGTTTGCTTTCACAATGCAGAAATCTGTTCAAGATTTTGCAGTGATGATTTATATTGAAACGCAGTGTGTGTATGAAGGCGCCACTGAATGCAAACAAAAGCATGCAACATCTGGCTTTAGTTTGAGATAATCTTGATTTTCATGCAGAACTAAAATGATGAACAATAATACTCATATAATACAAACCTACTTTCTCCTGAGAAAATGTTTTAATAACTTATTTATGCTCACATTTATTCATTTAGCAGACGTGTCATCCACAGTGAGAAACATTTACTATGACAGCAAACACACTTTTAATTACAGAAATAATGTACTTTAAAAGTTTGAACTTAATGTAATGTTTTCAAATGTTTAACATGTTAATTGCAATGAATTGTAGTTTAAATTTACATAATATTAAATGCAATTAGATTAATTTCTGTCAAAGTGCTCAAGTCGGACTTCAGTACATCATTATATCATAATTACTTCTAGTGAAATATGGTTAAAGTTCCTGCTAAACGTACTAACAAGCATTTATGGTAAACTAAAATATATAAAATATAATGTCATTTCTATTGAAACTTGTATGGCATGCATTTAAAGATATTCATAACTACACAATTGTAATGACGAAGTTGCAGTTTTATTAACTTTAAATGCAGTGTCAAATTACACAATACAGTTAAAATTATAATCATGTGCTTCAGTATGTTAATCAACACATCAAAATAAGTTCACTTTAAAGCACGACAAAAGATTATTAAAACATAATGATTAAAAATGTACTTTAAAGTAAATTATTTTTGACAGGGACCGTTGCATGTGTTACATGTAGTAATGACAATAAATTATGCGTGATTACATGTAACTAACCATAAACCAAACCCTAGTACGTGTTGTTCATTAATATTTCTCAGTACTTAAATGTATAATTGCATAAAATAAATGCAACCTACAATTTTTAATGACACAATAATAAAGTGCACTTTTTAAAAGTGTACTTAAGAAACAGTCATTAAAGTATATTTTTCTCTTTAAGTACACTTACAGTAAGTGGCCTTATATATCATTAATATTCTATTATCTGTAAGTATTTTTTAAGTGCACATTCAGTACTATTAAGCACATTTCTTTTTCAGAAGGGTGTATTTTCTGTCACCAGGACATAATAACATAGCTCATTTAAATTTATAATAGTGTACATATATTTTGCCATACCATATAGAGTTAAAAAAAAACGAATACATTAGGGTTAGGGTTAGGGTTAGTATACAACTAATATAGTATACAAAATAACCAAAGCACCACATATTACATTTTCTTGGTGCTATTAGCAACCGCTGAGTGTTTCCAGACGTGCATGTTTATTTCATTAACATTATCTTTAAGTAGTTTTTTTTAAACATACTTTTAATATTTGAAGTTCCCTATACAAGTGCACAATTATTAAGCACACCTCATTTACAGAAGGGTAATCCAGAGTTCTCGCGAGAGCACAAGTTGAATTTGCTCAGCGAGTTACTCTGGTGTCGAGTAATGATGCTCATGAAATATGCCCCTCGTTCTTCTTGTTATATTCAGAGTGTTTCCTGGATGTGTACGGGTCTCTGGGCTGAAGGGAATGAAAGCGAGGTGCTTCTGATCTTACCATGTCCCTGTAGTTCGAGTAGAACGTCTGATCAACGAGAGGGAATTTATCCGCTCCCAGCTTATTGTAGATGCTGATCAGCTGAGCGAACTGCAACAAAACACAGAATCCGTTTGGGTGAAAATGATGGTAAAAGTAGAACTTGAGTCAGCTAACAATTAAAGACAAACCCAATCTGATTAAAATAACATGCAAACCATAGATTTTTATTAAATGCGTCGAGTAATCACGAAACTGATTTCAGACGGACTTCTGAGGCAGCGTTACGGTTTAATGATCTACACAATATAACAGAGTGAGCTAAGCAAATATTTAATTACTACAATAGTTGTTTATCGCCAGAAATAAGATCAAAAGTGGAAAACGTAGGTTGAAGTGTTATGATAGAGCGGCACGATTCTGGATAAACTGAGAATCACAATTACAAATAGAGATCATGATTCTCCCACGAATCTGGACAGACAACTAAATAAAATAACAGATTCTGACAAAATTGCTGCGGTCTATTTGAAAATGTTTAATTAATTAGAATGAATATTTAAAAAATTGGTTTGAGTGAATGATTCAATGACTCATTAAAGCAGAGGGTGTGCTCTTTATTTTGAAATTTTGCATGTTTGAGATTTTAACACAACAAAATATTCTGGGGGTCATGAACATTTTGTGAAAATGATAATGAAATGCTGGCAGTGGCTAGCAACTTTTTTCAAACATACTGGCGGGTAAAGAGTTAAACAGTATTCATTACCATCAGATATAATTTTGTTAATATATGATAAATATTCTAAGTATAAATTAAAGCTTTTATTTGTTATCTACTGCAGCCCTGGCATCACAGACCATTGAAGTGGCAGCTCTAGGAAGACCTCTGTTTCCTGGTATGCTGTATGACTGCCGCAAGGATACCTTCATTCCAGGTGCTTTACAAACCTAAAATATCTAAATAAATAAAAGTTTATTTTCCCCTCTTCATCAAATATTGCATCACTAATTACCAATCCTTGTTTAAAGGGGCATTCCACCCATTTGAACATTGTTTTTTATTTAAAGTGGGTCATATATGTAGTCGAAATGTAAAATAAATATTGAATTTGGTGCCTTTGTGACCGAGAAAAGACAAAAAATAACTTCAGGACACATTTGTATGAAAGACAACAACTCCCACAATGCACCACATTGCACAGCTCTGCAAGCCACTCCCACTAATCCAGAACAGCGCATATCTGCCTATAAGAGAAATCACTCTTCCGTCTACAAGGCTAGCTACCACCAGAGCTTGAAATTAATTTCACATTCACACAAAATGTCTAGTTAGTTGGTGAACTCATTAGTGCATTACTCCTCGTTTGTATTTCTTTCGAAAAGGTGAATTATTGCATGGTACCTGGATGTTCAGTCAGAACATATGCGGTGCGAAACTAGGATAGTTCTCAACACAAACGTCCGTGTCCTCGTCTGATTCAGAGATTTCGTCCAGGAGAAATTGTCATCGTTGAAATTCTTTGCCGCAGACGGACTCTATCTCTATGTTCGTAGCGGTTCGTAGTTGCATAGTGAGATCACCGGCGCCACCAGTCCGCCCTAACCCGAGCCAGTCCGGGCTCCTTGTCCGCGGCAGGCAGGTCTTCTGCCTCGGCTGCTCTTCGCTATAATGCGGCTTGTAAAGGTAGCCACAAACACCTGATTCAAGCATCAGACTTCCGAAATCCTCTTCCTCTATATCATATTGAGCACTCTCCTCCGCTATTGTCATAACTGTACATCTGTCTCCACAGCTCCTGTTAGCTTAGCTTCAAACAAGATGGAGGATATAGAGAGCCTAAGTCCCGCCCCTCCGCTTCCGGCTCATGGGACCTTATTTCGGAAAAAGTATATATGGTAGTCAATGGCGAGAGACAACTTACCTTTTTATTCCGTCTGAACTGTGCCCTGAATTACACATATGATGTTTGTCAATTTAAAAGATAATTATGAAAGTCAAGAAGTCGCAGTTTGTCATAAAACAGAAGAGTAACATTTAGTTTTATGTGAAAATCGCTCAATGAACTACATCTCTCGTCTCGCACCCCGGGAAGCGAAACAACGAGCAAGATCTGTTGCTCGTATCTGGTACAAAACACTCAGGCATGACGGCGTAACGTTACGATTATAACGTAAGACTATAGATAAAAAGACAGACGTTAGCTTCAGTAAAGTTAGCTTCATTCATTGAGAGAAAAGGTATGACGTCGCATGTGCGCCTTCTGGGTTTGTAGTCTTTGTAATTACGTATTTTCACAGTCTTATACCTCAACAATTTTGCATCAAACTGCGACTTTCTTGACTTTAAAATGTATTTTTTAAATCGACAAACATCATATGTGTAATTCAGGGCACAATTCAAACGAGATCAAAATATTTGTTGTCTCTCGCCATTGACTACCATACAATATTTTTCCGAAATAAGGTCCCATGGTGGTCCACCGGAAGGGGAGGGACTTAGGCTCTCTATTGCTTTCAGTTTGAGAGAGTAAAGTCCCACCCACTGATCTGTAATAGGTCTGTAGCGTGAGCGGGTCCCGCCCCCTGGGAGAGATGAGGAACTAGTGCTTGTAGTCTCAACAGAAATCCCCCCCTCTTACACTTCCTCCTACAATAGCCGCTTTCCGACCGGAGGAACCTTTTCACAGTTCCTAGAACTAGTACCCGGATGTCGGCGTGTTCGCACCGCAGGAACTAGGAATGATTTTAGTTCTAGGAACTCCATTTGTAGGAACTAATTTAGCTCCTACTTCAGAGTAGGGTCTAAACCAGCACTATAGGAACTACCCGTGACGTTAGTGTACGCTGATTGACCGAACGCACGCGGAACACCAGCACCCGCCATTTTTAAAACAGCTAGAATGTAAACACATTATAGCCTATATATTTACTCCATAAACTAACTATACAAACATGGAAAACAGTGATAGATGGGTCTCTAAACCTTTATGCTGAAGAGAAAATCCAACGCAACTTTCAGGGGAACAAGCCAAACATGATTATGTATTTCTGCCCAGCTAGCAACACTGGACATCAACCACACGGCATAGGCTAATAACCTTTTTTCATATACTGTCTACTTTCTATAACAGTTCTATCTGATAAGATATTAAACAGTACTGTTAGACAGATCGCTAACTAATAAACAGAGAATGCGAGTATTGTTTGCTCTGGCGTTCTCATCGCCGCCAAAATAAAGGTCCGTCGCGCCGCCAAAATAAAAGTCACCGTGCTTGCGTCACTCCCTTACCCCTCCTACCAGTTCCTATGGCCACTTGGCCAGTGCGAACGCAAACAGCAAAACCGAGTTTGGGGGAGAGTAGTTCATAGAACTGTTTAGAAGTGGACAGTTCCTATAACTACTTGGTCGGAAAGTGGCTATTGATGCAAAATGACGATTTTTGCGTCATTGTAGGAGGAAGTGTAAGAGGTAAACAACGGATTTCTCCCGTCTCAGGGGAAAATGAGAGAGTGTTGCACGACCATTCAATAGTATGACTGGGTTTCTAACAATGCAAAGCTTAATGCAAATGGGTGGGGTGTCCCTTTAACAACACAATAAAACCTGCATGTTTCTTCAACAGTACATCACTTCCTTGAACATCTATCTATAAATTACAGCAATCTCTGTCTGTCTGTCTGTGTGTGTGTGTGTGTGTGTGTGTGTGTGTGTGTGTGTGTGTGTCTGTTGTGTGTGTGCTTCTTTTACCGATATATATTAACAATATCTTTTGCATTTCTTATCCAAACAATGTCAAACTTGGAACTGCACTTACTTGTGCCCGTAGCGAGACACCTGTCAAGTTTGAAATTTGAAGTTTGTAATTCCCTACAAACCAAGCCTAAACAAAGTACTGGTCTTTCCTTATAAATTTTGATACAGAATTTTATTTTATTTTGTCACTTCGGGGTAGGTACGCAAAACGAGTTTCCCGACTCCAATCTGTAGAGTGGTAAAGGGATCCTCTATAGGGAGAGACTAGTTGGCACTTCAGCACTGCGTTGTCATCAGGTCCAGGCGAAGGTCCTTCGTCAGATCTGGATACGGCCTGGATCCGGCAGGCTGCGGGAAAACCTTGGGATAAACAAAGACACTTAAATTAAAATAGACGCCATTCTTCTTATGATGTAACGAGTACATCAGGATTTATGGGAAGTGTTCCCGGTTCCGGCTGACCTAATGATAAGGCTGCGTTCTCCGATAACGTTGTCTCTATTGCATTCAAATGTCTTATCAATTACGTTTTCAGTCGCATTTATGCAGTTTACTCAAGAAATAGACTAATAACATTTCGCTCTGTTCGTGCCTTCTGCTGCAAACTCGTTTCGGAGGATTAGCATGCAGTTAAACAAGAATACACTTTAAAACCTTAAAAGTACCTTATTTAATCGTTTAACCATTTTAATATTTAGTTTATTTACAGTGAGACACAAAATGCGTTTTCTCCAATAGAACAATAATACACCAAAACCCAACATAAATTCACAAAAGACATCAATTTTATTATAGCCTACTTGATATAATCCAAATCTTAAGAATCCATACGTTTGCAAGAAAGAGATCCAAATTCAGCCCTTTATCCAGTGAGTGATCTTCATCTCCATTCCACAGGCTTTAACAACAGCGCAGTCTGTAACTGTCAAATCCCGCGGACCCGCGCTTGTGATGATGAATTCAAATTCAAAAATTGCGCCCTCAAGAAGCGTTACGACATGTTTTACGGCAGTGATATCAAACGCTCATTGGATCTCGCCTGTTCGTCTATGTTCGTCACAGATTGCGACATGCCGTATTTCAGTCGGTAAACTATATTTGAAATGGAGAAGCGCGCGCGCCTTCACACAGAGCGAAGCCGGATTAACATTTTCATGGATTAATAACTTAAATTCTGCTCTGTACCTCATTCAAAACTATTATATACTGAAAGAGAGTACTGTGACTGCAACACATCGTCATGTGAACGACTGGACTTTTGGTACCGGTTTTGACATTTTCACAATAAATAAATTATTGTGATTACACGTATGTTGTTTTTCTTCATAACTGTAGCCTATGTAGTTTTCTATCTTTGAAATGAGACCAGGCTGGAATGTTTTAGTTAAGTTGCAGAACACACGGTAAAAGTTTGTGATTTCAAAAATGTTTAAGCAGTAGCAAAGGATGTGGTATGAGTCTGGTAATACCATGGAAATAAACAAGGCTTCCTTTTACAGTACAGTTTCACTTTACTTACTGGGTAAATTGTCATGTTTTCCTTGGTAACGTTGCAGGACATACGAGGTAAAAAATTGTGACTATATGGAAAAGGGGAATGATCAGGTTATATGGTACAATTCTGGTAATACCATGGAAATAAACAAGGCTTCATTTTACAGTACAGTTACACTTTACTTACCAAGTAAATTGTCATGTTTTCCTTGGTAACGTTGCAGGACATAGCCTACTAGGAAAACAAATAAATAAAAATGTGACTATGGAAAAGGGAATGATATGGTACAATTCCAGTAAAACCATGGAAATAAACAAGGCTTCATTTTACAGTACAGTTTCACTTTACTTACTGTGTAAATTGTCATGTTTTCCTTGGTAACGTTGCAGGACAAATGAGGTAAAAAATTGTGACTATATGGAAAAGGGAATGATCAAGTTATATGGTACAATTCCGGTAATACCATGGAAATAAACAAGGCTTCATTTTACAGTACAGTTACACTTTACTTACTGAGTAAATTGTAAAAACATTTGCAAGAACATACCCAGTATTTAAGATGTGCCATGACATTAGGGAAAACTGTTCCTGCGGGGTAGTTACCAGGTAAGTGTAAGGTAAATTATTTGACAAACCCTCTATAAATGGGTGTAGCAATGAACAACTATGTAAGACAAGGTAATTTATTGGAAACTACCGTCTTAATTTCAAGATAGTAATAAATAAACATGGACTGTTACCAACATAACCCTAGGATAACTACAAACCTAACTTGAATTGATGGGTAATACTGGAGGTGTTTCTAAAAATATTCTGCCTACATTCTGAGGAAGTACACAATTAAATCGGAGTTATTACCAACCTAAACAGGTAACAAGTACACAGGACTTTGTTGAGTTGATATTTAACAGTGGTGTTTTTTCCCGTGGTAGTTTCTCTGTAATTGCATACTAATCACCTTAAGTAATTACACACTAAAATACTATAATTTACCATATGCTTACCAGGTAAATACTTAGTAGTTTCTCTGCATTTACATACTTGTTACCTGTGGTAATTACCAATAACCAACTAAAACTTACCATAAAATTTACCAGGTAAAAAACAGAGGGACAGAAGGACAGAAGGACAAAAAGACAAAAGGACAGAAGGACAAAAGGACAGAAGGACAGAAGGACAAAAGGGCAAAAGGACAGAGGGACAGAAGGACAGAAGAACAGAAGGACAGAAGGACAAAACAACAGAGGGACAGAAGGACAGAAGAACAGAAGGACAGAAGGACAAAACAACAGAGGGACAGAAGGACAGAAGGACAGAAGGACAGAAGGACAGGACAAAAGGACAGAAGGACAGTAGGACATAAGGACAAAACAACAGAGGGACAGAAGGACAAAAGGACAGAAGGACAGAAGGGCAAAAGGACAGAGGGACAGAAGGACAGAAGGACAGAAGGACAGAAGGACAAAAGAACAGAAGGACAGAAGGACAGAAGGACAAAACAACAGAGGAACAGAAGGACAGAAGGACAGTAGGACAGAAGGACAGGACAAAAGGACAGAAGGACAGTAGGACAGAAGGACAAAACAACAGAGGGACAGAAGGACAGAAGGACAAAAGGACAGACGGACAAAAGGGCAAAAGGACAGAAGGACAGAAGGACAGAAGGACAGTAGGACAGTAGGACAGAAGGACAGGACAAAAGGACAGAAGGACAGTAGGACAAAAACAACAGAGGGACAGAAGGACAGAAGGACAGTAGGACAGAAGGACAGAAGGACAGAAGGACAGAAGGACAAAAGGGCAAAAGGACAGAGGGACAGAAGGACAAAAAAACAGAGGGACAGAAGGACAGAAGGACAAAAGGACAGAAGGACAAAAGGACAGAAGGACAGAAGGACAAAAGGACAGAAGGACAAAAGGGCAAAAGGACAGAGGGACAGAAGGACAGAAGGACAAAACAACAGAGGGACAGAAGGACAGAAGGACAGAAGGACAAAACAACAGAGGAACAGAAGGACAGAAGGACAGTAGGACAGAAGGACAGGACAAAAGGACAGAAGGACAGTAGGACAGAAGGACAAAACAACAGAGGGACAGAAGGACAGAAGGACAAAAGGACAGACGGACAAAAGGGCAAAAGGACAGAAGGACAGAAGGACAGAAGGACAGTAGGACAGTAGGACAGAAGGACAGGACAAAAGGACAGAATGACAGTAGGACAAAAACAACAGAGGGACAGAAGGACAGAAGGACAGAAGGACAGGACAAAAGGACAGAAGGACAGTAGGACAGAAGGACAAAACAACAGAGGGACAGAAGGACAGAAGGACAGAAGGACAAAAGGACAGAAGGACAAAACAACAGAGGGACAGAAGGACAGAAGGACAAAACAACAGAGGGACAGAAGGACAGAAGGACAGAAGGACAAAAGGACAGAAGGACAAAAGGACAAAAGAACAGAAGAACAGAAGGACAGAAGGACAAAAGGACAAAACAACAGAGGGACAGAAGGACAGAAGGACAGAAGGACAAAAGGACAGAAGGACAAAAGGACAGAAGGACAAAAGGACAAAAGAACAGAAGAACAGAAGGACAGTAGGACAGAAGGACAAAACAACAGAGGGACAGAAGGACAGAAGGACAGAAGGACAAAAGGACAAAAGAACAGAAGAACAGAAGGACAGAAGGACAAAAGGACAAAACAACAGAGGGACAGAAGGACAGAAGGACAGAAGGACAGAAGGACAAAAGGACAGAAGGACAAAAGGACAAAAGAACAGAAGAACAGAAGGACAGTAGGACAGAAGGACAAAACAACAGAGGGACAGAAGGACAGAAGGACAGAAGGACAGAAGGACAAAAGGACAGAAGGACAAAAGGACAAAAGAACAGAAGAACAGAAGGACAGAAGGACAAAAGGACAGAAGGACAGAAGGACAGAAGGACAAAACAACAGAGGGACAGAAGGACAGAAGGACAGAAGGACAAAACAACAGAGGAACAGAAGGACAGAAGGACAGTAGGACAGAAGGACAGGACAAAAGGACAGAAGGACAGTAGGACAGAAGGACAAAACAACAGAGGGACAGAAGGACAGAAGGACAAAAGGACAGACGGACAAAAGGGCAAAAGGACAGAAGGACAGAAGGACAGAAGGACAGTAGGACAGTAGGACAGAAGGACAGGACAAAAGGACAGAAGGACAGTAGGACAAAAACAACAGAGGGACAGAAGGACAGAAGGACAGAAGGACAGGACAAAAGGACAGAAGGACAGTAGGACAGAAGGACAAAACAACAGAGGGACAGAAGGACAGAAGGACAGAAGGACAAAAGGACAGAAGGACAAAACAACAGAGGGACAGAAGGACAGAAGGACAAAACAACAGAGGGACAGAAGGACAGAAGGACAAAAGGACAGAAGGACAAAAGGACAAAAGAACAGAAGAACAGAAGGACAGAAGGACAAAAGGACAAAACAACAGAGGGACAGAAGGACAGAAGGACAGAAGGACAAAAGGACAGAAGGACAAAAGGACAGAAGGACAAAAGGACAAAAGAACAGAAGAACAGAAGGACAGTAGGACAGAAGGACAAAACAACAGAAGGACAGAAGGACAGAAGGACAAAAGGACAAAAGAACAGAAGAACAGAAGGACAGAAGGACAAAAGGACAAAACAACAGAGGGACAGAAGGACAGAAGGACAGAAGGACAGAAGGACAAAAGGACAGAAGGACAAAAGGACAAAAGAACAGAAGAACAGAAGGACAGTAGGACAGAAGGACAAAACAACAGAGGGACAGAAGGACAGAAGGACAGAAGGACAGAAGGACAAAAGGACAGAAGGACAAAAGGACAAAAGAACAGAAGAACAGAAGGACAGAAGGACAAAAGGACAGAAGGACAAAAGGACAGAAGGACAGAAGGACAGAAGGACAAAAGGACAGAAGGACAAAACAACAGAGGGACAGAAGGACAGAAGGACAGTAGGACAGCAGGACAGAAGGACAGGACAAAAGGACAGAAGGACAAAAGGGCAAAAGGACAGAGGGACAGAAGGACAGAAGAACAGAAGGACAGAAGGACAAAACAACAGAGGGACAGAAGGACAGAAGGACAGTAGGACAGTAGGACAGCAGGACAGAAGGACAGGACAAAAGGACAGAAGGACAAAAGGGCAAAAGGACAGAAGGACAAAAGGACAGAAGGACAGTAGGACAGAAGGACAGGACAAAAGGACAGAAGGACAGAAGGACAGAAGGACAAAAGGACAGACGGACAAAAGGGCAAAAGGACAGAAGGACAGAAGGACAAAACAACAGAGGGACAGAAGGACAGAAGGACAGAAGGACAAAAGGACAGAAGGACAAAAGGGCAAAAGGACAGAGGGACAGAAGGACAAAAGAACAGAAGAACAGAAGGACAGAAGGACAAAACAACAGAGGGACAGAAGGACAGAAGGACAAAAGGACAGACGGACAAAAGGGCAAAAGGACAGAAGGACAGAAGGACAGAAGGACAGTAGGACAGAAGGACAGGACAAAAGGACAGAAGGACAGTAGGACAAAACAACAGAGGGACAGAAGAACAGACGGACAGTAGGACAGAAGGACAGGACAAAAGGACAGAAGGACAGTAGGACAGAAGGACAAAACAACAGAGGGACAGAAGGACAGAAGGACAGAAGGACAGAAGGACAAAAGGACAGAAGGACAAAAGGGCAAAAGGACAGAGGGACAGAAGGACAGAAGGACAGAAGGACAAAAGAACAGAAGAACAGAAGGACAGAAGGACAAAAGGACAGAAGGACAAAAGGACAAAAGGACAGAAGGACAGAAGGACAAAAGGACAGAAGGACAAAAGGGCAAAAGGACAGAGGGACAGGAGGACAGAAGAACAGAAGGACAGAAGGACAAAACAACAGAGGGACAGAAGGACAGAAGGACAGTAGGACAGTAGGACAGCAGGACAGAAGGACAGGACAGAAGGACAGGACAAAAGGACAGAAGGACAAAAGGGCAAAAGGACAGAAGGACAAAAGGACAGAAGGACAGGACAAAAGGACAGAAGGACAGGACAAAAGGACAGAAGGACAAAAGGACAAAAGGACAGAAGGACAAAAGGACAGAAGGACAGAAGGACAGAAGGACAAAAGGACAGAAGGACAAAAGGGCAAAAGGACAGAGGGACAGAAGGACAGAAGGACAAAACAACAGAGGGACAGAAGGACAGAAGGACAGAAGGACAAAAGGACAGACGGACAAAAGGGCAAAAGGACAGAAGGACAGAAGGACAGTAGGACAGTAGGACAGAAGGACAGGACAAAAGGACAGAAGGACAGTAGGACAAAAACAACAGAGGGACAGAAGGACAGAAGGACAGTAGGACAGAAGGACAGGACAAAAGGACAGAAGGACAGTAGGACAGAAGGACAAAACAACAGAGGGACAGAAGGACAGAAGGACAGAAGGACAAAAGGACAGAAGGACAGAAGGACAGGACAAAAGGACAGAAGGACAGAAGGACAAAAGGACAGAAGAACAAAAGGACAGAAGGACAAAAGGACAGAAGAACAGAAGGACAAGACAAAAGGACAGTAGAACAGAAGGACAGAAGGACAAAAGGACAGAAGGACAGAAGGACAGAAGGACAAAAAGACAAAAGGACAGAGGGACAGAAGGACAGAAGGACAGAAGGACAGAAGAACAAAAGAACAGAAGGACAAAAGGACAGAAGAACAGAAGAACAGGACAAAAGGACAGAAGGACAGTAGAACAGAAGGACAAAAGGACAGAAGGACAAAAGGACAGAAGGACAGAAGGACAGGACAGAAGGACAGAAGGACAGAAGGACAGAAGGACAGGACAAAAGGACAGAAGGACAGAAGGACAGAAGGACAGGACAGAAGGACAAAAGGACAAAAGGACAAAAGGACAAAAGGACAGAGGAACAAAAGGACAAAAGGACAGTAGAACAGAAGGACAGAAGGACAAAAGGACAGAAGGACAAAAGGACAAAAGGACAAAAGGACAGAAGGACAGAAGGACAGAAGGACAAAAGGACAGAAGGACAAAAGGACAGAAGGACAAAAGGACAGAAGGACAGAAGGACAGGACAAAAGGACAGAAGGACAGAAGGACAAAAGGACAGAAGAACAAAAGGACAGAAGGACAAAAGGACAGAAGAACAGAAGGACAGGACAAAAGGACAGTAGAACAGAAGGACAAAAGGACAGAAGGACAAAAGGACAGAAGGACAGAAGGACAGAAGGACAGAAGAACAAAAGAACAGAAGGACAAAAGGACAGAAGAACAGAAGAACAGGACAAAAGGACAGAAGGACAGTAGAAAAAAAGGACAAAAGGACAGAAGGACAAAAGGACAGAAGGACAGAAGGACAGGACAGAAGGACAGAAGGACAGGACAGAAGAACAGGACAAAAGGACAGAAGGACAGAAGGACAGGACAGAAGGACAGGACAAAAGGACAGAAGGACAGAAGGACAGAAGGACAGAAGGACAGAAGGACAAAAGGACAGATGGACAAAAGGACAGAAGGACAGAAGGACAGAAGAACAGAAGGACAAAAGGACAAAAGGACAGGACAGAAGGACAGAAGGACAGAAGGACAGAAGGACAGGACAGAAGGACAGAAGGACAAAAGGACAGAAGGACAGAAGGACAGAAGGACAGAAGGACAGAAGGACAGAAGGACAGGACAGAAGGACAAAACAACAGAGGGACAGAAGGACAGAAGGACAGAAGGACAAAAGAACAGAAGAACAGAAGGACAGAAGGACAAAAGGACGAAAGGACAGAAGGACAGGACAAAAGGACAGAAGGACAAAAGGACAGAAGGACAGAAGGACAGAAGGACAGGACAGAAGGACAAAACAACAGAGGGACAGAAGGACAGAAGGACAAAAGGACAGAAGGACAGAAGGACAAAAGGACAGAAGGACAAAAGGACAGAAGGACAAAAGGACAGAAGGACAGAAGGACAGGACAAAAGGACAGAAGGACAGAAGGACAAAAGGACAGAAGAACAAAAGGACAGAAGGACAAAAGGACAGAAGAACAGAGGGACAGAAGGACAGAAGGACAGTAGGACAAAAGAACAGAAGAACAGAAGGACAGAAGGACAGTAGGACAGAAGGACAAAACAACAGAGGGACAGAAGGACAGAAGGACAGAAGGACAAAAGGACAGAAGGACAGAAGGACAGGACAAAAGGACAGAAGGACAGAAGGACAAAAGGACAGAAGAACAAAAGGACAGAAGGACAAAAGGACAGAAGAACAGAAGGACAAGACAAAAGGACAGTAGAACAGAAGGACAGAAGGACAAAAGGACAGAAGGACAGAAGGACAGAAGGACAAAAAGACAAAAGGACAGAGGGACAGAAGGACAGAAGGACAGAAGAACAAAAGAACAGAAGGACAAAAGGACAGAAGAACAGAAGAACAGGACAAAAGGACAGAAGGACAGTAGAACAGAAGGACAAAAGGACAGAAGGACAAAAGGACAGAAGGACAGAAGGACAGGACAGAAGGACAGAAGGACAGAAGGACAGAAGGACAGGACAAAAGGACAGAAGGACAGAAGGACAGGACAGAAGGACAAAAGGACAAAAGGACAAAAGGACAGAGGAACAAAAGGACAAAAGGACAGTAGAACAGAAGGACAGAAGGACAAAAGGACAGAAGGACAAAAGGACAAAAGGACAAAAGGACAGAAGGACAGAAGGACAGAAGGACAAAAGGACAGAAGGACAAAAGGACAGAAGGACAAAAGGACAGAAGGACAGAAGGACAGGACAAAAGGACAGAAGGACAGAAGGACAAAAGGACAGAAGAACAAAAGGACAGAAGGACAAAAGGACAGAAGAACAGAAGGACAGGACAAAAGGACAGTAGAACAGAAGGACAAAAGGACAGAAGGACAAAAGGACAGAAGGACAGAAGGACAGAAGGACAGAAGAACAAAAGAACAGAAGGACAAAAGGACAGAAGAACAGAAGAACAGGACAAAAGGACAGAAGGACAGTAGAAAAAAAGGACAAAAGGACAGAAGGACAAAAGGACAGAAGGACAGGACAGAAGGACAGAAGGACAGAAGGACAGGACAGAAGAACAGGACAAAAGGACAGAAGGACAGAAGGACAGGACAGAAGGACAGGACAAAAGGACAGAAGGACAGAAGGACAGAAGGACAGAAGGACAAAAGGACAGATGGACAAAAGGACAGAAGGACAGAAGGACAGAAGAACAGAAGGACAAAAGGACAAAAGGACAGGACAGAAGGACAGAAGGACAGAAGGACAAAAGGACAGAAGGACAGAAGGACAGAAGGACAGAAGGACAGAAGGACAGGACAGAAGGACAAAACAACAGAGGGACAGAAGGACAGAAGGACAGAAGGACAAAAGAACAGAAGAACAGAAGGACAGAAGGACAAAAGGACAGAAGGACAGGACAAAAGGACAGAAGGACAAAAGGACAGAAGGACAGAAGGACAGAAGGACAGGACAGAAGGACAAAACAACAGAGGGACAGAAGGACAGAAGGACAAAAGGACAGAAGGACAGAAGGACAGAAGGACAAAAGGACAAAAGGACAGAAGGACAGAAGGACAGGACAAAATGACAGAAGGACAGAAGGACAAAAGGACAGAAGAACAAAAGGACAGAAGGACAAAAGGACAGAAGAACAGAAGGACAGGACAAAAGGACAGTAGAACAGAAGGACAAAAGGACAGAAGGACAAAAGGACAGAAGGACAGAAGAACAAAAGAACAGAAGGACAAAAGGACAGAAGAACAGAAGAACAGGACAAAAGGACAGAAGGACAGTAGAAAAAAAGGACAAAAGGACAGAAGGACAAAAGGATAGAAGGACAGAAGGACAGGACAGAAGGACAGAAGGACAGAAGGACAGAAGGACAGGACAGAAGAACAGGACAAAAGGACAGAAGGACAGAAGGACAGAAGGACAGAAGAACAAAAGAACAGAAGGACAAAAGGACAGAAGAACAGAAGAACAGGACAAAAGGACAGAAGGACAGTAGAAAAAAAGGACAAAAGGACAGAAGGACAAAAGGATAGAAGGACAGAAGGACAGGACAGAAGGACAGAAGGACAGAAGGACAGAAGGACAGGACAGAAGAACAGGACAAAAGGACAGAAGGACAGAAGGACAGAAGGACAGGACAGAAGGACAGGACAAAAGGACAGAAGGACAGAAGGACAGAAGGACAGAAGGACAGAAGGACAAAAGGACAGAAGGACAAAAGGACAGAAGGACAGAAGGACAGAAGAACAGAAGGACAAAAGGACAAAAGGACAGGACAGATGGACAGAAGGACAGAAGGACAGAAGGACAGGACAGAAGGACAGAAGGACAGAAGGACAGAAGGACAGAAGGACAGAAGGACAGGACAGAAGGACAAAACAACAGAGGGACAGAAGGACAGAAGGACAGAAGGACAAAAGAACAGAAGAACAGAAGGACAGAAGGACAAAAGGACAAAAGGACAGAAGGACAGAAGGACAGAAGGACAGGACAAAAGGACAGAAGGACAGAAGGACAGAAGGACAGAAGGACAGGACAGAAGGACAAAACAACAGAGGGACAGAAGGACAGAAGGACAGAAGGACAAAAGAACAGAAGAACAGAAGGACAGAAGGACAAAAGGACAAAAGGACAGAAGGACAGAAGGACAGAAGGACAGGACAGAAGGACAAAACAACAGAGGGACAGAAGGACAGAAGGACAGAAGGACAAAAGAACAGAAGAACAGAAGGACAGAAGGACAAAAGGACAGAAGGACAGAAGGACAGAAGGACAGGACAGAAGGACAAAAGGACAGAGGAACAAAAGGACAAAGGGACAGAAGGACAGAAGGACAAAACGACAGAAGGACAAAAGAAGAACAGGACAAAAGGACAGAAGGACAGAAGAACAGAAGAACAGAAGGACAGGACAGAAGGACAGAAGGACAAAAGGACAGGACAGAAGAACAGGACAAAAGGACAGAAGGACAGAAGGACAGGACAGAAGGACAGAAGGACAGAAGGACAAAAGGACAGAAGGACAGAAGGACAGAAGGACAGGACAGAAGGACAAAACAACAGAGGAACAGAAGGACAGAAGGACAAAACAACAGAGGGACAGAAGGACAGAAGGACAGAAGGACAAAAGAACAGAAGAACAGAAGGACAGAAGGACAAAAGGACAAAAGGACAGAAGGACAGAAGGACAGAAGGACAGGACAAAAGGACAGAAGGACAAAAGGACAGAAGGACAGAAGGACAGAAGGACAGAAGGACAGGACAGAAGGACAAAACAACAGAGGGACAGAAGGACAGAAGGACAGAAGGACAAAAGAACAGAAGAACAGAAGGACAGAAGGACAAAAGGACAAAAGGACAGAAGGACAGAAGGACAGAAGGACAGAAGGACAGGACAGAAGGACAAAACAACAGAGGGACAGAAGGACAGAAGGACAGAAGGACAAAAGAACAGAAGAACAGAAGGACAGAAGGACAAAAGGACAGAAGGACAGAAGGACAGAAGGACAGGACAGAAGGACAAAAGGACAGAGGAACAAAAGGACAAAGGGACAGAAGGACAGAAGGACAAAACGACAGAAGGACAAAAGAAGAACAGGACAAAAGGACAGAAGGACAGAAGAACAGAAGAACAGAAGGACAGGACAGAAGGACAGAAGGACAAAAGGACAGGACAGAAGAACAGGACAAAAGGACAGAAGGACAGAAGGACAGAAGGACAGAAGGACAAAAGGACAGAAGGACAGAAGGACAGAAGGACAGGACAGAAGGACAAAACAACAGAGGAACAGAAGGACAGAAGGACAAAAGAACAGAAGAACAGAAGGACAGAAGGACAGAAGGACAAAAGGACAAAAGGACAGAAGGACAGAAGGACAGGACAAAAGGACAGAAGGACAAAAGGACAGAAGGACAAAAGGACAGAAGGACAGAAGGACAGAAGGACAGAAGGACAGGACAGAAGGACAAAAGGACAGAGGAACAAAAGGACAAAGGGACAGAAGGACAGAAGGACAAAAGGACAAAAGGACAGAAGGACAAAAGGACAGAAGGACAGAAGGACAGAAGGACAGGACAGAAGGACAAAAGGACAGAGGAACAAAAGGACAAAGGGACAGAAGGACAAAATGACAGAAGGACAAAAGGACAGAAGGACAGAAGGACAGAAGGACAGAAGGACAGGACAGAAGGACAGGAAAGAAGGACAGAAGGACAAAAGGACAGGACAGAAGAACAGGACAAAAGGACAGAAGGACAGAAGGACAGAAGGACAGGACAGAAGGACAGAAGGACAGAAGGACAGAAGGACAGAAGGACAAAACAACAGAGGGACAGAAGGACAGAAGGACAGAAGAACAGAAGAACAGGACAAAAGGACAAAAGGACAAAAGGACAAAAGGACAGAAGGACAGGACAAAAGGACAGAAGGACAAAAGGACAGAAGGACAGAAGGACAGAAGGACAAAAGAACAAAAGGACAGAAGGACAAAAGGACAGAAGAACAGAAGGACAGGACAAAAGGACAGTAGAACAGAAGGACAAAAGGACAGAAGGACAGAAGGACAAAAGGACAGAGGGACAGAAGGACAGAAGGACAGAAGAACAGAAGAACAGAAGGACAGGACAGAAGGACAGAAGGACAAAAGGACAGGACAGAAGAACAGGACAAAAGGACAGAAGGACAGAAGGACAGAAGGACAGAAGGACAAAAGGACAAAAGGACAGAAGGACAAAAGGACAGAAGGACAAAAGGACAGAAGGACCGAAGGACAGGACAAAAGGACAGAAGGACAAAAGGACAGAAGGACAGAAGGACAGAAGGACAAAAGGACAGGACAGAAGAACAGGACAAAAGGACAGAAGGACAGAAGGACAGGACAGAAGGACAGAAGGACAGAAGGACAGAAGGACAAAACAACAGAGGGACAGAAGGACAGAAGGACAGAAGGACAAAACAACAGAGGGACAGAAGGACAGAAGGACAGAAGGACAAAAGGACAAAAGGACAAAAGGACAGAAGGACAGAAGGACAAAAGGACAGAAGGACAAAAGGACAGAAGGACAGAAGGACAGGACAAAAGGACAGAAGGACAGAAGGACAAAAGGACAGAAGGACAAAAGGGCAAAAGGACAGAGGGACAGAAGGACAGAAGGACAAAACAACAGAGGGACAGAAGGACAGAAGGACAGAAGGACAAAACAACAGAGGAACAGAAGGACAGAAGGACAGTAGGACAGAAGGACAGGACAAAAGGACAGAAGGACAGTAGGACAGAAGGACAAAACAACAGAGGGACAGAAGGACAGAAGGACAAAAGGACAGACGGACAAAAGGGCAAAAGGACAGAAGGACAGAAGGACAGAAGGACAGTAGGACAGTAGGACAGAAGGACAGGACAAAAGGACAGAAGGACAGTAGGACAAAAACAACAGAGGGACAGAAGGACAGAAGGACAGAAGGACAGGACAAAAGGACAGAAGGACAGTAGGACAGAAGGACAAAACAACAGAGGGACAGAAGGACAGAAGGACAGAAGGACAAAAGGACAGAAGGACAAAACAACAGAGGGACAGAAGGACAGAAGGACAAAACAACAGAGGGACAGAAGGACAGAAGGACAGAAGGACAAAAGGACAGAAGGACAAAAGGACAAAAGAACAGAAGAACAGAAGGACAGAAGGACAAAAGGACAAAACAACAGAGGGACAGAAGGACAGAAGGACAGAAGGACAAAAGGACAGAAGGACAAAAGGACAGAAGGACAAAAGGACAAAAGAACAGAAGAACAGAAGGACAGTAGGACAGAAGGACAAAACAACAGAGGGACAGAAGGACAGAAGGACAGAAGGACAAAAGGACAAAAGAACAGAAGAACAGAAGGACAGAAGGACAAAAGGACAAAACAACAGAGGGACAGAAGGACAGAAGGACAGAAGGACAGAAGGACAAAAGGACAGAAGGACAAAAGGACAAAAGAACAGAAGAACAGAAGGACAGTAGGACAGAAGGACAAAACAACAGAGGGACAGAAGGACAGAAGGACAGAAGGACAAAAGGACAGAAGGACAAAAGGACAAAAGAACAGAAGAACAGAAGGACAGAAGGACAAAAGGACAGAAGGACAAAAGGACAGAAGGACAGAAGGACAGAAGGACAAAAGGACAGAAGGACAAAACAACAGAGGGACAGAAGGACAGAAGGACAGTAGGACAGCAGGACAGAAGGACAGGACAAAAGGACAGAAGGACAAAAGGGCAAAAGGACAGAGGGACAGAAGGACAGAAGAACAGAAGGACAGAAGGACAAAACAACAGAGGGACAGAAGGACAGAAGGACAGTAGGACAGTAGGACAGCAGGACAGAAGGACAGGACAAAAGGACAGAAGGACAAAAGGGCAAAAGGACAGAAGGACAAAAGGACAGAAGGACAGTAGGACAGAAGGACAGGACAAAAGGACAGAAGGACAGAAGGACAGAAGGACAAAAGGACAGACGGACAAAAGGGCAAAAGGACAGAAGGACAGAAGGACAAAACAACAGAGGGACAGAAGGACAGAAGGACAGAAGGACAAAAGGACAGAAGGACAAAAGGGCAAAAGGACAGAGGGACAGAAGGACAAAAGAACAGAAGAACAGAAGGACAGAAGGACAAAACAACAGAGGGACAGAAGGACAGAAGGACAAAAGGACAGACGGACAAAAGGGCAAAAGGACAGAAGGACAGAAGGACAGAAGGACAGTAGGACAGAAGGACAGGACAAAAGGACAGAAGGACAGTAGGACAAAACAACAGAGGGACAGAAGAACAGACGGACAGTAGGACAGAAGGACAGGACAAAAGGACAGAAGGACAGTAGGACAGAAGGACAAAACAACAGAGGGACAGAAGGACAGAAGGACAGAAGGACAGAAGGACAAAAGGACAGAAGGACAAAAGGGCAAAAGGACAGAGGGACAGAAGGACAGAAGGACAAAAGAACAGAAGAACAGAAGGACAGAAGGACAAAAGGACAGAAGGACAAAAGGACAAAAGGACAGAAGGACAGAAGGACAAAAGGACAGAAGGACAAAAGGGCAAAAGGACAGAGGGACAGAAGGACAGAAGAACAGAAGGACAGAAGGACAAAACAACAGAGGGACAGAAGGACAGAAGGACAGTAGGACAGTAGGACAGCAGGACAGAAGGACAGGACAGAAGGACAGGACAAAAGGACAGAAGGACAAAAGGGCAAAAGGACAGAAGGACAAAAGGACAGAAGGACAGTAGGACAGAAGGACAGGACAAAAGGACAGAAGGACAAAAGGACAAAAGGACAGAAGGACAAAAGGACAGAAGGACAGAAGGACAGAAGGACAAAAGGACAGAAGGACAAAAGGGCAAAAGGACAGAGGGACAGAAGGACAGAAGGACAAAACAACAGAGGGACAGAAGGACAGAAGGACAGAAGGACAAAAGGACAGACGGACAAAAGGGCAAAAGGACAGAAGGACAGAAGGACAGTAGGACAGTAGGACAGAAGGACAGGACAAAAGGACAGAAGGACAGTAGGACAAAAACAACAGAGGGACAGAAGGACAGAAGGACAGTAGGACAGAAGGACAGGACAAAAGGACAGAAGGACAGTAGGACAGAAGGACAAAACAACAGAGGGACAGAAGGACAGAAGGACAGAAGGACAAAAGGACAGAAGGACAGAAGGACAGGACAAAAGGACAGAAGGACAGAAGGACAAAAGGACAGAAGAACAAAAGGACAGAAGGACAAAAGGACAGAAGAACAGAAGGACAAGACAAAAGGACAGTAGAACAGAAGGACAGAAGGACAAAAGGACAAAAGGACAGAAGGACAGAAGGACAGAAGGACAAAAAGACAAAAGGACAGAGGGACAGAAGGACAGAAGGACAGAAGGACAGAAGAACAAAAGAACAGAAGGACAAAAGGACAGAAGAACAGAAGAACAGGACAAAAGGACAGAAGGACAGTAGAACAGAAGGACAAAAGGACAGAAGGACAAAAGGACAGAAGGACAGAAGGACAGGACAGAAGGACAGAAGGACAGAAGGACAGAAGGACAGGACAAAAGGACAGAAGGACAGAAGGACAGGACAGAAGGACAAAAGGACAAAAGGACAAAAGGACAAAAGGACAGAGGAACAAAAGGACAAAAGGACAGTAGAACAGAAGGACAGAAGGACAAAAGGACAGAAGGACAAAAGGACAAAAGGACAAAAGGACAGAAGGACAGAAGGACAGAAGGACAAAAGGACAGAAGGACAAAAGGACAGAAGGACAAAAGGACAGAAGGACAGAAGGACAGGACAAAAGGACAGAAGGACAGAAGGACAAAAGGACAGAAGAACAAAAGGACAGAAGGACAAAAGGACAGAAGAACAGAAGGACAGGACAAAAGGACAGTAGAACAGAAGGACAAAAGGACAGAAGGACAAAAGGACAGAAGGACAGAAGGACAGAAGGACAGAAGAACAAAAGAACAGAAGGACAAAAGGACAGAAGAACAGAAGAACAGGACAAAAGGACAGAAGGACAGTAGAAAAAAAGGACAAAAGGACAGAAGGACAAAAGGACAGAAGGACAGAAGGACAGGACAGAAGGACAGAAGGACAGAAGGACAGGACAGAAGAACAGGACAAAAGGACAGAAGGACAGAAGGACAGGACAGAAGGACAGGACAAAAGGACAGAAGGACAGAAGGACAGAAGGACAGAAGGACAAAAGGACAGATGGACAAAAGGACAGAAGGACAGAAGGACAGAAGAACAGAAGGACAAAAGGACAAAAGGACAGGACAGAAGGACAGAAGGACAGAAGGACAGGACAGAAGGACAGAAGGACAAAAGGACAGAAGGACAGAAGGACAGAAGGACAGAAGGACAGAAGGACAGAAGGACAGGACAGAAGGACAAAACAACAGAGGGACAGAAGGACAGAAGGACAGAAGGACAAAAGAACAGAAGAACAGAAGGACAGAAGGACAAAAGGACAAAAGGACAGAAGGACAGGACAAAAGGACAGAAGGACAAAAGGACAGAAGGACAGAAGGACAGAAGGACAGGACAGAAGGACAAAACAACAGAGGGACAGAAGGACAGAAGGACAAAAGGACAGAAGGACAGAAGGACAAAAGGACAGAAGGACAAAAGGACAGAAGGACAAAAGGACAGAAGGACAGAAGGACAGGACAAAAGGACAGAAGGACAGAAGGACAAAAGGACAGAAGAACAAAAGGACAGAAGGACAAAAGGACAGAAGAACAGAGGGACAGAAGGACAGAAGGACAGTAGGACAAAAGAACAGAAGGACAGAAGGACAGTAGGACAGAAGGACAAAACAACAGAGGGACAGAAGGACAGAAGGACAGAAGGACAAAAGGACAGAAGGACAGAAGGACAGGACAAAAGGACAGAAGGACAGAAGGACAAAAGGACAGAAGAACAAAAGGACAGAAGGACAAAAGGACAGAAGAACAGAAGGACAAGACAAAAGGACAGTAGAACAGAAGGACAGAAGGACAAAAGGACAGAAGGACAGAAGGACAGAAGGACAAAAAGACAAAAGGACAGAGGGACAGAAGGACAGAAGGACAGAAGAACAAAAGAACAGAAGGACAAAAGGACAGAAGAACAGAAGAACAGGACAAAAGGACAGAAGGACAGTAGAACAGAAGGACAAAAGGACAGAAGGACAAAAGGACAGAAGGACAGAAGGACAGGACAGAAGGACAGAAGGACAGAAGGACAGGACAAAAGGACAGAAGGACAGAAGGACAGGACAGAAGGACAAAAGGACAAAAGGACAAAAGGACAGAGGAACAAAAGGACAAAAGGACAGTAGAACAGAAGGACAGAAGGACAAAAGGACAAAAGGACAAAAGGACAAAAGGACAGAAGGACAGAAGGACAGAAGGACAGAAGGACAAAAGGACAGAAGGACAAAAGGACAGAAGGACAAAAGGACAGAAGGACAGAAGGACAGGACAAAAGGACAGAAGGACAGAAGGACAAAAGGACAGAAGAACAAAAGGACAGAAGGACAAAAGGACAGAAGAACAGAAGGACAGGACAAAAGGACAGTAGAACAGAAGGACAAAAGGACAGAAGGACAAAAGGACAGAAGGACAGAAGGACAGAAGGACAGAAGAACAAAAGAACAGAAGGACAAAAGGACAGAAGAACAGAAGAACAGGACAAAAGGACAGAAGGACAGTAGAAAAAAAGGACAAAAGGACAGAAGGACAAAAGGACAGAAGGACAGAAGGACAGGACAGAAGGACAGAAGGACAGAAGGACAGAAGGACAGGACAGAAGAACAGGACAAAAGGACAGAAGGACAGAAGGACAGGACAGAAGGACAGGACAAAAGGACAGAAGGACAGAAGGACAGAAGGACAGAAGGACAAAAGGACAGATGGACAAAAGGACAGAAGGACAGAAGGACAGAAGAACAGAAGGACAAAAGGACAAAAGGACAGGACAGAAGGACAGAAGGACAGGACAGAAGGACAGAAGGACAAAAGGACAGAAGGACAGAAGGACAGAAGGACAGAAGGACAGAAGGACAGAAGGACAGGACAGAAGGACAAAACAACAGAGGGACAGAAGGACAGAAGGACAGAAGGACAAAAGAACAGAAGAACAGAAGGACAGAAGGACAAAAGGACAAAAGGACAGAAGGACAGGACAAAAGGACAGAAGGACAAAAGGACAGAAGGACAGAAGGACAGAAGGACAGGACAGAAGGACAAAACAACAGAGGGACAGAAGGACAGAAGGACAAAAGGACAGAAGGACAGAAGGACAGAAGGACAAAAGGACAGAAGGACAAAAGGACAGAAGGACAAAAGGACAGAAGGACAGAAGGACAGAAGGACAGGACAAAATGACAGAAGGACAGAAGGACAAAAGGACAGAAGAACAAAAGGACAGAAGGACAAAAGGACAGAAGAACAGAAGGACAGGACAAAAGGACAGTAGAACAGAAGGACAAAAGGACAGAAGGACAAAAGGACAGAAGGACAGAAGAACAAAAGAACAGAAGGACAAAAGGACAGAAGAACAGAAGAACAGGACAAAAGGACAGAAGGACAGTAGAAAAAAAGGACAAAAGGACAGAAGGACAAAAGGATAGAAGGACAGAAGGACAGGACAGAAGGACAGAAGGACAGAAGGACAGGACAGAAGAACAGGACAAAAGGACAGAAGGACAGAAGGACAGAAGGACAGAAGAACAAAAGAACAGAAGGACAAAAGGACAGAAGAACAGAAGAACAGGACAAAAGGACAGAAGGACAGTAGAAAAAAAGGACAAAAGGACAGAAGGACAAAAGGATAGAAGGACAGAAGGACAGGACAGAAGGACAGAAGGACAGAAGGACAGAAGGACAGGACAGAAGAACAGGACAAAAGGACAGAAGGACAGAAGGACAGAAGGACAGGACAGAAGGACAGGACAAAAGGACAGAAGGACAGAAGGACAGAAGGACAGAAGGACAGAAGGACAAAAGGACAGATGGACAAAAGGACAGAAGGACAGAAGGACAGAAGAACAGAAGGACAAAAGGACAAAAGGACAGGACAGATGGACAGAAGGACAGAAGGACAGAAGGACAGGACAGAAGGACAGAAGGACAGAAGGACAGAAGGACAGAAGGACAGGACAGAAGGACAAAACAACAGAGGGACAGAAGGACAGAAGGACAGAAGGACAAAAGAACAGAAGAACAGAAGGACAGAAGGACAAAAGGACAAAAGGACAAAAGGACAGAAGGACAGAAGGACAGAAGGACAGGACAAAAGGACAGAAGGACAGAAGGACAGAAGGACAGAAGGACAGAAGGACAGGACAGAAGGACAAAACAACAGAGGGACAGAAGGACAGAAGGACAGAAGGACAAAAGAACAGAAGAACAGAAGGACAGAAGGACAAAAGGACAAAAGGACAGAAGGACAGAAGGACAGAAGGACAGGACAGAAGGACAAAACAACAGAGGGACAGAAGGACAGAAGGACAGAAGGACAAAAGAACAGAAGAACAGAAGGACAGAAGGACAAAAGGACAGAAGGACAGAAGGACAGAAGGACAGGACAGAAGGACAAAAGGACAGAGGAACAAAAGGACAAAGGGACAGAAGGACAGAAGGACAAAACGACAGAAGGACAAAAGAAGAACAGGACAAAAGGACAGAAGGACAGAAGAACAGAAGAACAGAAGGACAGGACAGAAGGACAGAAGGACAAAAGGACAGGACAGAAGAACAGGACAAAAGGACAGAAGGACAGAAGGACAGGACAGAAGGACAGAAGGACAGAAGGACAAAAGGACAGAAGGACAGAAGGACAGAAGGACAGGACAGAAGGACAAAACAACAGAGGAACAGAAGGACAGAAGGACAAAACAACAGAGGGACAGAAGGACAGAAGGACAGAAGGACAAAAGAACAGAAGAACAGAAGGACAGAAGGACAAAAGGACAAAAGGACAGAAGGACAGAAGGACAGAAGGACAGGACAAAAGGACAGAAGGACAAAAGGACAGAAGGACAGAAGGACAGGACAGAAGGACAAAACAACAGAGGGACAGAAGGACAGAAGGACAAAAGAACAGAAGAACAGAAGGACAGAAGGACAAAAGGACAAAAGGACAGAAGGACAGAAGGACAGAAGGACAGGACAGAAGGACAAAACAACAGAGGGACAGAAGGACAGAAGGACAGAAGGACAAAAGAACAGAAGAACAGAAGGACAGAAGGACAAAAGGACAGAAGGACAGAAGGACAGAAGGACAGGACAGAAGGACAAAAGGACAGAGGAACAAAAGGACAAAGGGACAGAAGGACAGAAGGACAAAACGACAGAAGGACAAAAGAAGAACAGGACAAAAGGACAGAAGGACAGAAGAACAGAAGAACAGAAGGACAGGACAGAAGGACAGAAGGACAAAAGGACAGGACAGAAGAACAGGACAAAAGGACAGAAGGACAGAAGGACAGAAGGACAGAAGGACAGAAGGACAAAAGGACAGAAGGACAGAAGGACAGAAGGACAGGACAGAAGGACAAAACAACAGAGGAACAGAAGGACAGAAGGACAAAAGAACAGAAGAACAGAAGGACAGAAGGACAGAAGGACAAAAGGACAAAAGGACAGAAGGACAGAAGGACAGGACAAAAGGACAGAAGGACAAAAGGACAGAAGGACAGAAGGACAGAAGGACAGAAGGACAGGACAGAAGGACAAAAGGACAGAGGAACAAAAGGACAAAGGGACAGAAGGACAGAAGGACAAAAGGACAAAAGGACAGAAGGACAAAAGGACAGAAGGACAGAAGGACAGAAGGACAGGACAGAAGGACAAAAGGACAGAGGAACAAAAGGACAAAGGGACAGAAGGACAAAATGACAGAAGGACAAAAGGACAGAAGGACAGAAGGACAGAAGAACAGAAGAACAGAAGGACAGGAAAGAAGGACAGAAGGACAAAAGGACAGGACAGAAGAACAGGACAAAAGGACAGAAGGACAGAAGGACAGAAGGACAGGACAGAAGGACAGAAGGACAGAAGGACAGAAGGACAGAAGGACAAAACAACAGAGGGACAGAAGGACAGAAGGACAGAAGAACAGAAGAACAGGACAAAAGGACAAAAGGACAAAAGGACAGAAGGACAGGACAAAAGGACAGAAGGACAAAAGGACAGAAGGACAGAAGGACAGAAGGACAGAAGGACAGAAGGACAAAAGAACAAAAGGACAGAAGGACAAAAGGACAGAAGAACAGAAGGACAGGACAAAAGGACAGTAGAACAGAAGGACAAAAGGACAGAAGGACAGAAGGACAGAAGGACAAAAGGACAGAGGGACAGAAGGACAGAAGGACAGAAGAACAGAAGAACAGAAGGACAGGACAGAAGGACAGAAGGACAAAAGGACAGGACAGAAGAACAGGACAAAAGGACAGAAGGACAGAAGGACAGAAGGACAGAAGGACAGAAGGACAAAAGGACAAAAGGACAGAAGGACAAAAGGACAGAAGGACAAAAGGACAGAAGGACCGAAGGACAGGACAAAAGGACAGAAGGACAAAAGGACAGAAGGACAGAAGGACAGAAGGACAAAAGGACAGGACAGAAGAACAGGACAAAAGGACAGAAGGACAGAAGGACAGGACAGAAGGACAGAAGGACAGAAGGACAGAAGGACAAAACAACAGAGGGACAGAAGGACAGAAGGACAGAAGGACAAAACAACAGAGGGACAGAAGGACAGAAGGACAGAAGGACAAAAGGACAAAAGGACAAAAGGACAGAAGGACAGAAGGACAAAAGGACAGAAGGACAAAAGGACAGAAGGACAGAAGGACAGGACAAAAGGACAGAAGGACAGAAGGACAAAAGGACAGAAGAACAAAAGGACAGAAGGACAAAAGGACAGAAGAACAGAAGGACAGGACAAAAGGACAGTAGAACAGAAGGACAAAAGGACAGAAGGACAGAAGGACAAAAGGACAGAGGGACAGAAGGACAGAAGGACAGAAGAACAGAAGAACAGAAGGACAGGACAGAAGGACAGAAGGACAAAAGGACAGGACAGAAGAACAGGACAAAAGGACAGAAGGACAGAAGGACAGAAGGACAAAAGGACAAAAGGACAAAAGGACAGAAGGACAAAAGGACAGAAGGACAAAAGGACAGAAGGACCGAAGGACAGGACAAAAGGACAGAAGGACAAAAGGACAGAAGGACAGAAGGACAGAAGGACAAAAGGACAAAAGGACAGAAGGACAGAAGGACAAAAGGACAGAAGGACAGAAGGACAGAAGGACAAAAGGACAAAAGGACAAAAGGACAGAAGGACAGGACAAAAGGACAGAAGGACAGTAGGACAGAAGGACAAAAGGACAGAAGGACAAAAGGACAGAAGGACAGAAGGACAGGACAGAAGGACAGGACAGAAGAACAGGACAAAAGGACAGAAGGACAGAAGGACAAAAGGACAAAAGGACAAAAGGACATATGGACAGAAGGACAGAAGGATAAAAGGACAAAAGGAAAGAAGGACAAAAGGGCAAAAGGACAGAGGGACAGAAGGACAGAAGGACAGAAGAACAGAAGAACAGAAGGACAGAAAGACAAAAGGACAGAAGGACAAAAGGACAGAAGGACAAAAGGACTAAAGGACAGAAGGACAAAAGGACAGAAGGACAGAAGAACAGAAGGACAGGACAGAAGGACAGGACAAAAGGACAGTAGGACAGAAGGACAAAAGGACAGTAGGACAGAAGGACAAAAGGATAGAGATACAGAAGGACAAAAGGACAGAAGGAGAAAAGGACAAAAGGACAGGGGGACAGAAGGACAGAAGGACAGAAGGACAGAAGGACAGGACAGAAGGACAGAAGGACAGTAGGACAGAAGGACAGAAGGACAGTAGAACAGAAGGACAAAAGGACAGAAGGACAAAAGGACAGAAGGACAGAAGGACAGAAGGACAGGACAGAAGGACAGAAGGACAGAAGGACAGAAGGACAGAAGGACAGGACAGAAGAACAGGACAAAAGGACAGAAGGACAGAAGGACAAAAGGACAGAAGGACAAAAGGACAGACGGACAAAAGGACAAAAGGACAAAAGGACAGAAGGACAAAAGGACAGGACAAAAGGACAGAAGGACAGGACAGAAGGACAAAACAACAGAGGGACAGAAGGACAGAAGGACAAAAGAACAGAAGAAGAGAAGGACAGAAGGACAGAAGGACAGAAGGACAAAAGGACAAAGGACAGAAGGACAGGACAAAAGGACAGAAGGACAGAAGGACAGAAGGACAGAAGGACAGAAGGACAGGACAGAAGGACAAAAGGACAGAGGAACCAAAGGACAAAGGGACAGAAGGACAGAAGGACAAAAGGACAGAAGAACAGAAGGACAGAAGGACAGAAGGACAGAAGGACAGAAGGACAAAAGGACAAAAGGACAGAGGGACAGAAGGACAGAAGGACAAAAGAACAGACGAACAGAAGGACAGAAGGACAGAAGGACAAAAGGACAAAGGGACAGAAGGACAAAAGGACAAAAGGACTAAAGGACAGAAGGACAGAAGGAAAGAAGAACAGAAGGATAAAAGGACAGAGGAACAAAAGGACAAAGGGACAGAAGGACAGAAGGACAGAGGGACAGAAGGACAGAAGGACAGAAGGACAAAAGGACAAAAGGACAAAAGGACAAAAGGACAAAAGGACAGAAGGACAGGACAAAAGGACAGAAGGACAGTAGAACAGAAGGACAAAAGGACAGAAGGACAAAAGGACAGAGGAACAAAAGGACAAAGGGACAGAAGGACAGAAGGACAGAGGGACAGAAGGACAGAAGGACAGAAGGATAGAAGGACAAAAGGACAGAAGAACAGAAGGACAGAAGGACAAAAGGACAGAAGGACAAAATGACAGAAAGAAAAAAGGACTAAAGGACAAGGACAGAAGGACAAAAGGACAGAAGGACAGAAGGACAACAGGACATATGGACAGAAGGACAAAAGGACAGAAGGACAAAAGGGCAAAAGGACAGAGGAACAGAAGGACAAAAGAACAGAAGGACAGAAGGACAAAAGGACAGAAGGAGAAAAGGACAGAAGGAGAAAAGGACAGGACAAAAGGACAGAAGGACAGAATGACAAAAGGACAAAAGGACAAAAGGACAAAAGGACAAGGACAGAAGGACAAAAGGACAGAAGGACAAAACTACATATGGACAGAAGGACAGAAGGACAGAAGGACAAAAGGACAGAAGGACAAAAGGGCAAAAGGACAGAGGAACAGAAGGACAAAAGAACAGAAGGACAGAAGGACAGAAGGACAAAAGGACTAAAGGACAGAAGGACAAAAGGACAGAAGGACAGAAGGACAGAAGGACAGAAGGACAGAAGGACAAAAGGGCAAAAGGACAGAGGGACAGAAGGACAGAAGAACAGAAGGACAGAAGGACAAAACAACAGAGGGACAGAAGGACAGAAGGACAGTAGGACAGAAGGACAGGACAAAAGGACAGAAGGACAGTAGGACAGAAGGACAAAAGGGCAAAAGGACAGAGGGACAGAAGGACAGAAGGACAGAAGGACAAAAGAACAGAAGAACAGAAGGACATAAGGACAGAAGGACAAAAGGACAGAAGGACAAAAGGACAAAAAGACAGAAGGACAAAAGGACAGAAGGACAGAAGAACAGAAGGACAGGACAGAAGGACAGGACAAAAGGACAGTAGGACAGAAGGACAAAAGGACAGTAGGACAGAAGGACAAAAGGATAGAGATACAGAAGGACAAAAGGACAGAAGGAGAAAAGGACAAAAGGACAGGGGGACAGAAGGACAGAAGGACAGAAGGACAGAAGGACAGGACAGAAGGACAGAAGGACAGTAGGACAGAAGGACAGAAGGACAGTAGAACAGAAGGACAAAAGGACAGAAGGACAAAAGGACAGAAGGACAGAAGGACAGAAGGACAGGACAGAAGGACAGAAGGACAGAAGGACAGAAGGACAGGACAGAAGAACAGGACAAAAGGACAGAAGGACAGAAGGACAGAAGGACAAAAGGACAGAAGGACAAAAGGACAGACGGACAAAAGGACAAAAGGACAAAAGGACAGAAGGACAAAAGGACAGGACAAAAGGACAGAAGGACAGGACAGAAGGACAAAACAACAGAGGGACAGAAGGACAGAAGGACAAAAGAACAGAAGAAGAGAAGGACAGAAGGACAGAAGGACAGAAGGACAAAAGGACAAAGGACAGAAGGACAGGACAAAAGGACAGAAGGACAGAAGGACAGAAGGACAGAAGGACAGAAGGACAGAAGGACAGGACAGAAGGACAAAAGGACAGAGGAACCAAAGGACAAAGGGACAGAAGGACAGAAGGACAAAAGGACAGAAGAACAGAAGGACAGAAGGACAGAAGGACAGAAGGACAGAAGGACAGAAGGACAAAAGGACAAAAGGACAGAGGGACAGAAGGACAGAAGGACAAAAGAACAGACGAACAGAAGGACAGAAGGACAGAAGGACAAAAGGACAAAGGGACAGAAGGACAAAAGGACAAAAGGACTAAAGGACAGAAGGACAGAAGGAAAGAAGAACAGAAGGATAAAAGGACAGAGGAACAAAAGGACAAAGGGACAGAAGGACAGAAGGACAGAGGGACAGAAGGACAAAAGGACAAAAGGACAGAAGGACAAAAGGACAGGACAAAAGGACAGAAGGACAGAAGGACAGAAGGACAAAAGGACAAAGGGACAGAAGGACAAAAGGACAAAAGGACTAAAGGACAGAAGGACAAAAGGACAGAAGGACAGTAGAAAAAAAGGACAAAAGGACAGAAGGACAAAAGGACAGAAGGACAGAAGGACAGGACAGAAGGACAGAAGGACAGAAGGACAGGACAGAAGAACAGGACAAAAGGACAGAAGGACAGAAGGACAGGACAGAAGGACAGGACAGAAGGACAGAAGGACAAAAGGACAAAAGGACAAAAGGACAGAAGGACAGAAGGACAGGACAAAAGGACAGAAGGACAGTAGAACAGAAGGACAAAAGGACAGAAGGACAAAAGGACAGAGGAACAAAAGGACAAAGGGACAGAAGGACAGAAGTACAGAGGGACAGAAGGACAGAAGGACAGAAGGATAGAAGGACAAAAGGACAGAAGAACAGAAGGACAGAAGGACAAAAGGACAGAAGGACAAAATGACAGAAAGAAAAAAGGACTAAAGGACAAGGACAGAAGGACAAAAGGACAGAAGGACAGAAGGACAACAGGACATATGGACAGAAGGACAAAAGGACAGAAGGACAAAAGGGCAAAAGGACAGAGGAACAGAAGGACAAAAGAACAGAAGGACAGAAGGACAAAAGGACAGAAGGAGAAAAGGACAGAAGGAGAAAAGGACAGGACAAAAGGACAGAAGGACAGAATGACAAAAGGACAAAAGGACAAAAGGACAAAAGGACAAGGACAGAAGGACAAAAGGACAGAAGGACAAAACTACATATGGACAGAAGGACAGAAGGACAGAAGGACAAAAGGACAGAAGGACAAAAGGGCAAAAGGACAGAGGAACAGAAGGACAAAAGAACAGAAGGACAGAAGGACAGAAGGACAAAAGGACTAAAGGACAGAAGGACAAAAGGACAGAAGGACAGAAGGACAGAAGGACAAAAGGGCAAAAGGACAGAGGGACAGAAGGACAGAAGAACAGAAGGACAGAAGGACAAAACAACAGAGGGACAGAAGGACAGAAGGACAGTAGGACAGAAGGACAGGACAAAAGGACAGAAGGACAGTAGGACAGAAGGACAAAAGGGCAAAAGGACAGAGGGACAGAGGGACAGAAGGACAAAAGGGCAAAAGGACAGAGGGACAGAAGGACAGAAGGACAGAAGGACAAAAGAACAGAAGAACAGAAGGACATAAGGACAGAAGGACAAAAGGACAGAAGGACAAAAGGACAAAAAGACAGAAGGACAAAAGGACAAAAGGACAAAAGGACAGAAGGACAGAAGGACAAAAGGACAAAAGGACAGAAGGACAGGACAAAAGGACAGAAGGACAGTAGAACAGAAGGACAAAAGGACAGAAGGACAAAAGGACAAAAGGACAAAAGGACAAAAGGACAAAAGGACAAAAGGACAGAGGGACAAAAGGACAAAGGGACAGAAGGACAGAGGAACAGAAGGACAGAAGGACAGAAGGACAGAAGGACAAAAGGACAAAAGGACAAAAGGACAAAAAGACAGAAGGACAAAAGGACAAAAGGACAAAAGGACAGAAGGACAGAAGGACAGAAGGACAGGACAGAAGGACAAAACAACAGAGGGACAGAAGGACAGAAGGACAAAAGGACAGAAGGACAGAAGGACAAAACAACAGAGGGACAGAAGGACAGAAGGACAAAACAACAGAGGGACAGAAGGACAGAAGGACAGAAGGACAAAAGGACAGAAGGACAGAAGGACAAAACAACAGAGGGACAGAAGGACAGAAGGACAGAAGGACAGAAGGACAGTAGGACAGAAGGACAGGATAAAAGGACAGAAGGACAGTAGGACAGAAGGACAAAACAACAGAGGGACAGAAGGACAGAAGGACAAAAGGACAGACGGACAAAAGGGCAAAAGGACAGAGGGACAGAAGGACAGAAGGACAGAAGGACAGAAGGACAAAAGAACAGAAGGACAAAAGGACAAAAGGACAAAAAGACAGAAGGACAGAAGGACTGAAGGACAGAAGGACAAAAGGACAGAGGAACAAAAGGACAGAAGGACAGAAGGACAGGACAAAAGGACAGAAGGACAGTAGAACAGAAGGACAAAAGGACAGAAGGACAAAAGGACAGAGGAACAAAAGGACAAAGGTACAGAAGGACAGAAGGACAGAGGGACAGAAGGACAGAAGGACAGAAGGATAGAACGACAAAAGGACAGAAGAACAGAAGGACAGAAGGACAGAAGGACAGAAGGACAGAAGGACAGAAGGACAAAAGGACAGAAGGACAGAAGGACAGAAGGAGAAAAGGACAGGACAAAAGGACAGAAGGACAGTAGGACAAAAGGACAAAAGGACAAAAGGACAAGGACAGAAGGACAGAAGGACAGAAGGACAGAAGGACAAAAGGACATATGGACAGAAGGACAAAAGGACAAAAGGACAGAAGGACAAAAGGGCAAGAGGACAGAGGGAAAGAAGAACAGAAGAACAGAAGAACAGAAGAACAGAAGAACAGAAGAACAGAAGAACAGAAGAACAGAAGAACAGAAGGACAAAAGGACAGAAGGACAAAAGGACAGAAGGACAAAAGGACTAAAGGACAGAAGGACAAAAGGACAGAAGGACAGAAGGACAGAAGGACAGAAGGACAGGACAGAAGGACAGGACAGAAGGACAGAAGGACAGTAGGACAGAAGGACAAAACGACAGTAGGACAGAAGGACAAAAGGATAGAGGATACAGAAGGACAAAAGGACAGAAGGACAAAAGGACAGGGGGACAGGAGGACAGGACAGAAGGACAGAAGGACAGTAGGACAGAAGGACAAAACGACAGTAGGACAGAAGGACAAAAGGATAGAGGATACAGAAGGACAAAAGGACAGAAGGACAAAAGGACAAAAGGACAGGGGGACAGGGGGACAGAAGGACAGAAGGACAGGACAAAGAACAGAAGGACAGTAGGACAGAAGGACAAAAGGACAAAAGGACAGAAGGACAGAAGGACAGAGGAACAAAAGGACAAAGGGACAGAAGGACAGAAGGACAGAAGGACAAAAGGACAAAAGGACAAAAGGACAAAAGGACAGAAGGACAAAAGGACAGAAGGACAGAAGAACAGAAGGACAGGACAGAAGGACAGAAGGACAGAAGGACAGGACAGAAGAACAGGACAGAAGGACAAAAGGACAGGACAGAAGGACAGAAGGACAGAGGAACAAAAGGACAAAGGGACAGAAGGACAGAAGGACAAAAGGACAAAAGGACAAAAGGACAAAAGGACAGAAGGACAAAAGGACAGAAGGACAGAAGAACAGAAGGACAGGACAGAAGGACAGAAGGACAGAAGGACAGGACAGAAGAACAGGACAGAAGGACAAAAGGACAGAAGGACAGAAGGACAGAAGGACAGAAGGACAGGACAGAAGGACAGGACAGAAGAACAGGACAGAAGGACAGAAGGACAGAAGGACAGAAGGACAGAAGGACAGGACAGAAGGACAGAAGGACAGAAGGACAGAAGGACAGAAGGACAAAACAACAGAGGGACAGAAGGACAGAAGGACAAAAGGACAGAAGGACAGAAGGACAAAAGGACAGAAGGACAGAAGGACAGAAGGACAGAAGGATAGAAGGACAAAAGGACAGAAGAACAGAAGGACAGAAGGACAGAAGGAGAAAAGGACAGGACAAAAGGACAGAAGGACAGAATGACAAAAGGACAAAAGGACAAAAGGACAAGGACAAGGACAGAAGGACAAAAGGACAAAAGGACATATGGACAGAAGGACAGAAGGACAAAAGGACAGAAGGACAAAAGGGCAAAAGGACAGAGGAACAGAAGGACAGAAGGACAGAAGGACAGAAGAACAGAAGGACAAAAGGACAGAAGGACAAAAGGACAGAAGGAAAAAAGGACTAAAGGACAGAAGGACAAAAGAACAGAAGGACAGAAGGACAGAAGGAAAAAAGGACTAAAGGACAGAAGGACAAAAGAACAGAAGGACAGAAGGACAGAAGGACAAAAGAACAGAAGGACAGAAGGACAGAAGGACAAAAGGACAGAAGGACAGAAGGACAGAAGGACAAAAGGACATATGGACAGAAGGACAGAAGGACAAAAGGACAGAAGGACAAAAGGGCAAAAGGACAGAGGGACAGAAGGACAGAAGAACAGAAGCACAGAAGGACAAAACAACAGAGGGACAGAAGGACAGAAGGACAGAAGGACAGTAGGACAGAAGGACAGGATAAAAGGACAGAAGGACAGTAGGACAGAAGGACAAAACAACAGAGGGACAGAAGGACAGAAGGACAAAAGGACAGACGGACAAAAGGGCAAAAAGACAGAGGGACAGAAGGACAGAAGGACAGAAGGACAAAAGAACAGAAGGACAGAAGGACAAAAGGACAAAAGGACAAAAAGACAGAGGGACAGAAGGACAGAAGGACAGAAGGACAAAAGGACAGAATAAAAACAAAAGGACAGAAGGACAGAAGGACAGGACAAAAGGACAGAAGGACAGTAGAACAGAAGGACAGAAGGACAGAAGGACAGAAGGACAGAAGGACAAAAAGACAGAGGAACAAAAGGACAAAGGGACAAAGGGACAGAAGGACAGAAGGACAGAGGGACAGAGGGACAGAAGGACAGAAGGACAGAAGGATAGAAGGACAAAAGGACAGAAGAACAGAAGGACAGAAGGACAGAAGGACAAAAGGACAAAAGGACAAAAGGACATATGGACATATGGACAGAAGGACAGAAGGACAAAAGGACAAAAGGACAGAAGGACAGAAGGACAAAAGGGCAAAAGGACAGAGGGACAGAAGGACAGAAGAACAGAAGAACAGAAGGACAAAAGGACAGAAGGACAAAAGGACAGAAGGACAAAAGGACTAAAGGACAGAAGGACAAAAGGACAGAAGGACAGAAGGACAAGACAGAAGGACAGGACAGAAGGACAGAAGGACAGTAGGACAGAAGGACAAAACGACAGTAGGACAGAAGGACAAAAGGATAGAGATACAGAAGGACAAAAGGACAGAAGGACAAAAGGACAAAAGGACAGGGGGACAGAAGGACAGAAGGACAGATGGACAAAAGGACAGAAGGACAGAAGGACAAAAGGACAGAAGGACAGAAGGACAGAAGGAGAAAAAGACAGGACAAAAGGACAGAAGGACAGAAGGACAAAAGGACAAGGACAGAAGGACAAAAGGACAGAAGGACAAAAGGACAATCTATCTATCTATCTATCTATCTATCTATCTATCTATCTATCTATCTATCGTTCTATAGTTCTATCGTTCTATCTATCTATCGTTCTATCGTTCTATCGTTCTATCTATCTATATATCTATCTATCTATCTATCTATCTATCTATCTATCTATCGTTCTATCGTTCTATCTTTCTATCTTTCTATCGTTCTATCGTTCTATTATTTTATCTATCTATCGTTCTATCGTTTTATCTATCGTTCTATCGTTCTATCTATCTATCGTTCTATCATTCTGTCGTTCGATCTATCTATCGTTGTATCTTTCTATCTATCTATCGTTCTATCGTTCTATCTATCTATCTATCTATCGTTCTATCGTTCTATCTATCGTTCTATCGTTCTATCATTTTATCTATCGTTTTATCGTTCTATCGTTTTATCTATCGTTCTATCTATCTATCGTTCTATCTATCGTTCTATCATTCTGTCGTTCGATCTATCTATCGTTGTATCTATCTATCTATCTATCTATCTATCTATCTATCTATCTATCTATCTATCTATCTATCTATCTATCTATCTATCCATCTATCGTTCTATCTATCTATCGTTCTATCTATCTATCGTTCTATCTATCTATCTATCTATCTATCTATCTATCTATCTATCTATCTATCGTTCTATCTATCTATCTATCTATCTATCTATCTATCTATCTATCTATCTATCTATCTATCTGTCTCTTTATCTATCTATCTATCTATCGTTCTATCTATCTATCGTTCTATCTATCTATCTATCTATCTATCTATCTATCTATCTATCTATCTATCTATCTATCTATCTATCTATCTATCTATCTATCTATCTATCTATCTATCGTTCTATCTATCGTTCTATCGTTCTATCGTTCTATCTATCTATCGTTCTATCGTTCTATCTATCTATCGTTCTATCTATCTATCTATCTATCTATCTATCTATCTATCTATCTATCTATCTATCTATCTATCTATCTATCTATCTATCTATCTATCTATCTATCGTTCTATCTATCGTTCTATCTATCTATCGTTCTATCATTCTATCTATCTATCGTTCTATCGTTCTATCTATCGTTCTATCGTTCTATCATTCTATCTATCTATCGTTCTATCGTTCTATCGTTCTATCTATCTATCGTTCTATCATTCTATCTATCGTTTTATCGTTCTATCTATCTATCGTTTTATCTATCGTTCTATCTATCTATCTATCTATCTATCTATCTATCTATCTATCTATCGTTCTATCTATCTGTCTATCTATCTGTCTATCTATCTATCTATCTATCTATCTATCTATCTATCTATCTATCTATCTATCTATCTATCTATCTATCTATCTATCTATCGTTCTATCTAGCGTTCTATCTATCGTTCTATCGTTCTATCTATCGTTCTATCTATCGTTCTATCTATCTATCTATCTATCTACCTATCTATCTATCTATCTATCTATCTATCTATCTATCTATCTATCGTTCTATCGTTCTATCGTTCTATCTATCGTTCTATCTATCTATCTATCGTTCTATCGTTCTATCGTTCTATCTATCTATCTATCTATCTATCTATCTATCTATCTATCTATCTATCTATCGTTCTATCGTTCTATGGTTTTATCTATCTATCTATCTATCTATCTATCTATCTATCTATCTATCTATCTATCTATCTATCTATCTATCTATCTATCTATCTATCTATCTATCTATCTATCTATCGTTCTATCTATCGTTCTATCGTTCTATCTATCTATTTATCTATCGTTCTATCTATCTATCTATCTATCGTTCTATCTATCTATCTATCTATCTATCTATCTATCTATCTATCTATCTATCGTTCTATCGTTCTATCGTTCTATAGTTCTATCTATCTATCTATCTATCTATCGTTCTGTCGTTCTATCTATCTATCTATCTATCTATCTATCTATCTATCTATCTATCTATCTATCTATCTATCTATCTATCTATCTATCTATCTATCTATCTATCTATCTATCTATCTATCTATCTATCTATCTATCGTTTTATCTATCGTTCTATCGTTCTATCTATCTATCGTTCTATCTATCGTTCTGACGTTCTGTCGTTCTATCTATCTATCTATCTATCTATCTATCTATCTATCTATCTATCTATCTATCTATCGTTTTATCTATCGTTCTATCGTTCTATCTATCGTTCTATCGTTCTATCTATCTATCGTTCTATCTATCGTTCTGACGTTCTGTCGTTCTATCTATCTATCTATCTATCTATCTATCTATCTATCTATCTATCTATCTATCTATCGTTCTATCTATCGTTCTATCTATCTATCTATCGATCGTTCTATCTATCTATCTATCTATCTATCTATCTATCTATCTATCTATCTATCGTTCTATCTATCTATCGTTCTATCATTCTATCTATCGTTTTATCGTTCTATCATTCTATCGTTCTATCTATCTATCGTTCTATCTATCGTTCTGTCGTTATATCGTTCTATCGTTCCATCTATCTATCTATCTATCTATCTATCTATCTATCTATCTATCTATCTATCTATCTATCTATCTATCTATCTATCGTTCTATCTATCTATCTATCTATCTATCTATCTATCTATCTATCTATCTATCGTTCTATCTATCCATCTATCTATCTATCGTTCTGTCGTTCTATCTATCTATCTATCTATCTATCTATCTATCTATCTATCTATCTATCTATCTATCTATCTATCTATCTATCTATCTATCGTTCTATAGTTCTATTGTTCTATCTATCTATCGTTCTTTCGTTCTATCTATCTATCTATCTATCTATCTATCTATCTATCTATCTATCTATCTATCTATCTATCTATCTATCTATCTATCTATCTATCTATCTATCTATCTATCTATCTATCTATCTATCGTTCTATCTATCGTTCTATCTATCGTTCTGTCGTTATATCTATCTATCTATCTATCTATCTATCTATCTATCTATCTATCTATCTATCTATCTATCTATCTATCTATCTATCTATCTATCTATCTATCTATCTATCTATCGTTCTATCGTTCTATCAATCGTTCTATCGTTCTATCAATCGTTCTATCTATCTATCTATCTATCTATCTATCTATCTATCTATCTATCTATCTATCTATCTATCTATCTATCTATCTATCTATCGTTCTATCATTCTATCTATCGTTCTATCTATCTATCTATCTATCTATCTATCTATCTATCTATCTATCTATCTATCTATCTATCTATCGTTCTATCTATCTATCTTTCTATCGTTCTATCATTCTATCTATCATTCTATCTATCTATCTATCTATCTATCTATCTATCTATCTATCTATCTATCTATCTATCTATCTATCTATCGTTCTATCAATCGTTCTATCTATCTATCTATCTATCTATCTATCTATCTATCTATCTATCTATCTATCTATCTATCTATCTATCTATCTATCTATCTATCGTTCTATCGTTCTATCGTTCTATCGTTCTATCATTCTATCTATCGTTCTATCGTTCTATCTATCTATCGTTCTATCATTCTATCATTCTATCTATCTATCTTTCTATCGTTCTATCTATCTATCTATCTATCTATCTATCTATCTATCTATCTATCTATCTATCTATCTATCTATCTATCTATCTATCTATCTATCTATCTATCGTTCTATCTTTCTATCTTTCTATCTATCGTTCTATCGTTCTATCAATCGTTCTATCTATCTATCTATCTATCGTTCTGTCGTTCTATCTATCTATCTATCTATCTATCTATCTATCTATCTATCGTTCTATCTATCGTTCTATCTATCTATCTATCTATCTATCTATCTATCTATCTATCTATCTATCTATCTATCTATCTATCTATCTATCTATCTATCTATCTATCTATCTATCTATCTATCTATCATATCGTTCTATCGTTCTATCTTTCTATCTATCTATCGTTCTATCATTCTATCTATCGTTCTATCATTCTATCTATCGTTCTATCATTCTATCTATCAATTTATCGTTCTATCTATCTATCTATCGTTTTATCTATCTTTCTATTGTTCTATCTATCGTTTTATCTATCTTTCTATCGTTCTATCTATCTATCGTTCTATCTATCTATCTATCGTTTTATCTATCGATCTATCGTTCTATCTATCTATCTATCTATCTATCTATCTATCTATCTATCTATCTATCTATCTATCTATCTATCTATCTATCTATCTATCGTTCTATCGGTCTGTCTGTCTGTCTGTCTGTCTGTCTGTCTGTCTGTCTGTCTGTCTGTCTCTCTGTCTATCTATCTATCTATCTCTATCTATATATCTATCTATCTATCTATCTATCTATCTATCTATCTATCGTTCTGTCTGTCTGTCTGTCTGTCTGTCTGTCTGTCTGTCTGTCTGTCTGTCTGTCTATCTATCTATCTATCGTTCTATCTATCTATCTATCTATTGTTCTATCGTTCTATCTATCTATCGTTCTATCGTTCTATAGTTCTATCGTTCTGTCTGTCTGTCTGTCTGTCTGTCTATCTATCGATCTATCGCTCTATCGCTCTATCGCTCTATCGTTCTATCGGACAAAAGGACAAAAGGACAAAAGGACAAAAGGACAAAAGAACAGAAGGACAGAAGGACAGAAGGACAGAAGGACAGAAGGACAGAGGACAGAGGACAGAGGACAGGACAGAAGGACAAAAGGACAAAAGGACAAAAGGACAAAAGGACAAAAGGACAAAAGGACACAGACGTCAGAGGTCGCAGACGTCACGCTATAAGACAGTCGCAGACGTCAAGCTATAAGACAGACGCAGTCGCAGACGTCACACTATAAGACAGACGCAGACGTCACGCTATAAGACAGTCGCAGACGTCACGCTATAAGACAGGCGTAGTCGCAGACACAGGCGCAGTCGCAGACGTCACGCTATAAGACAGGCGCAGACGTCACGCTATAAGACAGTCGCAGACGTCACGCTATAAGACAGACGCAGACGCCACACTATAAGACAGACACAGACGTCACGCTATAAGCCAGGCGCAGTCGCAGACGTCACGCTATAAGCCCGGCGCAGTCGCAGACGTCACGCTATAAGACAGTCGCAGACGTCACGCTATAAGACAGACGCAGACGCCACACTATAAGACAGACACAGACGTCACGCTATAAGCCAGGCGCAGTCGCAGACGTCACGCTATAAGACAGTGGCAGACGTCACGCTATAAGACAGGCGCAGACGTCACGCTATAAGACAGACGCAGACTCACGCTATAAGACAGGCGCAGTCGCAGACGTCACACTATAAGACAGGCACAGTCGCAGACGTCACGCTACAAGACAGACGCAGTCGCAGACGTCATGCTATAAGACAGTCGCAGACGTCATGCTATAAGACAGTCGCAGACGTCATGCTATAAGACAGTCGCAGACGTCATGCTATAAGACAGTCGCAGACGTCACGCTATAAGACAGGCGCAGTCGCAGACGCAGTCGCACGTGTGACAAGCAATGTCGTTGCTATAAGACAGTGGCAGACGTCACGCTATAAGACAGGCGCAGACGTCACGCTATAAGACAGACGCAGACGTCACGCTACAAGACAGACGCAGTCGCAGACGTCATGCTATAAGACAGTCGCAGTCGCAGACTCAGGCGCAGTCGCAGACAGGTGCTATAAGAGGCGCAGTCGCAGACATCACGCTATAAGACAGACGCAGTCGCAGACGTCAACGCTGTAAGACAGGCGCAGATGTTACGCTATAAGACAGGCGCAGTCGCAGACGTCACACTATAAGACAGGCGCAGTCGCAGACGTCACGCTATAAGAAAGACGCAGACGTCACACTATAAGACAGGCGCAGTCGCAGACGTCACACCATAAGACAGGCGCAGTCGCAGACGTCACACTATAAGACAGGCGCAGTCGCAGACGTCACGCTATAAGACAGTCGCAGACGTCACGCTTTAAGACAGACGCAGACGACAGACGCAGATGGAGTCACCATTAGGTCACTTGATGGAGTTTTTCGGTTCCTTGCCACTGTTGCCTTTGGCTTGCTCAGTTGGGGATATTTTGCGGATATTTAATTTAATTTTATCAATCAATAAATACCACTAGAAACAAACCTTGTTGTATTATTTTAATTTAATACTGTGAAGCTGCTTTGATACAATCTGTATTGTGAAAAGCGCTATACAAATATACTTGACTTGACTTGACTTGACTTAATTTAGAACAAAAAAATTTGACACCTTACCCCCAGGCTAACTTAGGTCTAATGCTGCGTTCACACCAAACGCGAATATGCGTCTAAATTCGCGCCTGCCGCGTCTAGTTATACGCGTGACCACTTTGTGTTCATTCGCGCGTCAAGAGCGAAATCGACGCACGTAAAAACAAAAGTTTGAAGCGAAATTTACGCGCGTCAGAGGCGAAATCCAGAGGCGAAAGTTTCGAAAAACACTGTGAAGGCTCCGTGCTGGATGGGACCAGCGGCGAAGAAGGCTCTGTGCTGGACGGGACCAGCGGTGAAGAGGGCTCTGTGCTGGACGGGACCAGCGGTGAAGAGGGCTCTGTGCTGGACGGGACCAGCGGTGAAGAGGGCTCAGTGCTGGCGGGCATGACGCTTGCTGTCTCAGGCGCGGCGGGCATGACGCTCACAGTCTCAGAGGCGGCGGGCACGATGCATACTGCTTTGGCTTCGGCAGATCTGGCGTGAAGTGTGGGCTCGGCTGGACTGGCGTGAAGTGCAGGCTCGGCTGGACTGGCGTGAAGTGCAGGCGGTGACATGGCGTGCCACGGGAGGAAGCTCTCCAGACAACTGGCGAGTGCCTCTCTCCAGTCCAGCCCGGTGAGATCTGGAAGCTCCCTCGGATCGACCACCTCGGCCCCAATCCGATAACACGCCTTGATCGCCTCGTCATCCAGCGAGCAGGAGGCAGCAAGAGGAACAAACCCCCAGGTGAATTGGAACAGATCGCGGCTATCCCGAGCCAAAGCCGCGATCTGTCCAGCGAGCTCCCAGCTCATATTGGGGTCGGTCAATCTGTAACGTCTCAAGGTTGAAGATGAAGTTCCAGGCAAAAGATCCAAAATACTCAATATTTATTTAAACTGAAGAATATACGAAACAGTGTGCGTGCACAGACAGAGTGCTAACACAAACATTGACCGACCACTGAATGATGGACAGAGAGAACTTAAATACACAGACAGATAAAGACAAGACAGGTGATGCAAATGATGATGATGATGAACAGGTGGGTAATGAAGGGAGTGAGTTCAGGTGTGGAAACAAAGAGGATTCTGGGAACTGTAGTGAAGACGAAGACAGAATGGTGAATGTGACAGTGAGGAAGTTTTTTGTCCAATAATTAGAAACTCTGTTTTTTCAGAATTTAGAAGTAGGAAATTACGAGTCATCCAATTTTTTATATCAGCTATGCATTCCGTTAATTTTGTGAATTGATAAGTTTCGTTAGGTTTTGAAGAAATATACAGCTGAGTATCGTCAACATAACAGTGAAAACTAATGCTATGTTTCCTAATGATATCTGCTAATGGTAGCATGTACAGAGTGAACAGCAGCGGTCCTAGTACTGAGCCTTGAGGTACGCCATACTGAACTTGTGATCGATGAGACATCTCTTCATTTACTGCTACAAACTGATAACGGTCAGATAAGTATGATTTAAACCATGCTAGTGCAATTCCACTAATGCCAACATAATGTTCGAGTCTATTTAAAAGAATGTTGTGGTCAATGGTGTCAAATGCAGCACTAAGATCGAGTAACATCTAGAGTAAGTATCTAGAGAGATACAACCACGATTGGATGATAAGAGCAAATCATTTGTGACTCTAACGAGAGCAGTCTCAGTACTATGGTACGGTCTAAATCCGGACTGGAAATCCTCACAGATGTCATTTCTTTCAAGAAAGGAACACAGTTGTGAGGATACCGCCTTTTCTAATATCTTTGACAGAGGTAGATTCAAGATTGGCCTGTAATTGACTAATTCTGTAGGATCAAGTTGCGTTTTTTTAACAAGCGGTTTAATCATAGCCAGCTTAAAGTTTTTTATCCTAGAGACAAAGATGAATTAAGAAGAGGATCTATGACCTCTGGAAGCATCTCTTTCAGTAGCTTAGTCGGTATAGGGTCTAACATACATGTTGTCGATTTAGATGATTTAACGAGTTTAGTAAATTGTTCCTCTCCTATAGCAACGAATGAATCAAATTTTTCCTCAGGGAGACTACAATGCACTGCCTGATGTGATACTGTAGTAGACGGTTGCATAGTTATAATTTTGTCCCTGATATTATCAATCCTATAAGTAAAGAAGTTCATAAAATCATTACTGCAGTGTTGCTTGGAAACTTCGGTGCTTGAAGCTTTATTTTTCGTTAGTTTAGCCACCGTTTCAAATAAATACCTAGGATTATGTTTATTTTCTTCTAATAGGGTTGAAAAATAAGCAGATCTAGCAGCTTTTAAAGCCTCTCTGTAAGTAATAGAGCTCTCCTTCCATGAAGTGCGAAATACCTCTAGTTTTGTTTTCTTCCAGTTGCGCTCCATTTTTCTGGCTGCTCTCTTAAGGGCCCGAGTGTGCTCGTTGTACTGATCAGAAAGATTATTAATAAAGCAATCTTTAGTGGCAGAAGTGATAGTTCTTACATATTTGAAACATGGAGTCGGCTTTGCAGTCTTGGCTAAATGTAATTTACACAAGACTAGGTAATGCTAAAATGCTAGGTAACGTCATGAGATGTCATCGCTCCAAATGAGTTTACAATGTCTTTAAATGCCAATCCCAATGCATCTTTTTCATTATCGATGTGTATATTAAAATCACCAACAATTAGTACTTTATCTGCAGTCAATATTAATTCTGATAGAAAGTCCGCAAATTCTTTGATAAAGTCTGTATGGTGCCCTGGTGGCCTGTATACAGTAGGCAGCATAAATCTCAAACGTGATTTATCGTTTACATTATATATTTTTACATTAAGCACCAATGCTTCAAAATAATTATATTTAAAACTTGATTTCTTAGTGGTTTTAAAAATATTACTATAAATTACAGCAACACCACCCCCTTTGCGTTTAAGACGAGGTTCATGTTTATAACAGTAGTCTTGCGGGGTGGACTCATTTAAAGTAATGTAATCGCTTGGTTTTAGCCAAGTTTCTGTCAAACACAGCACATCTAGGTTATTATCTGAAATCATATCATTAATAACGAGTGCTTTTGAAGTAAGCGATCGAATATTCAGCAACCCAAGCTTTAGCATTTGCTCATCTGTATTATAGCTGTTTTTTATTTGTTGAACATCAATTAAATTTTTAACCTTAGATGGGTTAAAACGTTTTTTGGATTTCCAAGTTCGGGGAACAGACACAGTCTCTATATGATGGTAGCTTCATATACGATGATATGATGGTAGCTATGATGGTAGCTTAGTGAAAGAGGCTCTATGTGATGGGATTTATCTGACCTGGGTGACGCGAGGCCGCTAGCAGACGGTCGGTTTAGCCAGTCTGTCTGCTTCCTGACCTGAGGCCCAGATTATCATGTTTGAGCTCTAAGACTATGAGCCATATTACTAGAGAGAAGAGCAGCACCATCCCAGGAGGGATGAATACCATCTCTTTTCAACAGATCAGGTTTGCCCCAAACACTTTTCCAATTGTCTATGAATTCTATATTATTTTGCGGACACCACTTAGACAGCCAACCGTTAAGCGAACACAATCTACTAACTATCTCATCACTCCTGCGAACAGGAAGGGGGCCAGAGCAAATTACAGTCCTTGACATCGTACTTGCAAGTTTACACACCTCTTTAATATTAATTTTGGTGATCTCCGACTGGCGGAGTTGAACATCATTAGTGCCGACATGAATAATGATCTTAGAGAATTTACGATTAGCATTAGCCAGCACTTTTAAATTTGCTTTGATGTCAGGCGCTCTGGCTCCCGGCAAACATGTGGCTGGTGTCTCTATTTTCACGTTCCGTGTAATAGAATCGCCAATAACTAGGGCACAATCATTCCCAGCGATCCCTCACTGTCACCCATTTGCCCGGCTGCACAGGCTCTACTTCAGCCGGAACCGACTCATGTAAAGTGTTCACTATTACCCCTTTTCCACCAAGGCAGAGCTGGTGCTGGTTCGAAGCCAGAGCCTAGTTTCAAATCGGTTCTTTGTTTTTCCACCGCCAAAGCACCAGCTCCGAACCAGTAAAACTGGTTCTTAAGTAGCACCAAATCATTGCAGGGTCTAGAACGGAGCCAAGAAAGAACCACTTGTGTCAGAGGCTGGGGGCGGGGTTACCGTGGCCAACAAGACTGAAGAGAATCTTGTGACCGCCATTTTCAAATAGCAGCTAATCGAGCTAACAGCAACTAAACACGATGGACGCGATTAAACAAAAACAGCAGTGGTCAGACGACGAAACAAGCTGCTTTCTTGCACTTTGGTCCTCTTCAGAAGTCCAGAGTAAGTTAGACAGGGCTTCGCGGACAAAACCGGTTTTGCAGAAAATACAAAGAGAAATGGCTGAAGCGGGGTTCGACCGGAGCCTCGAACAGATAAGCAACAAACTAAAAAAACTAAAAAAGGACTACAGGGACCAGAAAAAGGACCTCGGTCGAAGTGGAAATGGTCGCCCACGTCGAAACACACATTTCGACGTTCTGGACTCTGTCCTCGGCGATAGGCCGGCATGCCAGGTGACCGGGGCCCTGAACTCTGCAACAGTAATGCTCGAGTCAATAGTGGATGATTCGCTGCAGCAAAGTTGTAATGATCCTGGTAAGTTCTTTTTTTATTGTACTTGTTCTTAGCAAGTTCTTTTAGCTGTTTAGTAAGTTTCTAATTTATTACATCAGTGTTTGCAATGTGGCTAGCTAGGATTGTATTACATGTGTATCACACAGAACAGTGTGTAAAGTGTAATGGAGAATTTTTTTTAAATCACTGTCTTTTTTTATATATATATAGAACTGTCTGCCATCAACGAACGTTATGATGACAATGTTGAGTTGCCGCCACCGCTGGGCTGCAGCTCTCCCACGCCGTCGTGTAGCAGCTCTGGAGAAGCATCTTCAGAACGGGGTAAGTGCAAATGGTCACACCATACACTATGCAAACATTGAGATGTGTATGTAAAATATAAAAAAAAATATATATATATATATATATATATATATATATATATATATACACACACACACATACTGTATATTACTATCAGGTACTGAAATAATGTTTTTCTTCATTTAACTTAAACGAACAGCAATACAAAATGCTTTATTTACCAATTCAATTGTATTACCTTAAACGGAAAGTATAGAATTTTTTTACAAAATTTAAAATAGAATATATAGTCAATCTGACATTAACTTGCTATATGCAATATAATGTTGATGCTTTATTATGGCACATGAGCAAAATCTGAAGTGATATTGATTTAGTATGATGCTATATATTTATTTTAAATATGCAGAAAACAATTATTTGCAATGCTATGACAACACATTGATGATCTATTATCTGCTTATTGTTGTACACAGGAAAAAGGAAGAGAGATAGTACCTCAGAACTGGTGCAAATTACTGGTGTTTCCTTATAGTTTTGATTCAGAATTTTATTTTATTTTATCAATTCGGGGTAGATACGCAAATTGAGTTTTCCCGACGACGCGTTATCTGTAGAGTGGGAAAGGGATCCTCCATAGGGAGAGACTAGTTGGCACTTCAGCACTGCGTTGACACCGGGTCCAGGCGAAGGTCCTTCATCAGATCTGGAAACGGCCTGGATCCGGCAGGCTGCGGGAAAACCTTGGGATAAACAACCAGACAGTTGGTGTCTGGCACATGGAGCCAGAATAAAATTTTCTGCAAGTTAGCTGCACAATAGTAGTGAATAAAACTGGGGAGAGCTAGTCCCCCCACCCCTCTGAAGTAAGCCTTTATTAACTCCTGGAACTTTATTCTTCCAGATGAAGGAGGTAATGGATGTGTTAACTGATTGAAAAAAATTATTTAGTCAGGAATAATGGTAGACATTGAAACAAATACAAATACTTTGGGAGTACGTTCATCTTCACCGATTGTACCCTCCCTGCAATAATAATAATAATATGTTTATTTTTATAGCGCCTTTCAAGAACCCAAGGTCGCTTCACAAAATAATACAAATAGTAGACAGACAAAAGAAACAAACAATCAGCTTATTAGGCTATATCAAGCAAACAAACAGAAAAGCAGATGGAAACAAGCAAGCACTACAAATAATGAACATAAATCAAAGATGACAAACATATAAGCCTTTTTAGCAACATATACATTTCAGCAAAGTATAGTCCAATAGTCAGAGGTAGACTGCTCCACCTTTGAAAGTCAGCTTTCATTTGGTTAACTAAAGGTGTAAAATAAGCCCCAAGAAGAGAGGTGAAGGAACGCTTAATGTTTATTCCAAGATATTTGAAACCAGAATGTGTTAAGTGAAAGGGGACTGCTTCTTGTTTAATTTGCATTGCCAAATTATTAATGGGGAAGCATTCACTTTTCTGATAATTAAGTTATTATAGATTTTGAATAATAGATATTTAAGTTTCTTAATAGACTTAAGAGGAAGACCAGAATAAAGTGAATTGCAGTAATCAAGCCTCAACGTTATAAAGGCATGGATAAGCCTTTCTGCATCAGGCAGTAATAGAGAGGGTAATAGAGAGGGTCGAAGTCTGCCAATATTTCTGAGGTGGAAAAACACAGCTTTCGAGACCATTTTAATATGGGCATCAAATGTCAGCTGTGAAAATAAAGCCAAGATTACACACTAGAGATAATGTAGACACTAAGTCGGTCACACAAGAAATGCCACACAAGAGACTTGTGAAGATTTTTTATTGTTTTTTACTCAAAAAATTGAGAAGATCAGAAGTGAAATGCCATACCTGTACATTCCTGTTCATTAATTAATCCTGCGCTGTCTAATATTTTTTCTAACATTGAACCAGTTTCACCAGCGCAGCTGGCAGATATTGTCTCTAAAATGAACGGAGGTAGCTGTAGACTGGATGTTCTACCTACTCATCTTTTTAAAGATGTTTTTCCTACTGTGAGTTCTAGCCTAACAGCTATAATTAACAGTTCTCTAATGAACGGAGTGGTATCTAATAGTTTTAAACATGCAATTCTTCATCCCTAGTTAAAAAAACCTAACTTGGATCATACAGTATATCACAACTATAGGCCAATTTCTAAATTGCCATTTATTTCGAAAATTTTAGAGAAAGTGGTATAATATTAATATTATATAATAATATTAATAGATACATTTTAGAGAAAGTGGTATAATATTAATATTATATAATAATATTTTAGATACATTCCAGTCAGGTTTTAGGACCTGTCATAGTACAGAATCGGCACTGCTCAAGGTTACTAATGATATATTATTATCGTTGGACTCTGGATCACATGTTGTTCTGGTTTTATTGGATCTGAGTGCTGCCTTTGATACTATAGATCATGAAATTCTTCTCAATCGTCTGGAGTGTTGGGTTGGTGTGCAGGGTATAGCTCTTCAGTGGTTTGCTTCGTATTTAAAAGGCAGGACAGTTGCTGTGAATCTGGGAGACTTCTCTTCCACATTGGCCCCTTTAGTTTGTGGTGTCCCTCAGGGGTCGATTTTGGGACCGTTGCTGTCGCTCTACATGCTTCCTTTAAGCAGTGTTTTTCAAAAGTATAGCATTTCATATCATTGCTATATGCTGACGATCTCCAATTCTACTTTCCTGTGAGGCTAGATAAAACCTGTTCGTTGGACAAAGCACAGGAATGTTACAGTGACATTAAACTCTGGTTATCTAGCAGCTTTCTCCAATTAAATGAGAGTAAAACTGAGGTTTTGATTGTAGGCTCTCCCGTCTCATCTAGCTTTCCTGATCATTTGGGTTCTTTATCCCTAAAGACTGAGAATCATGTAAGGAGTTTAGGGGTAATCATGGACTCATCACTTAACTTTAAGAAACAGATTGGTGCCGTTGTCAAAGGAAGCTTTTTTAACCTGAGATCAATTGCTAAAGTAAAGCATTTTTTATCCAGTAAGGATTTAGAAATTGTAGTTCATTCTTTTATTACATCTAAGCTTGATTACTGCAATTCTTTATATATCGGTCTCCCCCAGACTCTGCTTGTCCGCCTACAGTTAGTGCAGAATGCAGCGGCAAGGCTTTTAACGGGGGTGCGAAAGAGAGAACATATTACTCCGGTACTGCAATCCCTACATTGGCTTCCGGTCAAATTTAGGATTGATTTTAAAATTCTCGTGTTTGTTTACAAGGCATTGTCAGGCCTTGCCCCCCAGTACATCAGTGATCTTATAGTTCCTTACTCTCCTTTTAGAGTTCTCAGGTGCTCTGATCAACGACTTTTAAAGGTACCTCGTTGTAATTTAAAATCAAAAGGAGATCGTGCTTTTTCCGTGGTAGGTCCCAAACTCTGGAATAGTCTCCCATTCCATGTGAGGTCAGCCCCATCGATTACAACTTTTAAGTCTTATTTAAAAACGTATTTATTTTCTTTAGCTTTTGAATAAAGTACGTTTGTTTTGTTTATTTTGTAAAGCACTTTGGGGCAACGTCTGTTATTTAAAAAATGTGCTATATAAATAAAGTTGCTTGCTTGCTTGCTTGCTAAGTCAGAGTCAGTAAACAGATTGAGATTATTATATTTAAGAGTATTTCTGAGAAGTTTTATACATACGGCCCCTGACCTGCAGTCTGAACGTAGCCTTAAAGAGCTCTGGGTTGGCGAGGTTGATGTGAACTGTTGTTTAAATACCACTTCACAATTGTCAATAGTTGTGTTTAATGTTGTTTAACTTATTTTGTTACCTTTCATTATACATGGCATTTTACATGTTTAATGTAATACTTGTTACTGTTCTGTTGGCATATTGATAAAATAAAAAAATAAAAAAAGTAAAACAACTGACAGGTGATTTTTCACTTTATCTGTCATAATACATCAGTACACAATACAACAATTTTAATATTAAAATATAAATTGTATGTTATACAGTATTTTGTTATTTTTGCAAAGTGTACTATTTTCGAACTCTTTTATGGGTTGCTTATTTAACTAGAACTAACAAATGTGACTGAATGTCCCCAAACTAAATTATTCATCAGTACACTAACACAGTTCAATAATATATTACATACCAATATGGTATATTTTATTATTCAAGAAAGAGTGTCAAAAAGACAACAAATAAATTGCATTCGTATGTTTTATTAACCTGGGAACAGTATGCATTCAACAATTTTGTTTATTTAATTCAATCCAAAATATTATGAACAAGGTCTTTGGCTGGATTCAAACCCACATGTTGAAGAGTGCCTGCAATAGGAAACAGTGTAATATAAATGCAGGATTATTCAGCACATAAACTTGAATCACTAAGCAAACATTAGAAAAGTAGTCTCTCTGAAAGTCCCTTCTTATTTTTTCTCCTCTCTCTTTTTCTTCCCTTCTTCCATGTATTTAATGGACTATTGGTCCCCAGTTTATGATCTGATCTAACTGCAGTCATGATATCACCACTTCAAGATCACTGTCAGAAGGTTTAAAGTGTTTACAGTTTAAGAAAGGCTTATTGAGTCTTTCACCTGAGGGTCGTTTTACAGTGTTCATTGGAACTGTAATTATATTGCACACAAAAGGACTCTTATTTTGAAAGAGCGACAGACTGACGTCATTTTTGAGGAAGTGCTCTAGCTGCATCGCACAGTTCAATGACAGGAGATCACCGGGGACAGCACGTGCCTTTTTTCCTGCTAGATATTTTTTATAATTGGTCAATAATGGCATAGATATTTACATGTGAGTTACTTCTTTCTTTTGACTATATAAATAAGAATTTATTTATTTATTTATTTATTTTAAAAATGAATGAAACTACGAAGCAAGGAGGGTGCACACGTACTCTTGCATTAACTGTGTGCTCTGCAGCCATTGGTGGCACTTTTCAGTATGGCTATAATATTTCTATCATTAATGCACCCACATCTTATATTCAGAAGTTCATTAATGAGACCTGTATGGAGAGATGGGGTACAGCTCTTGAGCCTAGTCAGGTGACACTGATATGGACCTTTATTGTTTCCACTTACACACTCGGAGGACTTTTGGGATCCCTGCTTGCTGGCCCAATGGCTATTAAGTTTGGACGGAAGGGTTCCCTTCTGCTGAACAACAGCTTTGTCTTTCTGAGTGCAGTCCTGGCTCTGAGCAGTCGCTCGGCTAAGTCCTTTGAGATGATCATTCTGGCACGTCTGCTTGTGGGGGTAAATGCTGGTGTTAGTATGAACGTCCAGCCCATGTACTTCGGAGAAAGTGCACCTATGAACCTGAGAGGTGCCGTTGCCTTTTCTTCTGCTGTTTTCACTGCTCTAGGGATCCTGGTGGGCCAGATAATGGGTCTGACTGAAGTTTTGGGGAGTGAGTTTCTCTGGCCTTATCTACTGGCAAGCAATGCTCTCCCCGGACTAGTACAGCTGATCACCTTGCCCTGGTTTCCAGAGAGCCCGCGTTACTTGCTCATTGACCGAGGGGATAGAGAGGCGTGCGGTCAGGCCCTGAAACGCCTCAGAGAGTGCAGTGTTTTCACTGAAGAGATGGAAGAGATTCTCCAGGAGCGTGCAGGAGCGGGTGATGCCCATGCCAAGACACTGTGGGAACTGATCCGAGACAGAAGTCTCCGCAGGCAGCTCTGCATTGTAATGGCTGCCAGCAGTGCCATGATGCTGTGTGGAAATGATTCCATTTACTTCTACGCCTCCTATATCTTTCAGGAAGCCGGTATTCCAAAGGACAAGATTCAGTATGTCACAATCGGCACGGGTGCCTGTGAGTTCACTTCCGCTTTGGCCTGTAATCTACTGATCGAGAATGTTGGACGCAGGTTACTCCTCGCAGGCGGGTATCTGTTCATGGCTTGCTGGGCGGTGGTCTTCACTGTTGCTCTCTCGCTGGAGGGCAAAGTGGCCGGCATGCCGTATCTGAGTATGGCCTGCGTGTTCGCCTACATCTTCAGTTTTGGTATGGGTCCCGCAGGAGTCACCGGGATCCTCCCAGCCGAGCTCTTTGACCAACTGACACGTCCCGCAGCTTACATGGTTGCCGGATCCATGATGTGGCTTAATCTCTTCATCATAGGAACGGCGTTTCCATTCATAGTTAATGGCCTGGGACAGTTCTGCTTCATTCCCTTCTGCGCTGTTTGTGTGGCTGCTTGTCTTTTTATCAGTTTCACTTTACCTGAAACCAAAGGGAGGACACTGGCAGAGATCACTGAGGAGTGGAATAAGAAAGATACAGCTAATGGACGTCCTAAATATAGTCAACAATCGCAAAGTCTGACTGATCCACCAGAATGCAAAGAGATTGAGAAGATCTGAGTGAAATCTGGCTCAATTCTGCTTTTACTTTTATCAGTTTGAAAATGTTTCTTAATTTATTCGTAATTTATTCAAAATTAGTGAGAATGGCATATGTTTTTCAAAACTAAATGAAACCTGCATGAAAAAAAAAAAAAAAAAAAATACAAGTTGATGTATAATTTATTTTGTTTTGTTTTTTGTTTTTACGTCAAGGTAATGTCATCTATCTCTTTCTTAATGTTTTTACTTTCTGCCGTGACGCACTTTGAGCTGGATTTGATGTAAAAATTTTGCATTTAAGTCCTTATTTAATTAAACAAGGTAACAAAGTTAGATTTTTATATTAGTTTACCTTTATTACTTATTCTGTCAGTCTTTCACCTTCCTCCTTCCTATTTGAATGTTGAAAATCAGCTAGAAATACAATACATGCCATTGTAAAAAACAAAACAGGTGTATGTTGGAAATGTATGTAGAATTTGATTCTCTATTTCCGGGATACAGTTTTTTTGTTAACTGGTTGTTTTTATTTTTTTACTATTTCCCAGAATACTTGAATCTTCATGCCTGCAAAAGTGAAATGCAATTTGCACTTATGTATTTACCTCGTTCTGTGTCTCCAATGCAAGATTGTTCATTATTTATAAAAGAGTTACTTCTTTTGAAAGCCACACCCAAAGAGCAGTGCACTATATTACCCTGTGGCTTGCATTTGTCAGAGATCAAGATCTCTGTATGAGAGAAAGTTATTTGCTTGATGTACCAGCAGATGGCACTATATCACCATCATTGTTTTCTTCTGTCTGTACTGTATGTCTTCTCAATCAACCAAAACAAGAATATTCACAGCATGCCATTGCGTTTAGATGTAAAAGAAGACAATCTGTATCAACACAAAATAACATTAATTTGTGCCTTAGAGTTTCACATATTTTCTGCCTACTAACCTGCCTATGTTATCTACAAAGTAATATAACCTATATTCAACCAAATGAAATGGAATATTCTATCCAAATGTTTTGAATTGCATGATGATTAATCATTTGTCCTAATTCTTATAATTCATGTGTAAGAACTTTGTTAAATCAAAATGCTGTTTTTATGAGGGTATATTCTACTCAGTTTGTAGCTAGTAAAAAATAAGTTGCTTGATGAAAGAGTCTCACTGTTTCTTCCATTGATGATTGATATGATTAAGCTAGACATTTTTTTGCCCATGATAAATGATACTTTGCATGTAATTGCATTCAATGTGTAATGTGTAACAACTGGCTACTACAGTACATTGGAAAACATACATAACCGGAAATAAGGGAGATGTACTATTTCAAAACGGAAGTGAGTCACGAAGCAAGTAAATAATATCTCTTGACAATAATTACCAATCTCAATAAATCTGTTGATTAGCAGATTATTTTGAATGAGTTCATTTAGAGAGTGTTGTGACTGCGGTGGCTTAGTTGTCACATTTATGTGCCAGTCTTTGTCTTCAGCAATAAAAAAGGTGGACATTTTCAACTGCTTTTCATAGGCAAGACTTTGAGGTACAATATGAGAAATCATCATTGCTGTCAAAGTTTGACATCTTGCCCCACTTTCCCTAATTATATATATGATTAACATATTTAACTGATTATAGCTGAACTATAGTCACACATCAAAGCACGTCTCATAAAGCCAGGGGCCTTTGCAAAGGTCAGCGGGGCTGAGGTGCAGACAGAAATAAAGCAGCACTGATTGGAAGCATGTGGAAATGGAAATGCACACACACACACACACACACACACACACACACCGCTCCTCTGTTATCTCTTGCTTTTTGGTTGTTTAAGTTGGAGTAATTTCCCCTCGCTGAGAGCTGCCTTTCTTTGTATTTTATTACAGAAATATGGAGTTACTGATACACTAGAGCACTTTGCAGAAATCCATTAGGAGCTGTGACCTTTTTCTAACCCTGCTTTGAAACATTAAAAGAGCACAAAGCAAGTAGAGCTTTGGTTGTGTGACCTTGAGTCGCTGTTATTATGCTGATATCATGTTTGTTTTACAGTGTATTAGCATAATAGACTTCTGTAGTAGGGTTAGGGTTAGGTAGTAAGTAGTAAATCATAAATGTTTTACTATGTATAAGAAACAATAGATCAAATATATCATGATAAAGTGAGAAAATGGTAAGAAATAGATCGCTCTTAGATAGCGAGATGTTTTTGAAATGTTTATTGAACATGGAACATGGATTCTATGGACACTTCAGATTTGTCTTTCTGTTTTATTAGGATCATATTTTAAGATATCAGTGCAGGTTTCTTTCAGTTAAAACAGCTGATTGATTGATTGATTCTGATTGATTTTATTTGACCCTTTTGTTTAAAATACGATACAGCTTACAGGAGGAAGGGGGACAGAGCAAGTGGCAGAAAATCAAGCAATCAATCATCACATCCATATATGTATTAAAATAGAACCATCAAGACAAAACAGTAAAATATTGTCATACTAAGATTGGCAACTGAGCCATTTTTTCAGTGCCTGCTTAAAACCTCCAAGACTTCTGATCATCTTTAGATTTACTGGCAACCTGTTCCACAAGCTTGTTGCTACATACAAAAATGACTCTTAACTCTAGGAGGTACAAAATCAGTAGAGCTGCCCCTGGTGGAGTAGCTGTGAACATCTCTCACTCTATTAAAATAATTTATCAAATAATTGGGGACAGCCCCATGCATAGTCCTATGTACCATGCACAGGTGAATCTGAGAGACTCGATCTTCTACTTTTAACCACCCAATAGTCTCAAAATGAGAAATATCAAGATGAGTTCTCATGGGGAGGTTCAAAATAAGCCTTATAACCTTTTTTTGAGCAGTCTGAAGCCTATGTTTCAGGTGCTTTAAGACACCATTGTACCAAGAGCAACATGCATAGTCAAAATAAGGCTGAATTAGAGCACTTGCCAGAGTTAACATCGCTTTCTTGTCCAGAAACTTTGAGATTTAATTGATTTACCTTGGTAAGTACCTTTTGCACTTGGCCCACTCCAGACAAGTGGCAATCCAGCACACAACCTAGGTAACTAACTGAGTCCTTTACATTAATCTCATTATCTCCAACTAAAACCTTAAAACCAGGCGATCTTTTCAGTTTCATTTTTGACCCAAACAGTATGGCTTCCGTTTTCCCTAAGTGGGAACATGGAACGATAGCGATAACGATTAAGCGATAGCCTATTGTCTGACATCCACCTGCTGACATTTGATAGTTCGACAATGAGAGTTCTTTCAACTATGTTCTTATCTTTATGTGAAACCAATAACGCAGAATCATCTGCATATAAAAAAGTTCACATGAACATACAGACTTAAGGTCATTTATATATAGAAGGGAAAAAAGTGGGCCCAAGACACTCCCTTGAGGAACTCCACATTCTATACATTGTGGTTGAGACATTGTTCCTTCAATATCCACCACCTGCTTCCTATCCTTCAGATAAGAACTCACCCATCTGACTGCTAAGTCATTAAAACCAATGGCTTTTAATTTCCATACCAAAGTACTATGGTCAACGGTATCAAAGGCCTTCTTGTAGATCTAACATGACCATACCACAAAAACTACCTTTATCTACCTCCCTCCTAATGTGGTCAGTTAGATACAATAAACAGGTGTCAGTTGAATGTGATTTACGAAATCCAGACTGGAACTCAGAGTAGATTGTGTCAAGTCAAGTCAAGTCATTTTCATTTATATAGCGCTTTTAACAATGTAGATTGTCTCAAAGCAGCTTTACAGAGATAAATGTATAATTTAACGTAAGATTGTTTTGGCTTTATAGCGGTTCTTTAATAAAGTTATTTTCCAGCTAAAGTTAGTTTTGATTGATTCGCTTCCGTCGCAACGATCATTTGTTTTTAAATTAGGGGCCGCCAAGACGACACCATTCTCTCTACACAGACTTTAGCGAACCTGTGAGAAACGCTGATGGCGTTCAGATGCGCATTAAGAACGGGTTCTATAGTTATGTGCGTTTGAATATATGTGTGCAGGTTTGTAATTCCCTACAAACCAAACCTAAACAAATTACTGGTGTTTCCTTATAGTTTTGATTCAGAATTTTATTTTATTTTATCAATTCGGGGTAGATGCGCAAATTGAGTTTTCCCGACGACGCGTTATCTGTAGAGTGGGAAAGGGATCCTCCATAGGGAGAGACTAGTTGGCCCTTCAGCACTGCGTTGTCATCGGGTCCAGGCGAAGGTCCTTCATCAGATCTGGAAACGGCCTGGATCCGGCAGGCTGCGGGAAAACCTTGGGATAAACAAAGACACTAAAATTAGCGTAGATGCCATTCTTCTCATGATGTAACAAGTACATCAGGATTTATGGGAAGTGTTCCCGGTTCCAGCTGACCTAATCTATGCAGCCTAATATTGAATTATAGAAGTCTATAATGTATTATGTGAACGCTATGTCAAAGAGATGTGTCTTTAATCTAGATTTGAACTGACAGAGTGTGTCTGCTTCCCGGACAATGGTAGGAAGGCTGTTCCAAAGTTTTGGTGCTAAATAGGAAAAGGATCTAAATATTTTGTGTGATGCTAAATATTTGTCAATCTGTTCAAAAATAATCTTTTCAATGATCTTTGACAGACTGCACAAAATAGAAGCAGGTCTATAGTTTCCATTGGACTAATTTACTCCCTTTCTTGTGAAGTGGAATTACTCTGGCGAGCTTGAAATCATTAGGGAAATATCCTTGCTCAATAGACATGTTTATGATATGGGTAATACATGGGGTGATAACCTCAGCAGCATCTCTTAATAATCTAGATGGAATATTGTCAAAGCCAGTGGCTTTGGAGCTATTTAGGTTTTTAAACTTCTCAAGTACACCTGCCTCTGACACCTTTTCAAAAGAGAAGCCATCTGATTTGACCTCTTGCTGAGAATAAAAGTCAAAGATGTGACTTTCACCATACTGCCCTGACTGGACAGGTAGTTTTTCCACCAGTTTACTAGCAACTGATGAGAAGTAGTTGTTAAAACTATCTGCCACTGTCACCTTTTCTGCTGTGACATTATTCCCAAAATCAAGAGTTATGTTAGTAGTTTTTGTTTTCAGCCTGTTACTTTAGCCAAGCTGCTTGAGGGACTTCCATAATTTTTTATTTCAACATTTCAACATTGCTCAAACATTCATTTTAGTCTGGACTAGGCTTAAACCTTATCTGTGAAACCAGGGGTATGTATTATATATACATAATTATTAATTTAATGAGCATTTATCCAGTTAGTCATTAGAAATTTAGGCATAGAAATATATTCAATTTCTGTACCAATGAGTTCATTTGATACTTATCACTGACTTTATTTGCATAGATAGCAGCCAAGCTTAATGAGATTCTCAAGTGGCTTACAAAGTCTTTTTAAAATGAGTAAGGTTGAGCAAAGAAAGCATGCTTCTCAGGAAAACAGGCTTTTATGGTCTGTTTTTGTCCCTGTTAGCTGCTGTGTTGGTGTTGTGGCTTCATTGCTTCAAGAAGAGACAGCAAGCTGACTGGGTCTTAGAAGAGCATGCGTTTATTGAAGCAAACAGAAGATCAAAGAAAGGGACAATGAGTTTCCCAAACGGCACTTTTAAAATGAGAGAATCTATACTGTGAACAATGCATTTGAAGGGAAAGAGATATAATTCTGATAGCTCTATATGTATACAACAGTAGCTTTAAAAGCATGTCAGGGCTGTAGCATAAATTATTTTGTCAAGCAGATAACAGATTCTTAAACATGAGAATCAGTTTAAACGCTGCAATGAATGATCCACACTATTGTCACAGTGGGTTGCAGGAAGGCAGACGGAAACGAGGATATAATTCCACAACAAAGGTTTATTAGTAGGCTAATTAAACACAGGACGGCAGAACAGGCAGCAACACACACCCTAAATAAGACAGAGATCGGACAAGGACTGACAGAACTTAAATACTAACACAGATTACACTGATTAACAGAACATAGGTGAGACAGATTGACTAAGATGACTAAACAGGTGAAACAACTAAACTGATAATAACGGTAACCATAGAAACAAAGGAGTGGCGGGAAAAGAAAAAAGGCAAACAGGAACAAATCAAAACACAAACTTAAAGTCCGAACGAGCACTGAGACGTGACAACCATAAAATGGAAATGCAGAATTTTTTTATGCTTATTGTTGACAATACACAATCACATATTCGAACCAAGACTGGCCTTAAATAAATGATTCAACTATTTTGCATAGATTTATCACACTTTTGAAGCACGCTGGTGAACGCGCCAACACCGATTTGCTTATAAAGGCTCAGATTTTGCATGTATACAATTAATTCATATCCTGATTTTATGTTTCGGTCAGAGTACCGGCAACATGCGAGAAGTGCCGGATCGCAAGATAAAGTGAGGGTATACAGCAATATAGAAGTGCCAGTACTGCGATGTAGCGAATTAGCTCAAATAAAGGGAATATATAATTAAAAATTAATCATACTGGTTATGATAAATTATTACCTACACATTTTAAATCGCCCAAAAAGGGAATACATAGCCCATGTATTTGTATCTCCATATATAGATAAGTAACTACAACAAATTATAATCAATTATGAATATACAGATAAGCTATAGATCAAATTTCAGAATAACCTTTAACAGAATTAATTCACATCGAATAAACCATTCGTCCACCGAACCGACCGTACGATCTTCTTATCAACTCTCAGGAAGGATTGTTCTTCTTATAAACTCTTAAGAAAGGTTATTCTTCTGGTCGTGAAGAATAACTTTCCTGTTCTATAAGATTACTAACTAAAGTACTCATCAATATAAAGCTTGTAGCTTAAGATCACACATTTAAGAGACTTTGTTCGGTGAGCAGCAGGCAGAGACAATTAAGCGTATAATGGGTTTTAATAAATGAAACAATAAAAACATACGACTACATTTAAACAAAGAATATATATAAACAGAAAAACGAAAGAAAGAAAGAAAGAGCAGACCTACTTTTAGTTTGTATTTCTTCAGTTCCTGTTTTCCTTTGTTTATAGACCCCTCTTCAATTAGTAAACATGGTGATTTTTTTTTTTTTTTGTGGGCGGAGCTTAGGTGGAGGCAGAACAATTCTCCTGGCCGCTTCACTAACGTTCGTTTGCAAATTTTGTTTGCTTGTTTTTTAACAATTATCTTAATGTTTTCGGTCACTCACTGTCTAGGACCGCGATTGTTATTTGCAAAAGTTAGTTTTAAACGTACGGTACCAGATTGGCCGACTCGTACACGCTCACTCAATGATGGACGATCTAACAGGAGTAGTGGCTTGACATCTGTACCTACCTGATAGAGAAACGAGCATAAAGACAAAACTGAGGGCATATAAATATTTCGATGCCTATATTTGGTGAATGGTCACGTACACGACTTGTGTGGTACGATCTGCAGTTCTGCCAAGCCAGTGCCAAGGTCATAAGACGACCATGTAAAGAGTGACATTACAGGGCAATTTTAATGATGTGAATATTTTCTAGAAATAAAAATGACAGATACAGCAAATATATTTTTTTTTACTTTATGTATTTGATTATTCTTTCTTACCAGGTTTTTCAAAAAGTCTAGTCACAATCAATCACAACAATGTATACAATGATCATATGATTCACAAATAATCACAATAGTTTAAAATATAATTTCATATTGGAGCCTGTACTCCATCGATTCTGGCACCCAACAACACAACAAGATGATGGGCCCTATCTTGCACCCAGCGCAATTGACTTTGTACACCGACGCATGTTTCATTCCTATTTTGCACCTGCGCAAAGCGCGCTTTTCCCTCCACAGAAGCACGTCGCTAAACTAGGGAATGAACTTGCGCTCTCTGGGCGGTTCAGCGCAAAAAAGGAGGCGTGTTCCGGCGCAAACGTTCCCTGGTGCTATTTTACTGTTCCATAAAACAATTGCGCCACTAGCCAGAAAAAAACTAGTCTAAAGTCAGTGGCGCGTTGCGCGTTGTTCATTATGCTATTTTAAGGGCGCATGCTTGACCATAATGTATAGAGTGCACAAACGCTCATACACTGTGATTCTCTAATCTACACAGAAGCAGCAGTTTTCATTTTTGCAAATCATATTATTACAAACGATAGATAGATAGATAGATAGATAGATAGATAGATAGATAGATAGATAGATAGATAGATAGATAGATAGATAATTTATTATAAATATAATAATTTATTATAAAAGCATACATCTAGCTTACACATTTACCCACATTATTATATGCCTGTTTAGCCGAAGCTAATTTGGGTGTGTTTCTCCCATCCCCAATGTCACTTCTCTCTCTTTTACGGCCGTGACGAGAGCATTGCTCTCCTCGGCTGTGAACCGCTCTTGACGCGTGCCTGGCAAATCCGCCGTTATAATAGCAATTCGCCAAGGAAAAAGTGCGTCTGCTCTTAAAGGGAATGTGAGATGATGCTCTGATTGGTTTATTTCACGTTACGCCCAAACCACACCTATGAATAATGAAGCTACTTCAGACCAACCCCTTTTAGATTTGCGCCCGGCGCAAGAGTCATTTATCCCGCCGGGAAAATAGCAACAGCGCCAAGACCCGCCCACAAAGTTACTTGCGCTTTGCGCTTTGACACTTGCGTTTCAGATCGTTAAAATAGGGCCCCATATATTAAGTCAAGTCAAGTATATTTGTATAGCGCTTTTCACAATACAGATTGTATCAAAGCAGCTTCACAGTATTAAATTAAAATAATACAACAAGGTTTGTTTCTAGTGGAATTTATTGATTGATAAAATTAAATAAAATATCCCCAAAATATCCCCAACTGAGCAAGCCAAAGGCAACAGTGGCAAGGAACTGAAAAACTCCATCAGGTGACCTAATGGAGAAAAAAAAAACCTTGGGAGAACCCAGGCTCAGTCGGGGGCCAGTTCTCCTCTGGCATTTATGGACTAGAGGCCGGATTGTAGTTTGAACTGTAAGATTAAAAATATTATATGAATGCCTGGCTAAAGAGATGCGACTTTAATCTAGTTTTAAACTGGGAGAGCGAGTCTGAGCAACGAACAGTATCAGGAAGGCTATTCCAGAGTTTTGGAGCTAAATGTGAAAATGCTCTCCCTCCTTTGGTGGATCTGGATATCCTAGGTATGACCAAAAGCCTCGAATTTAGTGATCTTAAAGAGCCGTTAAATAGACTGGAGCTAAGCCGTTTAGGGTCGGTAGGGTTCAGGTAGGGGTTTTAAGCCGTTAAATCAGTAGCAATACCTTATACTTAATACGGAACTTTATAGGTAACCAATGCAGTGATGATAAAATCGGTGTTATATGATCATATTTTCTTGATCTAGTAAGAACTCTAGCGGCTGCATTTTGGACTAACTGTAGCTTGTTTATAGAGGATGCAGGACAACCGGCTAATAAAGCATTACAGTAATCTAGTCTCGAGGTCATGAATGCATGAACTAACTTTTCTGCATCAGAAACTGATAGCATATTACGTAGCTTAGCAATGTTTCTAAGGTGAAAAAAGGCTGTTTTTGTAACATATGAAATATGATTTTCAAAAGACAGATTGCAATCGAGTATAACACCCAGGTCTTTTACTGTAGAGGATAAAGTAACAGGACATCCTACGATGTTAAAGTTGTATTGTGAGAGGTTTTGTGGGCGGTTTTTTGAGCCGATGATTAGTACCTCTGTCTTGTCTGGATTTAATCAAAGAAAATTACGCGTCATCCAATCTTTTATATCTTTAACACACTCTGTCAATTTGGATAATTTAGCGTTTTCATCCGGCCGTGATGAAATATAGATTTGAGTGTCATCAGCATAACAATGGAAACTAATTCCATGTTTCCTTATAATAATTCCAAGTGGCATCATATATATTGAGAATAATAGAGGGCCTAACACAGATCCCTGCGGCACTCCATAGTTTACTGGAGTTATGATCGATTTTTCCCCATTTAAATAGACAAAATGGTAGCGGTCAGATAAGTATGATCTGAACCAGCTTAATGCTTGTCCTTGAACACCAGTATAATTTTGTAGTCGATCTAAGAGTATTGTGTGATCGATAGTATCGAACGCAGCACTAAGATCAAGTAAAACTTGTATTGAGATACAGCCTTGGTCAGAAGCTAAGAGTAAATCATTTGTGATTTTAACGAGCGCAGTTTCAGTGCTATGATGCGTTCTGAATCCTGACTGAAACTTTTCATAGATGTCATTTTCTTGCAAGAAAGAGCCTAGTTGGGCAGACACCACTTTTTCTAATATTTTAGACATAAATGGAAGATTTGAAATGGGTCTATAATTTGCTAGGTTATTATGATCTAATTGTGGTTTCTTAATGAGAGGTTTTATAACCTATTTCCGGTGGAGCGAACGCTGGCACTGTTAGCAGCCGCTGCTCTGAGGAACTTTGAACGATTGAACGTTTTTAACGTTTCTAGTTTTTAGACTACCTTTTTAGTTCACTGTGTTTTATTCACCTGCCTGGACTGCATACAATTTTTTTGTACGTCTGTACACGATTTTGGATTCACCGAGATTCACTGAGATTCACCTGCTACCTGAGACTGTTGCCGGCACTGCTGGATTCCTGCTCACCTGTCAATTTGGTTCGAGGCTGCCGGACTTCTCTTCTATCCTCCTTCAGCTGCGGCAATGATGATCGTCAAACTGTCTATCTGGATTTCAATTGTGTGGATTGTCCTCTGCTCAATCTTCCATCCTGTGTATCCGCTGTATCACTACTCGGCAGCGGAATTGTTGCAGCTACGCGTGCACTTTGGCGAGCCTCCGTCTGCTTTAAACCTACATCAGGATATTGCTTTTACACCACGCCGTAAATATGTTCATCGTGGATCTCGCCGGAGTTTTAAGGTTGTCTCTCCAAGTGTAATTCCTTCCATTTGGTCTAAGAAACCTCGTCCTCCAAGGAAACATGTTCGGACTATCGATCACAGTGTCTTAGTCAAGCCAACTAAGACGATCACCTCTATCAACGGTAAGAACGATCTTTCATTTGGACTATGGAATATTCGATCAATCTCTAATAAAGGTCCTTTCGTGAATGATCTGCTGCTTGATCGTAAGTTCGACTTTCTTTGTCTTACTGAGACTTGGCAAAAAAGTAATGACTTTTACCATTTGAATCATTCTGTTCCTCCTGGATATGCTTTTATCTGTAAATCACGCACTGTTGGTCGGGGCGGGGGGCTTGCAGTACTATATAAGGAAAAATGGAAAGTTACAACTCTTCCTGAAACTGATTATACTTCCTTTGAATCTGTTGCTTTGCAAATCAATGGATTCATACCAACTATCATAGCTATTGTATACAGGCCTCCGAAGGCCAATTCTGTATTCCAACAGGAATTTTCAACATTTTTAACTTCTCTTTGTTCATTGTCTCCAAACGTGGTTTTGGTTGGTGATTTTAATATCCATGTGGATAATACTGAAAATTCATGTTCTAGAGAGTTTTTATCATGCCTAGATAGTTTTGGACTACAGCAATTTATCAATGTCCCAACTCATTCAAAAGGTCATACTCTTGATTTGGTCTGCTGTTCAGGGGTGTTTCCTGGAAATTGCACTACTTCTGACTTATCATTGTCAGACCACTTGCTGGTGTCTTTCAATGTCTCTTTATCTGTGTTTAAGCCTAATCTGAGTCGTACAATCACATTTCGTAATATTAAGAACATTGATCCCTCAATTCTTGGGGAATGTTTGTCCACACTTCCCTACAAAGACCATTCTGGGAATCTTGATGATTTAATCAAGCAATACAATGACAATCTTCAAATGATCCTTGACACTTGTGCCCCACTGAAAACCAGGAATGTTTCGTTTGTCAACTCTGCACCCTGGTTTACATCGGATCTTCGCCTGCTAAAAGTCAAGGGGCGTCGTTTAGAACGATTGTATTCCAAGACTGGACTTGTAGTTCATAAAGATTTGTATGCTGATCACATGCAAGTTTATAAGACTGCACTTTCCACAGCGAAATCAGATTATTATGCAGGTTTAATTGGATCTGGTGTAGGAAACCAAAAATCTCTATTCTCTGTGGTTAACACTATTTTAAAGCCACCTGAATGTTCTAACTGGCATATAAACTCCACAGAATTGTGTGAAGCATTTATGCTCTTTTTTAATAAGAAAATTGAACACATCCACCAGCAATTGGTTTCACCAAACCCTGATCGGAACAAAACTCATTCTAGCTTTGCGCCATCTCCCTTATTTTCATTTTCTGCTTTTAAAATTCCAACAGTTGGGGACATTTGTTCCATTGTACAAAAATCTAAATCTGTCACATGTCAACTGGATCCATTACCGACTCACTTGGTTCAAGCTGGTTTATCATTTCTTTCCTCTTTAATCACTGATATTATGCATACATCACTTCTTACTGGTACTGTCCCTACTGCACTTAAAACTGCTGTTATAACACCTATTCTTAAGAAACCTGGGACTGACACAAAGAATTTTGCTAATTTTCGACCTATTTCAAATCTGCCGTTTTTGTCAAAAATTCTGGAAAAAATTGTTGCTCTTCAGCTTCGCGAACATCTCTCTTGCAATAGTTTATATGAGCAGTTACAATCAGGGTTTCGTGCTTTCCACAGTGTTGAAACTGCACTTGTAAAGATTTCTAATGATCTATTACTAGCGGCTGATGCTGGTCTTCTATCAATACTTGTACTACTTGACCTTAGTGCAGCGTTTGACACCATTTCACATCCCATACTTCTGAGCAGGCTGGAATCTATTGGAATTACTGGTATGGCTTTAAGCTGGTTTCGTTCTTATCTCACAGATCGCATTCAATTTGTACAACTTAAACAGTTTAAATCAAAACCCACTTATGTTGTCACTGGTGTTCTCCAGGGCTCTGTTTTAGGACCTCTTCTGTTTATTATTTATCTTTTACCTATTGGCAGCATTTTTAGGAAATATGATATCCATTTTCATTGTTATGCCGACGACACCCAACTTTACCTGTCTTCTAAACCTTCTTCAAAGTTTCCCTCTTCTGCTCTTGGTGAGTGCTTAAGTGAATTAAAAAATTGGTTTTCAAGTAATTTTCTAAAATTGAACAGCAGTAAAACAGAAATTCTTCTTGTTGGTTCAAAAAATACATTAAGTAAGTCGAATATTTCTTCTGTGGAAATAGATAACTGTTCTGTTCCTCTGTCGAATCAGGTCAAAAGTTTGGGTGTCATTTTTGACACAACTCTGTCTTTTGAATCTCACATTAATAGAGTTACCCGTTCTGCATTCTTCCATATTCGCAATATAAATCGTCTGCGTCCGGTCCTTTCACTCAAGAGTACTGCTACGCTTGTGCATGCTCTTGTAACATCAAGAATAGACTATTGTAATGCTTTGTTTTATGGGCTTCCATCCAAATCTCTTCATAAATTACAGTTGGTACAAAACGCTGCAGCTCGAGTCATTACCAAAACTTCCACCTTTGAACACATTTCTCCTGTTTTACAGATGTTGCATTGGCTTCCAGTTAAATTCCGTGTGAATTTTAAAATTTTACTTTTAACTTACAAAGCACTTAATAACTTGGCTCCTTCATATCTTCAAGATCTTCTTCATATACATACTCCTTCCCGCACTCTAAGATCTGCTTCTGCACTTTCACTTGTTCTGCCACGCACTCGGACAACTTCTATGGGTTCACGAGCTTTTGGCTATGCTGCTCCCCATTTATGGAACTCTCTTCCAGTAGAAGTTCGCAACAGTTCTAGTCTCTCAGTTTTTAAATCTCGTCTTAAAACGTATCTGCTTAGGCAGGCTTTTATGTGATTTAATGTTTTTGCTGTACTGGTTTGATTGTTTAATGTCTTTTTTATGAATTTTGTAAGGTGTCCTTGAGTGCCATGAAAGGCGCCTCTAAATAAAATGTATTATTATTATTATTATTATTATAACTGCCAGTTTAAATGTTCTTGGAACATGACCTAAAGATAAAGACAAGTTAATAATATTGAGGAGAGGCTCTTCCACTATAGGTAACACTTCTTTCAGTAGTTTAGTTGGTATAGGATCTAATAAACATGTTGTAGTTTTAGATGAAGTGATAAGTTTATTTAACTCTCTTTGTTCTATAGTTGTAAAGCACTGTAATTGTTCTTGCGGGGTGATAATTGAGGCTGAATTATAACGCGCAATTGAAGATTGAACGTTTACAATTGTGGTTCTGATGCTTTCTATTTTCTCAGTGAAGAAGTTCATGAAATCATTACTACTGAACTGTAACGGGATATTTTGTTCGGGTGACGTCTGTTTATTAGTTAGTCTAGCCACGGTGTTAAATAAAAACCTTGGATTATTTTTACCTTGGATATTAAGCGCCATATGTTTCTGAATCTGTGCTGGTTTGTATAGGTTGCCTCCAGTTTTCCCTTTGTTTGGCCTCCAGCTAACGCTGTGACTTAATCGTGACATCGACGCAAAAAGGGTCTATAGTCCCACACTTCCTGGTTGCTATGGTTTCGGTCTAAATTAGTTTGTTTGTTTTAGCTGTGTTCAATCAATAATCTTGTTTGAGTTCCTATTAAAGTTGTACCTTCACATTCATTCTCTGTCTAGTCCCGTTTATGTTAAGGTGTGTTTTCCTGCTCTGTATGTGGATTATTATTAAAGTTTGCCTTAATACTTCATCATCTGCCTGCTTCTTCAGTCTGTCTACAGACCGCCATGACATATAGTGTATTTTGCATATCTCAAACATTTCAGAATTGTCCGATGCATAAAAATGTTCATGCATGTTTTTTCCTGTAGTGTCTCGCATTAACAATGAAAAAATGTGTGATTGAAAGTCTAGTGTGATCATGTATAGTGTCACAGAAATATCATCCTCTCTACACGTCAATATACTGACAGCATAAAAAATAACACTTGTCATTCGTTCATCTTGACATGCAGCTGGTTTTAAAACATGTTGACGTTTTATGTAATATTCTAATTTGTGTTTCTGATACACGGTCAGACCCATATCATGTTCTCTCAATAGAGATGAGAGGATTGAACACTACTTCAAATAACATTAGCATAAATGAGCCGCCATTACAGAGCATTCACTTGGCATATTTACTCTATTTACTTGCCTGAATTCTTAATTAAACTTAATTAATTAGCTATAAATCTGGTTTCAGAGACAGGACTTGAAATTAAGACAGGATTAGCCCTTAGTTAAATTAAGACATTTACGTAGCTTTTATAAACGTGCCATAAAAAATAAAAAAATAACATTACTTGAGACAAAACAATGGCACTGACATATTTTAAAATATGCTTTCAGTTAAAACATGCATTTTAGTCTGGGACTAGACTTAAGCCTCGTCTGTGAAACCGGGGGTAAATGTGTTAAAGGTGGGGTAAGCGGCAGAGTCCTGCACGGGTTCGGGTGCCCGCGGGTAAATTTTGCTCAATGGGTGAAAAATATCCAACTGTGTCGGATACGGGTGCAGGGCGGGTCGGGTCGGGTCGGGTCGGACACGGGCTAAACACGGGTCTAAACACGGGTTTAAAACAATCACGCGCAAACGTAAAAACATATGCATATTTTTAGGAACACATTTACAAAAATATGCCTGTATTTCAAGTTGATAAAATAATTTACAGTTTTTTTCGATTGCTAAACGACAGTGAGCACAACTGGAGCTACATGTGCAAAACTCTAACTACAGTCTGCACTACCAACAGTCACCTGAGCTAAACAGTTCACATCACCTCCAAAACTCCAAGCAACACAACTCTTATCACACGGCTCAAACCAGGCTCAGTGCAGCCGAACACTGGCACAACCCTCACTGAGATAACACACACTGTCACTCAGAACACAGTGGCCCTCATTTATCAGAAGTGCGTACACCAAATTTCCAGCGTACACCTGGCGTACACCCAAAACCACGGTGACTTTGAGATTTATCAATATGGACGTTGGCGTACGGCACGCTCAAATCCTACGCCAGCTCAGGAGGTGGTGTACGCACGTTTTGAGTTAGTGCGGAAATGCGCAGAAAAACAATTCCTAACACCACAAAACGCACTGACAAACTAAAAGATATGATATATTATTACCCACTGTAAAAAAACAACACCATAGTAATTATAAACTTCAGTGTTTATTTTTGTGCAACATGGACTTCAGTGTTTAATTTTGTGTGACTTTACCAAAGCATTTGATGCATATGTATTCCTTCAGTTGCGAGCCTGTGCGCTTTACCTAACGTTTCAAGCTTTGTTAAATACTTTCGCCTGGCTCCGCAGCGCGAGTCTCCGCAGACTGCGCGCGCACCACCGTTGTAAACGACCGCGGCGTTTGTACTCGACGCGCTCGCCGTTGTACTATTCTTTAAAACGATGGTTAGGCCAGGGTTAGGCCCGGCAGGTGTGCACGGACTGGGTTTAATAATGAAAGGCTTTCAATGACCAAAAAATAGTTCAGACTGACAAAATAATAAAAATGACATTCTTCTTCTTTTAAATAATAATAATAATAATACAAATAATAACGACATTCTTCTTCTAAATAACAATAAGCGTCATTAATAATAAAAATCTAGAAATCAATTTAGTTTCTTTCCACTTCCCTGGTTTCTCTTTCTCTTTCAACAGTTTCTCTTCTTTGCCGTCTTCCGTTTGTCCATGGCGTAAAATGAGGGCGTGGGGGGGCGGAGACTTGAATATATAGGGGCGTGTTATTCTAATGACGCTCGTTTTCAGCCGCGGCATTTATCAAGCGCAGGTATTGCGTACACCTGGATTTCAAAGGTACGCACAGCTTCATAAATCAGGCGGTGAGAGGAGTGTAAGCATAATCTTACGCCAATATATACGCCCGTTTCTACGCAAGAATGATAAATGAGGGCCACTGAGAGTAAAAACACTAGCATCAAACACCAATACAGAAAATACTAACTTTTTATCTTTACAGTTTTAACAATTTCAGTGACTTCATACAAAGTAATATTTTCTTCAAAGAAAAGAGTGACATTCTTTCACATGATTTATTTAAAATTTTAGAACACAACAATTATTTAAGGTAAATGAAAATGAGCAGTTTGCTTCAATAGTCTGTAGTAATTTACGGAATTACAGTAATGAGAAAAAAAAGGTAGAAACTGAAAGTACATACTGTAATTCGAACAAATAACTGAGGGGCTAATCCTGCCTCTCTCTAGCATCAGGCCACAGGTTTTCATCAACATTAGATCTAATACTCTCTCTTGCCATGCACCTGGAGAAGAACCTTCTGGAGTGCCTTATCCATCCCTGGCAGTCCTCTGGACTCGTGTCCTCACATCCGGCACGCATGGCTTCCAAAAGAGACATTTGGTCATGTGGGTGGTGATCAAACACTTTCCACCTCCACCCATACAGAAAAATATATATATATTGAAATATATTTTTTACGTAAAGTGTTGAAAATATATGTGGCATATATTCCAAATACATTGAAATATATTTGCATTGTTGGTCACTTATATTTATCATTTTGAAATATATTCTGAAATATAACAAAAATATATGATGTTACAGTAAGTGTGAAATATATTTACATATATTTAACTAAAATATATTTATTGGGCCAATTTCGAATATTTGCTTATATTCCAAAAATATATTTCAAATATATTTATTTTGTGTATGGGAGCCTTTCAGCTGAAGCTGCAGTCAGCAGTGTTTGAAAGGCACAAGGCTGAAATCTCTTCTGTTGTGAATGTGTGGTTCACAGTTTTGACAGCAGTGTGTTAGCATTTGAACAAAGTGCTGTAAATCCACAGTGTTGTGCAGGTTGTGGTTAAAGTCATGGGATAAGTGTGTAGAGTTTTGAAAACTGTGTTCAAGCAATGAAAAACGAACTAGAGTTTGGTCCACATGAACTGCTGCTGTGCAGACTGTAGTTAGAGTTTTGTACATGTGACTCCAGTTGTGCCCACTGTCGTTTAGCAATCGAAAAAAAATGTAAAATCCACATCAGTTTATTTGTGCCCACGCCCTCCCAGGAGTCTCTATACCTACTTTCACTTTTAAAAATTCATCATAACCGCGCACGCGTGATCTGCTTGCAGTCGTCGAGATGGATGCTGAGAAGTTGAAGAAAAGAATAGCTAGTGGAGATGGTAAAGTTGTCGACAATACGTCATCAAAAATCAAGTCCAGTGTGTGGGAGAAATTTGGAGTTATCTGAAGAAAACAGTACAGTACAGTACAGTACATTGTAGTACAGGGCGATTGGAATGCCAAAATAGGTGAGGATGCATGTAAGAACTGGAAAGGGATATGTGGCCAATACTGCAACACTGAAACCAACGAGAGAGGTCTAAGGCTCCTGGAATTCGCCAGTTACAACGATCTAAGTCTGGCAAACACATTTGGTCCACACAAGGCATCCAGAAGGTGGACATGGCATAGCCCAGGAGGGAAGTACCACAACCAGATTGATTACATCATGGTCAAGCGTCGTTTCCAGACTAGTGTTAACATTGCAAAGACCAGGAGCTTTCCAGGAGCCGACATAGGAAGCGACCATGATCTTGTGATGATGACCTTCAGACTCCATCTCAAGAAGACTAAGAAACAGGGCAGCATAAGGATCAGATTTAACCTTGACAAACTCAAAGACACAAGCATAGCGGAAAATTTCCAAGCAATGATTGGAGGGAAATTTGCTCCACTTCTCGCCCTTGCTGACAATCAGGATACGGAGATAGACACAATGATAAGCACCTTCAACACAGCTGTGACTGAAACAGCAAATGACATCCTTGGAAAATACCGGCCAACAAAGAAGCCCTGGGTCACAGAGGACATACTGGAGATATGCGACAAACGCAGAGAACTCAAGCGTAAGAAAAATGAGACTGAAGGGGAAAGACATTACAGAGAAATCAATCAGCAAGTTAAGAAAAGTATGAAAAAGGCAAAGGAGACCTGGATTGAAGAACAATGCAAAGACATAGAAGGAAGTTTACAGAAAAACAACAGCAGGAAAGCCTACCAACTTGTGAAAGATCTGACAAGTAGGCCTACAACACAAGGGCGAACCAATACCATCCAAAATAAAGAAGGGAAATGTCTGACAGAAGAACAGGATATCCTTAAAAGATGGACAGAGTACTGTTCCGAATTGTATACTCACAGAGCCACAGGACATACTGAGGTGCTGAATGTCCCTCCACCAACTAACATCGACAACCATCTTATCCTTCGAGAAGAAGCTGAAGCAGCAGTAAAATCATTAAAAAAAGGGAAGTCGGCAGGAGTGGATAACATTCCAGCAGAACTGGTTCAAGCAGGTGGAGAGACCATGATAGATACATTATGGAATATCTGCAATAAAATCTAGCAAACAGGTGAATAGCCTACACCATGGACTCAATCTTTGATAATTACCCTCCCAAAGAAAGGCAACCTTCAGCTATGCCAAAATTACCGCACCATTAGTCTGATCAGCCACCCAAGTAAAGTGATGCTGAAAACTTACTAAACAGATTGAGACCGCAAGCAGAGGAGATCATTGCCGAAGAACAGGCAGGCTTCAGAACAGGCCGCAGCACGACAGAACAAATCTTCAGTATTAGAATAATTTGCGAGAGGTACCTACAACACCAGCAAGAACTCTACCACGTATTCATGGATTTCAAAAAGGCATTCGATAGGGTTTGGCATGCGGCTTTATGGACTACTATGAGGTTATACAACATCAATGCCAACCTGATCAAGACAACAGAACGCCTATATGACAAGGCTACTAGTGCAGTCTACTCCAATAACACCATAGGAGAATGGTTTCGAACCACAGTCGGAGTCCTGCGGAAAGCAGAGTACTGGGAGGAATGGAAGAAGCTGGTTGCCAAGTCTTCAGTGGTGCCCCTACGGTCCAAAAGACTACGGGATAAGTGAAGTGAAGTGAAGAAGAAAACAGTATTGTGAAAGGCTTTGCTGCATGCATTTTCGTGTTGGATAGCCGCAAATGTGGAACTTCATCGCCGAGGAAGCACGCAGATAACTGTGGTAACAAACCAAACAGTTCTATCGAACAGTATTTTTCAAATTTAACACTGTTAAGTATGTGTGGTGTGTCGTGTTTGAACCCAAAATTGTCAAATGTAGGCTAGACGAAATTGCGTGGCAGATATAGGGCCCTATCTTGCACCCAGCGCAATTGACTTTGTACACCGACACATGTATCATTCCTATTTTGCACCCGCGCAAAGCGGACTTTTCCCTCCACAGATGCACGTCGGCTAACTAAGAAATACACTTGCGCTCCCTGGGGCAGTTCAGCGCAAAGAGGAGGCGTGTTCCGGCGCAAACGTTCCCTCATGCTATTTTACAGGTTTAGAAAACAATTGCGCCACTAACCGAAAAAAAAAACTGTTTAAAGTCAGTGACGCGTTGCGCATGTTATTCATATTCTATTTTAAGGGTGCATGCTTGGCCTTAATCAATGTAGCGTGTGCACAACGCACATACACTTTGATTCTCTCATCTACACACAGAGCAGCAGTTATCATTTTTGCAAATCATACATTATTACGATAGATAGATAGATAGATAGATAGATAGATAGATAGATAGATAGATAGATAGATAGATAGATAGATAGACATTTTATTATAAAAGCATACATCTAGCTTACACATTTACCCAAATTATCATACGCCTGTTTAACCGAAGTTAATTTGGGTGTGTTTCTCCATCCCCAACGTCCCTGACGAGAGCATCGGTCTCCTCGGCTGTGAACCGCTCCTGTCGTGCGTCTGGCAAATCCGTCGTTATAATAGGAATCCGCTTTAGAACAAGCGCGCCTGCTCTTAAAGGGAATGTGAGATGTCACAATGATTGGTTTATTTCACGTTACGCCCAAACCACACCTATGAATAATGAAGCTACTTCAGACCAACCCCTTTTAGATTTGCGCCAGGCGCTAGAGTCATTTATCCCGCCGGGAAAATAGCAACAGCGCCAAGACCCGCCCACAAAGTTACTTGCGCTTTGCGCTTTGACACTTGCGTTTCAGATCGTTAAAATAGGGCCCATAGTGTTGTAGCCACGTCTGTTCGATTGGTAAAATATTATAAGGCTAATATAACCTTAACCCTAACCCTATTCTCAGTTTTGTGGTAACATTAGCCATGTTCGTCATGTACCGGCCTTTTGACAGCTTCGGCTGAAGTTGTCCTTGTGTTAATGGTCGTGTAATAACTTCTGTATGACCTGACAATAAAAAAAAATGTAAGTGTGTCTATAATGTGATAGTCTAAACTGATTTTATTTCGGTTGCGGGTCGGGTGGTCGGTTCTATTTTAAGAGGGTCGGGTTGGGTGCGGATTTTAATTAGTGCTGCTGTCGGAAAACGGGTCGGATGCGGCTTTAAGCACTGCGGGTACAACGGGTGCGGATTTACAAAATCGGACCCGTGCGAAAACGCCTTTGGACAATGTTAATATTTGAAATCAACCCAAACAAACACACCTCTCTCTTCATAGCTCGGCCTCCAAAACTCACACTCCAATCCTAACTTTCCTGCTCTGAGTCAGTCTCAAATGATGAACGAATAACAAGGGAGCACAAAAACATTTACGTACAGAACACAAAAGTAATAACAAACAAGAGTTTATCCTTATTTCCACAGCATCTCCAGACAAACTAAACCCATTGTTACTCAGTGTTACTCACGTGTGGAGCGAATCAAAGTAACACCAGCGTCTCTATTCAGAGCTTCCCGCTCTCTCCAGCGCTGGAAAGCTTTTCTAATATTAACACGGGTCCTAAAGCTCTTTACTGATCATAACCCTACATTTTTCAGTGATTTCTTCTAAGTTTTTCTTTTTTGTATTGTGTCTCATTTCTGCAGTCTTTCTTCAGATCTCCCTCTTGCTCCTTCTCTCTCCTCCACCGTCACACGCCCCCTGATGCTAATTGGCTACACACGACTACATTCTAAACAGCGTTTTTTAAATACTGCTTACCCCAACTTTAAGTGTGTAATTTAATCCATAAGGGTTCATAGAGGCTGACAGAGTAATCTGTATTAATAAAAACAGGCAAATCATGTTTCAGGAAAGAAGAGAAGGTAAAAACAGAAGAGAAATATCATGAAATGCGGTTAACTAAACAGGATTGTTCTAGATGTAGACCACAGGCTTGTATATGCTTATAAATTATTACATTAAGAGTCACATAGATTGCAAAAACAAACAACAAATTCCCAGATTTAAAGCATCATCCATGCATTTCATCGATTCATCTGCGCCTGTGTATGTTTATTAGGGTGGGCTCCACAGGTAGTGAGTCTTCATGAGAAATTAAAACGTCTTTCTCTAAGAAATTGACTTTTACAGCCATTTTGCAAAAACAAAATAGTTTCCATTATATTCCATTCTGGTCTGTGAATACCAGATATAATTCAAGCATTTTAAAGGCATGCAAAGTGGTTCTAAAAACTATTTGGACACATCAGCCATAGTTAAAAATATAAAAATGTTGATGAAAATATTAAAATATCAAACCCAATGGCATTTCCTTCAAAGAAATGCAGCACAAGCACACCATTTATAGCTGTAACAAATAAATAAATAAATAAATATAAAAACATTTCAGGAGGATCACTGATATTCATTAAGTTTCCCTCTTCAGTCATCAGGTCTTATGAACCCTACAGCTTATATTTTTCCCAGCATGCTCTGCTTCCCTTCCCGTAGGCAGTGCACATGGTGTTTTGAGCATATGGTTCCGAGGACCAACATAACTGTACTATTCTCTTATATTAAACCAAACTGCTGTTACACGTCATTTTTACAAAAGTAATGCTAGCCAAAATTATACTTTCAGTTGATTCATTTGCATACATTTGTTGTTGCTCATAAAGTGAGATCAGCAAATTATTCTGGGGTTATGTATTTTTCAGATGTAAGACCTAGGACAATTATAGATCAACTAGCCTACTGCAATTTTTGGCCAAAACAAATACATTCAATCAAGTCATCTTCATTTATATAGCGATTGTAGATTGTTCCAAAGCAGCTTTACATTGATAATAGGAAATTACAGTAACAGAGATTGTTTAGGCTTTACAGCAGCTCTAGAATAAAGTTATTGTCCAGATAAAGTTAGTTTAATAGATTCACTTCCGTCGCAACAATCATTAGTTATTAACTTAGGGGCCACTAACACGACACCGTTTTAACAGAAAACTCTTAAGTTCTTTCTGCGCAAACTTCAAAAACACGAACCTGTGAGAACGCTGATGGCGTGCACATGCACATTACGAGTTCAGTCTATAGGTACTACTTGTACTACTTGTCTGGCCTTAATTTATAATACAGAATTTTTATCGCTTCCGCATAGCCACGCAAACCGGAATTATCCCGACAACGCTTTATCTGTAGAGAGGTAAAGGGAGGGGAGGGAGGCCTTCACAGGGAAGAGCCTAGTTGACATTTCAGGAACTGAAATTCACTATAATGAATTTACTATAATTTCATTCACTATAATGAAATCTGAACCGATTTCATTATAGTGAAGGACTATAATGCGTTAAGAGCTCGCTCAAGTACTGCGGAGCTAAACCATTTAGTGCTTTGTAAGTGATCAGCAATATTTTAAAATGCATACAGTGTTTAATAGGGAGCCAGTGCAGTGTTGACAGAACAGGGCTAATATGCTCATACTTCCTGGTTCTGATAAGAACTCGAGCTGCTGCATTTTGGACCAGCTGTAGTTTGTTTATTAAGCATGCAGGGCAACCACCCAGTAGAGCATGATCTAATTGTTCTGCATTTTTCATTGAGAGCATATGATGTAATTTAGATATATTTATAAGATGAAAAAATGCGGTTTTACATAATGCTAGACAAGTGACTTTCAAATGAAAGATTGGTATCAAAGAGCACACCCAGGTTCCTAACTGACGACGAAGACTTGACAGAGCAGCCATCAAGTGTTAGACAGTATTCTAGATTATTACATGAGGAAGTTTTTTGTCCAATAATTAGAATCTCTGTTTTTTTCAGAATTAAGTATTTTTTATATCAGCTATGCATTCCGTTATTTTTATGAACTGGCAAGTTTCGTTAGGGTGTGAAGAAATATAGAGCTGAGTATCGTCAGCATAACAGTGGAAGCTAATTCCATGTTTCCTAATGATATCTCCTAATGGCAGCATGTACAGAGTGAACAGCAGCGGTCCTAGTACTGAGCCCTGTGGTACGCCATACTGAACTTGTGATTGATAAGACATCTCTTCATTTACTGCTACAAACTGATAACGGTCAGATAAGTATGATTTAAACCATGCTAGTGCAATTCCACTAATGCCAACATCATTTTTTAGTCTATTTAAAAGAATGTTGTGGTCGATAGTGTCAAACGCAGCACTAAGATTGAGTAACACCTATTGAGAGATACAACCACGATCGGATGATAAGAGCAAATCATTTGTTAGTCTAATGAGAGCAGTCTCAGTACTATAGTACGGTCTAAATCCTGACTGAAAATCCTCGCAGATATCATTTCTTTCTAAAAAGGAGCATAGTTGTGAGGATACTGCCTTTTCTAGTATCTTTGACAGAAAAGGTAGATTCGAGATCGGCCTGTAATTGACTAATTCTGTATGATCAAGTTGCGTTTTTTAACAAGCGGTTTAATCATTAGCTTTTTTTTTTTTAATCAAAGTTTTTGGTACATATCCTAATGACAAAGAGGAATTAATGATACTAAGAAAAGGATCTATGACCTCTGGAAGCATCTCTTTCAGTAGCTTAGTCGGTATAGGGTCTAACATACATGTTGTCGATTTAAATTATATAACGAGTTTATAAAATTCTTCCTTTCCTACGGTAATGAATGAATCGAATTTTTCCTCAGGGAGACTACAATGCACTGCCTGATGCGATACTGTAGTAGATGGCTGCATAGTTAGAATTTTCTCCCTGATATTATCAATCTTATAAGTGAAGAAGTTCATAAAGTCATTACTGCTGTGTTGCTTGGAAACTTCTGGGCTTGAAGCTTTATTTTCGTTAGTTTAGCCACTGTTTCAAATAAATACCTAGGGTTTTGTTTATTTTCTTCTAATAGGGTTGAAAAATAAGCAGATCTAGCAGCTTTTAAAGCCTCTCTGTAAGCAATCGAGCTCTCTTTCCATGAAATGCGAAATACCTCTAGTTTTGTTTTCTTCCAGTTGCGCTCCATCTCTCTGGCTGCTCTCTTAAGGGCCTGAGTGTGCTCGTTGTACCACGGCGTTGGACTATTTTCTTTAATCTTCTTTAAGCGCAAAGGAGCAACTGTGTCTAAAGTGCTGGAAAAGAGAGAGTTAAAAGTTTCTGTCACAATATCGAGTTCTTCTAAGCTATCCGGGATGCTGAGATGATGAAACTGATCAGGAATATTATTAATAAAGCAATCTTTAGTGGCAGAAGTGATAGGTCTAACATATTTATAACACGGAGTCGGCTTTGCAGCCTTGGCTAAAAGAAGTTTACACGAGACTAGATAATGATCTAAGATGTCATCGCTCTGCTGCAGAATTTCAACGGCATCAACATTGATTCCGTGTGATAATATTAGATCTAGAGTATGATTATGACAATGAGTGGGTCCTGACACTTGTTGTCTAACTCCAATACAGTTCAGAATGTCTTTAAAGGTGCCATTGCATGGATTATCTTATTATTTTAGAATGTTTCCTGGGGTGCCCTTATAATGTTAGTATGTTTTTTAGATCAAAATTTGTTATAATTTAGAAATAAAAGGCATTTTTCCTAGCCTTATTTTAGCCTCTGATTTGAACGCTCTGTTTTAAGGGGCGTGTCTGCTGTGAGACTTCACTGCTGTGATTGGCTGTTGTGAGACTTCAGTGTAAACGCCCACTGCTATGATTGGCTGCTGTGAGACTTCAGTGTAAGCCTGTTGATCACGTGAATGAAGATCTTATCATTGCAACGCAGTTTCTGCACTCTCACTAATGATTTCACCAATGCAAACATGATGTAGGTACAGTAAGAGCTTCGTTGTGCAGTGTAACAGCGTCATTGATTTCATAATGAGTTTTGGCAAGTGTCCAGATAAACTCGCGCTGTGTGATTGACAGCTTGGGCGACTGGAAAGGGATTGTTCTTTGATCACTATCTGTATATTAATCACAGTTTAAGTAAGATTATTTTCATCCTACTAAGAGAAACGACGTGAAGTTGATCGTTTAGTCACTGGCTTGATTTACTGATGCATAAACAGTATTGAACGACTTTGAGAGAAAGATTATCTGTCTGAACTTGAACAATTACACATCAGACATTCACATAACCTACTGGTTCTTCAGAGGCTCGGATGAAGGAACTAAAAAAATACCTTTGTGTTCATTTGTACATCCAAACACTGAGCAGCTGCCATGCTTCGCTCGTTTGCAAGCCATGATGTCTCTCGAAGAAAAATGATTCGGACGATGATCCGAAGGCGCAGTTCCGCCTGGCCTTGAACATGGGCTGGCATATGCACATTTTTGGAGGTGTACATATTAATGATCCCGACTGTTGCGTCACAGTCGATGTTATGTGGAGATTCGCCTATTTTTCAGGGGTGTTTTTCAAAAACGAGATTTAAATGAGAAGGAGAAAACAATGGTGTTTGAGACTCACTGTATGTCATGTCCATGTACTGAACTCTTGTTATGTAACTATGCCAAGATAAATTCAATTTCAAATTCTAGGGCACCTTTAAATGTCTATCCCAATGCATATTTTTTTAAATCTACATGCAGGGGCGTCGGCCTCGTGGTAAAACCAGTACTGATTACCAGCGGCCCCAAGGGGAGAGAGGGCCCTTGAAAAGTCTGGAATATATTTTATTTTACCTGGATATTTTCATTTTATAATTAAATTTCATAATGAATGTCAGATGAAATGTAAAGTTAGTGTATTGGCTGAATAACTTGGTTGATTGACTGACTACATTTTTTGTACACAAAAAGTAAAGACTATCTAAGGTCTCACGGTCCCACCCCTTGCTAATGTGCCAAATGGTTTAGTCCATTTGCACGCATTTTGTTTATGTTAGTTAGCTGAGCATCTGGGGCCCGTTCTTCGTACGTCGCTAACTCGCTGTTTGGTTCTTCGAAGCTGTTTGGTTCGTACGTCGCTGTTTGGTTCTTCGAAGCTCATCCTAGACTTGTTGTCATAGCAATAGGTCCGTAAGCTTAAACCTGCTCGGGAGCAGCTTATTTCATGTTAACAGGATTAGACTGCGGCTTCATAAGCGTAGCTGATACGGGAAGTCCAGCGCAGTGCGATAGTGCACTTTCTGAGATATAAATTTTTTCTCGTGATTCGTGAGATTGTCGTTTACATTATTAATTTGTTGGAAACGCACATTTATTTTCGACATGTCGGAGTCGGGCTTTAAAGCTAGGGTAGGTAATCCTGTTCAGAAACACTTTTTTTTATACTGGGTGAAATGGTCCTTCCATCCTGAGAGTAGTCAATACATTATGTGTTCAGAAAAAGTACTGATGGTAATGGAAAAACGTGTATCAATGCAACCTGTTTTTAGTTTTGCCTTATAAATATAGCTCGTTACCTATAAATATAGCTCGTTACCGAATCAAACTTTACCAGTATCGATATGCTTGCTTGATAGTGAGTACTAAAAGAAATCTTATTTGTTTATATTCATAGTGATAAAGTTAGGTATTTTATTACATGTGATTCTGACATGATGTCACTGTATGTACTGCGCTCCTTCCTCTCCACTCGTCTCAGGTAATAAATGCGTCTTCCAGCTGAGTCTGAGCGTTTGGCGTCGCGCGTTCATGTGTTTTGGGGGCGTGGCTTTGGAAGGAGCTCAGAAGGGAGGGGGTGGGAGTGAATGGAAATAATGAGCTGTGTTTATTGCAGATTAAAAGGTCTACAGTCACTCGATTTTTATATTCTCTTTTTCAGAGTACTTATATTTTAATTATGTATTGGTATATAAAGACAGTTTAAACAAATTTGGAATGTTTTTTTTTTAGAAAAATCCTACCTACCCTGCCTTTAACTACAGCACAAACTGTTTGCATTGCCCTAAGATTATTTGCGAGTGGCTCTTTCCTTTACACTATTGGAGATGCGGAGAACTTGATGGAAAGTGCTGTCTGTCGTGTCATTCGGAGTTTACCTGGCGCTTTTAGGTTTAAAAAACAGTTTTAGGTTTTTTTGTGGAATTTCCAAGCCACTGAAGACCCAATGTTGTAAAGCAGGTTTTTTTTGGGGGGGGGGGGGGGGGGGGGGGGGGGTATCACAGTTTTTTATGAAGATCACGCAATCATGACCATGCCGATTACAGTATATGTCACTCAGGCTTCACTAACGTGATTGGTACCATAGACTATAGGCTAGACCATAGACTGCCATCAAGGCCTCAATGAAGGGGATTATGTGAACAGAAAGGGGGTTCACAATGTAAATGTGCAGCCCAGTTACTATTGTGATTCTTAATATTCCAGATTAGTAATATTATATCAAATGAAAAAAAGGCAGTTGACTAAAATCTTTCATATCACAAATGTGAAAGCAAAATGGCCAGGATCTGTGCATGACTTAAGCATTTTCAGAGATTCACATTTATGCACATTATTTGAAAGTGGTAAGAAAAGTTCCAAAATTAAATATCAAGCTTACTGTATTACATACACTTATGCTGATCCTAACAGAACTGCATTTTTTCATAGGTGATTATGACATGTTCCTGCAGACAGGTGTTTTATGACCCCATTCCCTGACCCAAACCAGTTACAATGCAGCTCTAGCCAGGACAAGGGCACACAATGAAATGAACTTTGGCTAACTAAAGGGAAGATTTCAGTGTCTGAAAAGTCTGAGGGTTGCACATCTGACAGGGCCTGGGACATTGTTGCATGTGCCATATTACACAACATTGCCAAAAAAAAAAAAAAAAAAAAAAAAAAAACCTTTTCATTAAATGTTTAATAAAAGACAAATATGCTTAGTTCCTTGAGTTTTATTTCAATTGATCTTTTTTTTTTTTTTTTTGCCTTTTTCTTGGTTGCTTTTATAATCAGACAACCATTTATTTAACAATGCCTTTAATAAAAGAGACTATAATATAACAAAAAATTACCATTATGTAGAATATTTTTGTACTTCACTTTTATTGGTTCCCATGTTCTAGTGTGGTGACTCTGACATTACAATGAACAAAGTAATTATGCAATTATTAAAATACAAAAATATAGGCTAATAAGTGATTAAAAAAAAAACATCTAACATGGCCACTTCTAAGGTGAGAACAAACTAGAACACGAAATCTATAGTGCTAAACTGCTTGAATATCTCCACGATCGTTAGTGCTAAAAAATGAACTGAGACAACCACTGAAAGAGCAGAAGATACACTTTCAGATGTTTATTTCGTTTTAAATGTAATCTGAGGTAAAGGCTAAATAAATAAACTGTACACTAACAATCCTGTTTGCAAACAACACACCATTATAATAGGCTAATTTGAAACATGTTTAATTTTAAATTAATAGGCTATAATATCTAAACTTAGCAATTGGGTGTTATATACCTATAAATATATATATATATATATATATATATATATATATATATATATATATATATAGTAATATCCTTTAGCTTAACCCATTTGTGCCCAAATTTTTCTGAATGGTTTCATGCATATAGTCGTGTTAATAGTGTAGCATGGGAACCTAATATGTTCTGCATTTATTTTCCTCAGGTTTTTTTTTTTTTTTTTTTTTTGAAAATCGTATTTGAATGTACGCCAACTATGGTTGTCGGTGGGCAAATATGTTGTATGCACCCCCTCAATATCAAATATGAATAGGGGGAGAACATTTGGCATCTATCTCAAAATAACTGCTTTCAACAGATCAATCTTCATTCATAAACAAATTTATTATGTATAAAAGTCGAAGAACATTTGATGTGAACCCAAAAAAGCTGCATCTAGCTTATAATCTCTTGAATATGAAGCACAACAAACAATAAATCAATTTGTCTGAACCCTTGTCCGTTGTTCGGGGTATTTTTGATATTTTTTTTCACTGATGAGGATAACATAGATAATTTGACATGGTTTAGTGTACGATTTTTGCCCATGTTTTGGAAAATGCCGTTTTAAAAGTAACAAATTATCACTTAAACCAGTAGATGGCTGCAGAGCTCCACTATTTGCTATTTGACTAACTGAAAGACATCTTTTCACAAGTTTTTCCAGTTGTATTCATATTCATATCTACATATTATGAAATCACAATTATAACAATAAAAGTTACTTTAAAGTTTAGGGATTTTTTTGTACTGAAAAAAAAAATCTGTTTTTCAATAAAGTTATATTATGATTAGAATCAAATGAATTTTGTCAATGGACAAAATTCATCCTCAAAATCAGAAACAACACAGAACACATATAGACTAAATTAAGTGGCACACTTTAAATTAGTAGAATTATATGAAAAACAGATGTTTGAAATAAATGATAAACTCTTTTCAAAATATGGGCAAAATATCTTACAATAAACCATGTCAAAATATCCATGTTATCCCCATGAATGAAATTTAGAAATGTGGGTCTTTTATAAGGTGAATTTTACATTAAAAAAACTGTTTTATTTTTTATTTTGATAAAAACCTATTTTAAAAAATCTATAATTTATTTATATAAATTTTGTGGAGTAAAAATGTCCAAATGTGGAGTAAAAACATTAATAAACTGAGTAAAATTACATTTGTTTAAATAAAAAAAACTAAACAATTATTTTGTTACATAATTACATTTTGTTGCCTGGGGTCTCTGAGATATGTACTTACAAGGCATTTGCCCACCGGCAACTACAGTTGCCATTTGGACTTTTGACTAAGTATACAAAAAACTATAGATTTCTTGTAAGATTTGTTTTGTTTGGATGATTCTAGTGACCTTCGCTATTTACATGAGGGAATTTGCAAGCAGAAAGACTGAACGCTTCTCCAGAGAGCAAACGGATCTGCTCGTGCGCAAGGTTAAAGCGAGACCATCTACGGGACAAGCCGGATTCACCATATCTTTATGTACACAATATTAATCTTTTACATTGCAATCCATTTATTTTTGATATTTGGCTAGTTTGTGTGCTGCTGCTCCATCCCTGTGTGTAATAAGCAGAGTGTGTGTGTGTGTGTGTGTAATAAGCAGAGTGTGTGTAATAAGCAGAGTGTATGTGCGTTGTGGACCCGCCTATAGACGCACATTACTAACGCTCTCTTTAAATAACAAAAAAAAATATTGTGCCATTGACTTTAGAGCAGGTTTCAGTTGGTCAATGGTTCAGTCTATTTCAGTTCCTCAAAATAGCAACACACCAACAATGTGCCTGAACACACACCTGGTTTTCAGACCAGCAGCCCATGGGCACAAATGCATTTGCTATTTAAACAACGTGGCGCAGGACGTGAAAATGAAAACTGCGTCGGACTGACACTAGCAAAACACACTTGCGTGAGTCACGCCTGGCGCTGCATTGCGCCGGGTGTATGATAGGGCCCTTAGTGTCTAAGCAATTTGAAAAAACTGTAATAAACTGCACATGGGTAGAATATCCCAGACTACTCAAGAATGAAGAGCATCTCACTCTAAATTTACATAGAAGCCACCGATTTGTGACCTTTATTTCTTCTTTAGTATTCATCACTTTCTGCCACCCTCCTCTACATTCCTACCTCCTTCTGTCCTTCGGATGAGATGTTAAACTGAGGTCCTGACTCTCTGTGGTCATTAACAATCCCATGGCACTTCTCGTTAAGAGCAGGGGTGTAACCCCGGTGTCCTGGACAAATACCATCCATTGGCCCTTGCGGATCATAGCCGTTTGTGTCGCGGTGGTGAGCGCACTGGTGCTGTCACTGTGCACTGGTACTGTGGCTGCCGTCGCATCATCCCAGTGGATGCTACAAACTGGTGGTTTGTGGAGAGATCCCCTGATATGATTATTAACCGCTTTGGGTGTACAGGAGTACATATGAAAATGCTACATAAATGCTTCATTCATTAATTCATTCATACACTGCTGAATAAAAATATATTGAATAAATAAACATTTTTATAAAGACATGACTCTGAAAACACTGAGATTTGAGGGATGGAGGAGATAATATTGAGCACATAGTGCTTCAATGGCGTATTGTTGAGATCCGTTCAGCCATCAGGATTTGACAGCTGCAGTTTGTCACAGTATAGAGACAAAAAGGCAATTAAATCATGAGCAATGGTTAACAAACGCAGAGTCCACTTATTATGCATCTCCTGAATAATGAGATGTGCAGAGGATGAATCTGGTTTGTCAGAATGAGAAGAGATTTTGTTGTTCAAATATTTTTTCTTCTCCCAGTTTGCTATGCAGAGGACACTATAAGTAAACCGTCTGTTGGCTGGTTTCTCTGAAAAGAAACTTTGGTTCTGTGAGGCTTTCAAACATTGCTGTTTGTTCTGAGCATCAACATTAACTCAACCAATGGCTTGAGTCTTGGGGCAGGACCAGAGGTTGCGTTAGACTTCAGGGACAGGGTTGTAAAAATGACGTCATAATCTATTATTACCTGTCATTTTAATATTCATATTTTAATTATAATAAGCCATTTATTAGGCTCTGTTTTTGTTTACATTTGAACTTTTATTCACAAACTTAAAGGACAACCATTGGCTGGATTATGCATTTATTTATGAAGAGAAAGTTAACTTTTCAGGATCCATCATGATTGTTTGTCCAATAAATCCCAATAAGATTTGTGCTTTGTTACTTTTGATATAAAACAAAGTCTCAGCTTTCAAATTCAGTCCATTTTATCACAAAATTCATCAGCTCTTTAATGTGGCACGAGAGATCACTGTAGCGCCTGAGTTCAAGCGAAAGTGGAGCGCGAGTGAATGCGATCATCCCCTCCTCTTTACAGAACGAAATAAACATGAAAGAACATTAGAAAATATGTAGAAAGATACGGTCCAATTTACCGAAATCCGTATCATGTCTCTCATGTAATCTCTCAATCAGTGTTTCAAACGCAGAAAGACGTCAATAAATCAGCTTGTAAACGATGTCACGTAATTCAGATAAGCCATTCGTTGACCATTAACTTGATTATCAGCAAGAACGCACTTGCCGCCAAGTGGACAGGGGTGAGAATTACACTTACACGGTACAGTCACTCTCAGTGTAATGTGTCAGAATGACGGACGGCAGATTTTTCCGTCACTGCTAAAAAAATATCTGAAAAATTTTGGTTAACACGACCTCTGGGCAGGACAATCTTTTGCCCGACAAATCACAGATGAGGTGGATGTTGGAGGAAACTCATTATTTTTGCAGTTGTGTTTGTTGATGCTATGTGGCACAACAATCACACGTCTTATAGCTTGGGATTGTTCTAGCAGGTTTGTATTGTCCGGTAAATTAGAAGACACTTTCACAGTTAATTCCTATTCTTATCTATAGCTTTCCACAGATAAAAAAAATAAATGCAACTAAAATGCATCCTGCCTATTATATAAGGATAGCACACAGTATATAAAAGTACACAGCACAATGTGTAGCTAATCATGTGAATGTCCATAATTCAAACTCATGGAATGCAGAAAAAATATTTAGAATTTAAAGCATAGTTGAACATTTCTAAAATAGCATGTGTGATTGTATGTGAAATAGCCTAATTCAAAAGCTCCACGAGAAGAATGTTGAGCAAATAATGTAATGAAACTAAACTAAGGTGAGCTCTTTCATTTCAGCTAATGGCGGAGGTCTATGAAAATAATAACCAACACTAATAGGGGTCAGAGCTCCTGCAGATGTACCATGTTTTGTTTTCTGACAATGATAATGACAGCTTATCTGTCATATTTGCATTAGTCTAAGCAGTGAGAGCCCAATGTAGAGAGCATGTATTACGTGACCGGCACAAGTGCAATTGCAGGTATAATAGAAGGCTTATTATGTTGTATGATGGCTAATGTGGGAAAATATATCTATATAGTTCCACCAATGATGGATGAAGCTTCCAGGCCACTTTGTAGCATAAAATCAGGAGAAAACAAATAAAAATAAAGTAAATTTTTTCAGCACAAATTTCCTCAAATTCGTAATACTGCAATGTGTTTTCCGTGAGGGTTTTTATCAGCATAATAAATCATGTACATGTATGATGTGTCAGTACGATTTATCATTTAAATTTAATATCATTGTATCAAATATCAAAGTGTAGCATTACAGTGATGAGGATTGTGGTGGTGCAGGATCGGGTGTGAAGAGAACGCAGAACGCACACAGTAACAAACACAAGTGAGTGATAGTGAAATCTGAGCCAGAGGTGAATTACTGATGATTTGTAAATGCAATTTGTTGCTTTACTGATTCAAAGAGATGTCTTCAGAAGTATGGGGACTCACTTAAAAACCTTTTAATCTAATTGGCTAATTAGCTTTTTGTGGCTCTGCTAGAGGCTAGATCGACTCTTCTTCAGTTCAATAGGCCTGTAGCAGACGAGATTGGGACAGAAGGGAAAAAAGAGGAGAAAATCCAATCCAGCAGCTCCATATATTGGCATATAGGAGCTGTAAGTGAGGAGACCGACTGCTAACCCTGAATCTGGGCTGAATAGATCAGGGCTCGTACTCACTGAGAGTGGGAGCGATCATCATTGTTTTACCTGTGAGAAATAACTACACCAGCCCGGGGAACTCATCATCTATTTCTGATGCAAGTGAGAACCCGACACATTTCACATGTCTTACAGTTCTGTCAGGACCACTATCGTCAAATACGATTGACAATTAGCATACAGTTAGGATTGGCGGTATGGTTCTGTTCTGGGCAAGAACTCCCTGCGCATCCATGCAGCCTAGCATATATAAGAGCAGGAGAGCAGCAATAACCCCCCAAAACAAAACCATATGCCAATATCCCCCAACACAAACTGACAGCGGAATTCTGGATGTCTTTTACACACTACCCCCAACACGACTGAAGCTGATAGAATGGTTAATACATCCTGATGTTAGTGGCATATGCATAGGTAAGTGGCACTATAGATCCAATCTAATGGGGGAAGTATCACCCCAAGCAGGAGCAAGCAAAGACGCATTGCAACAAGCATGTTGCTGTAGCCAATTTAACAGTGTATGGGATCTACTGGGGGAAGCTTACTGGGGGAAATCTGATACAACAAGCATGTTGTATAAATCGCAGAACTATTGCTAAAACCGGGGGCGTTACCCCTTCTAAGGCCTTCTTGACCTTCGATTTGACCTCCCATGTGAGTGTGGAGACAAATAGGGTCTCGGGTAAAATGCACTCGGGAGTAACCAGGCGTTCGGAACGATCAAAAATGCGTGAAAAAGAATCGGGTTTGATGTTTTTGGAACCCGGGCGGTACGAGAGAGTAAAATCAAAACGACCGAAAAAAAGTGCCCACCGAGCCTGCCTGGAGTTCAATCTTTTAGCGGACCTGATAAATTCCAAATTTTTGTGGTCGGTCCAGACGATAAAAGAAACCCCCGACCCTTCTAACCAGTGACACCATTCTTCCAACGTTAGCTTGACTGCCAACAACTCTCTGTTACCAATGTCATAGTTACGTTCGGCTGGGGACAAGCGATGGGATAAAAACGCGCAGGGATGCATCTTCTCGTCCGTGGAAGAACGTTGGGACAACACTACACCTACCCCCACCTCTGACGCGTCGACCTCCACCACGAACTGACGTGAGGAATCAGGGGCTATCAGAATAGGGGCCGAAACAAAGCGGTCCTTTAGTTTGGCAAACGTGGCCTCAGCCGCGTCTGACCACCTGAACAGAGTTCTGGGGAAGGTCAAGGCAGTCAGAGGTGCGGCTAGTTGGCTGAAGTTACGAATGAAACGTCGATAGAAGTTGGCGAATCCCAGAAACCTCTGCAGGGCCTTGCGGGAATCTGGGATTGGACTCTCCACCACAGCCTTAACCTTCTCAGGGTCCATACGTACTCCCTCGGACGAAATGATGTACCCAAGAAATGGAACTGACTGTGCGTGGAACTCGCACTTCTCCGCCTTGACAAAAAGCCCATTCTCTAGCAACCTCTGAAGCACTCGTCGGACGTGCTGCACGTGTTCCTGGAGAGAAGAAGAAAAAATCAATATGTCATCCAGGTAGACATATATGAACTGATTGACCATATCTCGCAGCACGTCATTGACGAGGGCCTGGAAGACTGCTGGGGAGTTGGACAACCCGAAGGGCATGACCAAGTATTCAAAGTGACCCCTGGGGGTGTTAAAAGCAGTCTTCCATTCATCCCCCTCCCTGATGCGGACCAAATGATAAGCATTACGCAAGTCCAATTTCGTGAAGAGTGACACTCCCTGCAACCTCTCGAAAGCTGAAGACATCAACGGCAAAGGATAAGTATTCTTTACCGTGATGTTGTTCAACCCCCGGTAATCAATACAAGGTCGCAGAGATCCGTCCTTCTTCCCCACAAAAAAGAACCCCGCCCCCGCTGGAGAAGAGGAGGGGCGAATGAACTTCGTTGCTAGAGAATCAGAAATTTATTTCTCCATGGCCTCCCTTTCCGGAGCAGAAAGCGAATATAACTTGCCCTTAGGTGGAGATTTACCTGGCAATAAATCTATGGCACAGTCGTAGGGACGATGCGGAGGCAGAGAAGCAGCTCGAGACTTACTGAACACCTCCTTCAGGTCATGGTACTCCGCGGGCACGTTAGACAAATCCACTGCTTTCTCCTGTAACACAGACATAGGAACAGACGAACAGGCAGACACAAGACAGGACTCATGACATTTAGTGCTCCACTCCGTAATGGACCTCCGGAGCCAGTCCACTCTAGGGTTGTGTTGTGTTAACCAAGGATGTCCGAGTACTATGGGTGCAAGAGGTGAGTCCATGATGTAAAATGACAGGGTCTCCGAGTGGTTGCCAGATGTGATGAGGGTAATGGGTCCAGTAGACAGTGAAATCATAGGAAGCTCTTGACCATTGAGTGCGTGAACTGAAATGTCATGTGGGAGCGACTGAAGGGGAATCTGAAGGTTGTGTGCGAAAGTGCAGTCCATAAAATTACCTTCCGCCCCGGAGTCCAATAGTGCTTGACAGTCGTGCTGGTGTGTTGACCATCTTAGTCTTACCGGGAGGAGGGTAGATGTCGATGAGGTCTTCTCGGCGGAGATCCCACCCGATAGTAGCCTCACTGTTACTATCGGGCGTGGCCTTTTACCGGGCACGTGTTGAGAAAATGTCCAGTTCCGCCGCAGTAAAGGCAAAGGCCCTGGGACCTCCGCCTTTCCTTCTCCTCCCGGGAAAGCCGAGCTCGCCCTACCTGCATGGGCTCGGGATCGTAGGTAGGGCTGACCGCGTCCGTGCCACTGGACCGCAGACTTTCCGCTCCTCCGAGAGCTCGCCTGGAGAGGACGTGTCGCTCGACTCTCGACAGTAGTGCATCAACTCGTAGTGCTAACTCAATCAGTTCGTTCAAGGTGGTAGGTAGGTCCAGGGCGTAGATCTCCCTCTGGATGCGGTCAGCCAGCCCATGCAGGAACATATCCCACTGCGCCTCGTCGTTCCATTGGCACTCTGCCGCGAGAGTCCGGAATTCGATCGAATAGTCTGAAACTGATCTCTCTCCCTGGTGAAGTTCGGCGAGCACCCTCGCCGCCTCCCTTCCGGCGACAGCATGGTCAAAGACCCGCTTCATGGCAGCAGAGAGTGCCTGGAACGACTCGCAGCATGGGTCTTGGTTTTCCCACACCGCCGTTCCCCAAAGTGCCGCTCTCCCAGTCAACAGAGAGAGGACGAATGCGACCTTGGCTCGCTCAGTGTTTAAGGCTCTAGGTTGCAATGCGAAGTGCATGGAGCATCCAGTCAGGAACGCTCGACAGAAACTGGGTTCTCCGGCATACCTCTCAGGCACAGGTAGGCGAGGTTCCAACTGGGAGAGAGGATCTGATGGTGTGGGAGGAACGGACGGTGTGGGCGGTGCAGTGGGAACTCGCAGTTGTTGAATTTGCTGGGTGAGCTCGGACACCTGCGCCACCAGAGCCTGAATAGCACGGCCAGTGTTGTTAAGCCGCTCCTCCTGGGCGTCCATGCGTTGAAAGCTGCTGTTGACGAACGTCTCCATGGACATCTGAACTCCACCTGCTGCTTCCATGGGCTGGTCAGATCGTTCTGTCATGTTGTGAGAACGAGGAAGCAATAGCAGATGCAATAAACTCTTTTATTAGTGTAATTGATGAAACATACAGAGCAACAAACACTGGCGGGTGGCGCAGGGACCTCGATGGTCAAACACGGGTGAGTCTTGGCTGGTGCAGAAGTGCAGTGATGGTGATGGTGAAATCCGGCGTGAACGACGAACAGAACAGCGAACAGGAATCCAGGAACAACACCAAACGAGCACAGAACGGGAACAGGAACACAGGATCAGGACACCAGACAGCACAAGACTTCAACAACGATCTGACAATAGAGAGAGGAGAAAACGGTGAGTATTTAAGGGAGTGATGATGAGTCGCAGCTGGCGCCGATGATGATTGCAGATTGATGAATGAGCGTGATTGCTCCGGCCACACCCACAGATCCACGCGACACACACACACACACATAACAAACGCACGAGACAAAAAGAAAGCAATGCATTCATGAACCGTGTCAGCCATAAAAAAAAACCAAGTATAGTTAAATAGGAATAATATGTGGTACTGACAAATGTTTAGTTAGTATAGTTCACTTACACAAGAGTTCTAGTAACTAAAAAATAACTGTAGAGAGTACTTGATAATTTACTTCAAATAAAATATAATTGTAACCATTGTTGTGTTTTGCATGCTGAATGTTGAAGTCTGTGTGACTCAAGCATGATCAATTACAAGATGGGCCACAAATAAAGAGGGATTATATAAACCCAATTCCAAGGTGTTTAGGACAAAAGTGTTAGCAATAAAATTATAAAAGATCATTAATTGACATGAAATATAGTTATGTTATACATCATTCATCCATACATTATATATATATA
>JAJAQA010000021.1:34051126-34073626 GCA_021464565.1 Rutilus rutilus | reverse complement strand
TTTCTTAAACCCATATTAAGAAAACAGAAAACACCAACAATAAAAAACACATACAATTACAAGCATAATACAATCCACATTAAATACATATCAGTTTTAATCAATTATATATTTCATTTTGGTTTCCTCAATTTTTTTCTAAAAACAGGTCAGGTCAAAGTCTACATTCTAACCTAATGGTAGCAAAGTTTTTAATCTGTGTATCCGATAGGCTAACCTAACCCTAACCCTTTACAACAATAATACATTAGCATCATAAATTGACATATCACTGTTCATCATTTAAACATCCCCATACGCCAAAATCCATTACGATAAAAGGGATAAGCGTATTTTGGCGTTTGGGGATGTTTAAATGATTTTCAATGATATTCAATTAATGATGCTAATGTATTTAATGTTTTTAAGGAATCAGATCCAATCTCACCAAACAATCTCTCAAATTGCGATCTCGTTTAAACGCCATAAGAGGAGGATCCTGAAGAAACTAAAATATGTTGATCACAAATCCAGAAAACTATTTTTATTTTAAAGGGATACGTACTCGGTTACTAACGTAACCTCGGTTCTCTCTAGAGAGAGGAACGAGTACTGCGTAGAATACGCTAGGGGAAAATCCTTTTCCACGAGAATACTGAAGCCAAAAAATTATCCTTTAATTTTGTATTAATGTAAAACGCGTTGCGGCAGCATACAGACATAGGCGAGGCAGCTCGCGCGCCTATTGGCTGGTCTGCTGGCAACTGCTTAAGCCTATCGAGCGAGACCTAGAGTGACGTCAGACCCAATGAGGGCGCTTCGCGCCCTCTGCGTCACGTCCCGCCGAGACGGGCGTGGCTTAGGTCTATAAATACCGCTTGCAGGCATTATTTCTCTGGTTTTTCATAGTCGAAGCAACCAGAGCGCGTGCAGGCACGGCAGGATACGCAGTACTCATTCCTCTCTCTAGAGAGAACCGAGGTTACGTTAGTAACCGAGTACGTTCTCTTACGAGAGATACTCTCGTACTGCGTAGAATACGCTAGGGGAACCTACTGTAAAACGCCGTGCGTGCTGGGATCTGATACCATAGACTCAAGGGCGACAGCCCGGAGAAACGCCGTCTTGAAAGACAGGTGTTTAAGATCAATCTTCTGCAAGGGCTCAAATGGATGACCTTTCATGGCTTCCAGTACCGTAGAAAGGTCCCATATAGGGACTGTGGGAGGTCTGGGAGGATTCAGTCTCTTAGCTCCTCGAAGGAAGCGAATGACTAAATTGTTCCTTCCAATAGACTGGCCGAGCGTGGTCGAAGAGAACACTGCTATGGCCGCTACATAGACTTTGAGCGTGGAAGGGGACCTGCCCTTATCCAACAGCTCCTGTAGGAAGGAGAGAACCTCCGTCACACCGCAATGCAGGGGTGACACACCACGAGCTGTGCACCAGCTAGAGAACACTGACCATTTTGAGGCATAGAGACGTCGCGTAGACGGAGCTCTGGCCTGTGTGATAGTGTTTAACACTCCCTGTGGGAGGTCAGCGGGTACCCGTTGATGGCCCACACATGGAGGGACCACAGCTCTGGGTGAGGATGCCAAATCGAGCCGTTGGCTTGAGAGAGGAGATCCCTCCTCAGAGACACTGGCCACGGGGCGGTGCTCGCTAACTGCATCACAATTGGGAACCAAGGTTGGCTCATCCAAAGTGGGGCTACAAGCAGCACTGAGCATCCTTCTTCCCTGACCCGTTCTACCACCTGAGTCAGGAGGGAGACGGGGGGAAAAGCGTAGAGAGGACGGCGAGGCCACTCGTGGGTCAGCGCGTCCTTGCTCTTCGAGAAAAATTCTGGACAGTGAGCGTTTTCTTGAGACGCGAACAGGTCTACTTCCGCTCTGCCGAATTTCTTCCACAGCAGCTGGACTGTCTGTGGGTGCAAAGACCATTCTCCTGTCGGAACCTGGTTCCTGAACAGTCTGTCTGGTCCTATATTTAGGAGCCCTGGCACGTGCGCTGCTCTCAGCGAGAGCAGATTGCTGCGGGCCCATATCAGGAGGCGCCTGGTTAGCCTGTACAGAGTCAGGGACCTGAGGCCGCCCTGGCGATTTATGTAGGACACCACTGAGACGTTGTCTGAACGTATTAGCACGTGGTGTCCCTTTATGAGGGGACAAAAGCGCGTGAGCGCTTTGCTCACTGCCAACATTTCGAGGCAGTTGATATGTAAGAGCTTCTCCTGCTTTGACCATTGGCCAAAAAGCGGTCTGCCCTCGAGCAGCGCTCCCCATCCCGAGGTGGATGCGTCCGTGGACACCACCATCACTCTCGAGGAAGTCCCCAGGCTTACACCTGATTGGTACCAGTCTTTTGCCTCCCAAGGTTTCAAAGTTGCAATGCATGCTTGATTGACCTTGACGCGAAGCCGACCGGAGGCCCACGCTGTGCGTGGTACTCTCTTTCTGAGCCAGAACTGCAGTGGGCGCATGCGCAGAAGGCCCAACTGGAGAACTGAAGATGCTGAGGCCATCAGACCGAGCATCCTTTGAAAGGCTTTGAGAGGGACTATCGCGCCGCAGCGGAACGAGCCGGCTGCGCGCCGAATGTCCAGTGTGCGCTGAGATGACAGGCGTGCTGTCATTAGCAGCGAGTTCAGCTCTATTCCCAGAAAAGATATAATCTGTCTGGGGAAAAGCGAGCTCTTTTCCCAGTTCACTGCGAGACCGAGATTCTCGAGGTGATCGAGTAAAATGGTCCTGTGCTCTACGAGCTCTGAGTGAGATTGGGCTAGAATCAGCCAGTCGTCCAGATAGTTCAGCACTCGTATGCCCCGTAATCTGAGGGGTGCGAGCGCTGCGTCCATGCACTTCGTAAATGTACGGGGTGCCAGGGACAAGCCGAAAGGCAGGACTGTGTACTGATATGCCTGGCCCTCGAAGGCGAATCTTAGAAATCGCCTGTGACGTGACGCTATCTGTATTTGAAAATACGCGTCCTTTAGATCTATTGACACAAACCAGTCCCCCTGGCGGACATGCGCGAGGATTTTTCTGGTTGTGATCATCCTGAACTGGCGCTTCATAAGCGCTCTGTTCAGCTGCCGCAGATCTAGTATGGGTCTGAGACCCCCGTCTTTTTTGGGCACCAGGAAGTATCTGCTGTAAAGCCCCCCTTCGCTTTGAGCTTGAGATAGGGGTTCTATAGCCCCTTTGCTCAACAGTTTCAAAATCTTGGCTCGAAGTAGATGAGCTACTTTCGATTCTACCGTGGTCTCGACGCGCGCCATGAAGCGGCGAGGGCGCCGGCGAAACTGCAGCGAATAGCCTTCTTTTATGATGTTCAGCACCCATCTCGAAACCCCGGGAAGCTTTTCCCACGCAGGTGCGCGAGTAGCTAGGGGCTGGATGCGAAGCACGCTCTGATCGGCTCGCGATACAGCGGCTTTTGTGTGCTGTGACATAAGCGTCGCGCTCATGACATCTGAGGCAGGGGGCGCGCTGATAACAGCGGGCAGAATGCCCGCGCTCGACTCCTCCACAGTGTTTAGCTGAGAGGAGGAGGGCTGGGCTGGTTTCATGTCTGTGTGTGGGCGTGGGCGCAGAGCAGCGGGCACATACACCACCTTTACAGCATTGCTCGCGTGAGCAGAGCATATGCATACTGGTCCTGTGTTTACAGGGACCGTGAGACATGTGGGAAGTAGCGTTTGTGGGCACTGGGTAGTGGGCACTTTTGCTACATTTGAAGCGCAATCGATCTGAGTCGATTTTATGTGCGCGGGCCCTGTGTGAAGGGCTGTGCTTGTGTGTAGGAATGGGCACTGAGTAGTGGGCATTTTTTCTACACATGAAACACCAGAAAATACACTCTTTAAGGGATTTATCTGGGTAGCCGTAAAAACGGCTTTTGTGTGCAGGCAAGCGGGTAATGGAACCGGCTTGTTGGCTGCTAAATACGCTGGACCAGTCACATTTCCTGGAACTGGACGAGCGGCAAGCTTTGGTGGAAGTCCGGCCGCAGCGGGACTTGGACACCGTCACTTTCCTAGGCGTGCTAGGACGATTTCGGGGCCTCTGGCTTCAACGCAATCTTCTGCCGCGGGCCACGCGGGGCGGGGCGGCAGCCGGATGAGCGAGACCGCGGTCTCGAGCTCTGGGTTTGGCGGCGTTGAGAAGAGGAGGCGGCGGGCGGAGGCTTAGGCTGTGAGCTCTGAGCAGACGGTTTCGCACGGCCTGCTGCAGAACCGGAGCGCTTCGGGAGGAAGTGCTTCATGGCCTGGGTCGCTTTCTGCACCTCAGCGAACCTATCGGCGAAATCTTTGACCGAGGTTCCGAAGAGGCCGGCAGGGGAAAGCGGCGCGTCGAGGAACGCGGTGCGTTCTGACTCAGTCATGTCAGAGAGCGTAAGCCACAGATGTCTCTCAGACACGGTGAGCGAGGCCATGCTCCGTCCAATGGCCTGTGCTGCTGACTTGGTGGCGCGAAGAGCGAAGTCTGTAGCGCTCCTCAAGTCCGGCACGCAGATTGCGTCAGGTCCTCTCTCGTCCAGCTGGCGGAGGAGATCGGCCTGGTATATCTGGAGCGTGGCCATAGTGTGCAACGCTGACGCGGCCTGCCCGGCGGCGGAGAAAGCGCGGCGGAGCAGGGCTGACGTCGTGCGGCAGGCTTTTGAGGGCAGCGCCATCTTAGCACGCCGTCCAGCAGAGGGCGGGCATAAGTGCGCTGCAATAGCCTCTTCGACCGGCGGTAGGGAGTGGTAGCCTCTGTTCTTTGCGTCGTCGACAGCGGAGAACGCCAAAGAGACAGAGGATCGTGTCCTGGCCGAAAAAGGGGAGCCCCAAGACTTAGCGACTTCTTCATGAAGCTCAGGAAGAAAGGGCGCTGGCTTGGATGCAGGTGAAACGCGCTCCCCAGGCAGGAAGTAGCCGTCCAGCCGGTTGTGAGCAGGCTGCTCAGGCGTAATCCACTCGAGGCCGAGGCTCGCCGTGGCCTGAGTGAGCACGCGCATGAGCTCCGCCTCAATGCTCGCTCTCTTTCCCGTAGAAGCACGGGCAGGGGGGGCGGGATCCTCAGAGCTCGCCCAATCCTCACTGCCTGATGCTATGAGAGAGCAGGAATCCCCCTCTCGTAGCAGCGCGTCGATCTCATCAGCGTCATCGACAGAAGCGGCGGCAGACCGCGGCCGCTGTCCGTCCGGAAGTGAAGCTGATGAAACCGGAGAAGCAGGCGGGCGCACCGGCGAGCTTTGACGGCTGAGAGAGGGCTCCGGGATTCGCTGAGCGCGGCGCTTTTTACGGCGCGGCACAACAGCAGGTGTGGGCGCAGTCTCGTTGAACAGTGCCAAGCGAGTCCTCAGAGTCGCTAATGGCAACAGCTCGCAGTGATGGCAGCCGCCATCAGCGAGCGCGAGAGCTGCATGTTCTTAACCCAGGCAGGAAGCGCAGATGACATGGCGGTCCCCGTCGCTGAGTGTGGCTTTGCACGAGCCACAAGCAGGCATCTTGAAAAAGACGCAGCTCTTTTAGATAGTGTGAGTCGCGCCGGCGAACACACACACACAGTGCAAAAAAGGATATGGGCGCTGGATAGCGCAGCAGGAAGGCGATGAAGGCGGCGCGGCCAGCAGCTTCGTCGACTCGTCCCGCTGAGGTGCTTCTTCAACAGCGCGGCTTCTTCTCGGATCCAGCGATGTGAGTTGCTTCGCTGAAGGATGAAAAACCAGAGAAATAATGCCTGCGAGCGGTATTTATAGACCTAAGCCACGCCCGTCTCGGCGGGACGTGACGCAGAGGGCGCGAAGCGCCCTCATTGGGTCTGACGTCACTCTAGGTCTCGCTCGATAGGCTTAAGCAGTTGCCAGCAGACCAGCCAATAGGCGCGCGAGCTGCCTCGCCTATGTCTGTATGCTGCCGCAACGCGTTTTACATTAATACAAAATTAAAGGATAATTTTTTGGCTTCAGTATTCTCGTGGAAAAGGATTTTCCCCTAGCGTATTCTACGCAGTACGAGAGTATCTCTCGTAAGAGAACTTCAGGATTTAGCATTAAGCTTTGTATTAGTAGAAAACCTGTAGTATTTTCGAATTATCGTGCTTTCCACCCTCATCTCCCCCTGAGACGAGAGATTTATGTATTTTTTGTCTGGAAAAAATCCTCCGATGACGCAAAAATTGTCATTTTGCGTCATCTGAGGATTTTTTGGCCAGAGGCGAGAGACTACAGCCAGTAGGAGGAGCTCGTCCCGCATGTTCTCATCCCGCCCATAGGGGGATCTCACTCACAGAATGTACACATAGTGTCAGCCATCTTTCTTTGGAAGCTAAGCTAGCAGGCTCTTGTTCTATGGAGAAAGCTGAGTAGTAGGGGTTACCATCCTCTTTTTCCCGGACATGTCCAGCCGTCGAGATCGTCCAAAATGTCCGGGATTTGGCTTTTGCTTTCTGCAGTCGCCATTCAATGTTTACATGCACACCTTTTGTTTCAATCTAACTGAATTCATTCCGATTGGTGAATCTGAATGTAGTGTTTACATGAACGCTAAACAAGTGATCGGTTCATGTACGTTTTACCATTACTAAGAAAATTCCCGCTCCTCCGTGAGAGATACGAGACCGGTGCGTCTCAGTAATCACGCCTCGTCCTGCTCGCCACAGTAAACATAATGAATGGCGACTGTAGAAAGCAAAAGCCGAATCCCGGACATTTTGGGCGATCTCGAAATCCCGTGCAGACTCGTCACGGAGACTCACTAGTAGCCTAGCCTTGTTGTTTTAAACTGCGCTCTCTTACCGGTAGGCGTGGCTTGGGAGTGGCCTCGTAGAGCAGCGAAGCAAGTGCATTCTGGGAGTTGTTGTCTTTCATCCACATGAGCCAAAAATACATTTTCTGGCTTTTATCAGTCTAGAAAGTAATAATAATTTAACATTTCTTCTACATAAATGACCCATTTTAAATACACATTCATCTTTCCAGAGGTGAAGTATCCCTTTAATTAAAATCCATGGTGAACATCAAATCTTCAGAGCAGGTATCGGTAGAAACTAGTGTTACATTGTTTAACACTACCCAGCAGTCTTCCAATCTCTTCCAAATCAAGATATTAGCACTAAAATCATGATGTGGGTAAATATATTTTTCTTCAAAAACTCCCATATTTAGGCTTGTAAAAGAGGGGGCAAATGCACTTGCCGTGGCCACAAACCCTTTGTTGAATAAAAAAATCATTCTGAAAAATGAAATAATTGAGGGAAAGTACAGGTGTCCATGCTAACATTACATTATAAATAGTCATAAATGTTGTAGTTCATAATTAAACATATTAAAAAATTACAAAAGAATAGTTACCTTTATTTATACATTTCTGAAATTTAAAATCCTTAGCAGTCCATCTAAGCAATGAGTTTTACTTCTCAGCTGCTGGTAGATTCTCTGAAATTGCTTATTATCGTATAAATGTCAAGGGATAACATGCATCTCAGCACTCATGAGACACATGAGTGAACACTGAATGAGTGAACAGATCTCGTCTGAGATGCGGTCCTCAGGGTGTTTCTGCTGCGGCTGATAATGTTATCTGTTATATACCGGTTTATGCTGACTTACTAGTTCTTTTGACTCCTCCAGCAAGTTCTTTGATTCACAAAGTCTGAAGGTCATTTCTTTTATATATTTGGCTGGGGATCCATAAAATTTTAGCTTTTTTAGCAATAAAATGAATTCCAGGGCTGGTGAATCATGATCACTTATGAATAGATCCTATTAGTTAGGAGTCCTACAGTACAGTGTGAGCAAAGAGTTTGATGCAAACTGAATAAATCTGATGGCATTGCCATTATAATGCAAAATATTATTTCAATTTGCTATATAAGATAAGAAACTAAAAGAATAACTGAAAATTCTGTTATTTGCTCACTTTTATGTAATTGCAAACCCAAATGCATTTTTTTTTCTTTAAAAGACAAAAGGTGCTTTTTCCCAAAGACCACATCTCTGAAGCAGAAGATAGATGCACACAGGCTTTTCATGAGGGTGAATACAGTATAATTGTCAAACACACAGAAGGGAACAGACAGATGGAAAGGTGAAATGGTTTATTCAAGTAAAAGCAGAGTGATGGGACAACAGTAGGGGATTACAACTTAGCTGGTGATGACTGAAGTGGATTCTCTTTGCAGGAGAAGGATGAACACGATGACTGGAGATCTGGATCGGGATGACGGACAGGAGACAGACGGAAGACAGGACGATCTCAGGTGAGTGTTCAGGTAAGGACTGTTTACGTAACAGTAACGTTGACAAGACCAGACCCTGATGTGAGGGTGATGAGGGTTGGTATAGGCTGTGTTGAGGGAATCAGTGTACCGGTGAGGATCAGCAGCAGGTGTGTCCAGGTGTGGACGTGTGGTGATGGCTGAGTACAGGTGGGGACCAGGAGGGATGCTGGGAAGTGTGGTGCAGACAGGTTACAGAGTTGGTGACTGTGACAATAATTAGGGCTGGGAATCGATTCCAAAAAGAATCGATTCCTCGATTCCGAGGCGTTGGGAATTGAGAGTCGATTCCAAAGGTTGGAATCGATTCCATTAGGGGAATCGACTCCTCTTTAAGATTTTTTTTTTTTAACACAAACCGCGGCCTGTTGCCGAATTCATCTGTCAACACAATCACGTCACCTGTAAAGAAATAAAGTTCATACTACTAATATACTATAGTGGGCGCGCAACCTACAGTAGGCTACATTTATTGCATTCGCAGCGTGAGCTGGAGGAATGGTTACTGTGTGTGTGGGAACAGTGCTTGTGTGTAGGGGTGCGTGCGAACATTATAGTGTGCACGTGACCTACGTATGACACAGACAGAAAAGAGCTCTTTTCGTGCTTTATTTGTGTCGCCGACTCGCCGCAGGTGTGCGTGTAAAAATAGTTTATATGTGTAAAGGCCTAAAAAAAAAGTGAATGTGTAAAGGCCCTAAAAAAAGTTTATATGTGTAAAGGCCTTAAAAAAAAAAAGTTGTGTAAACTAAAGGCCTAAAAAGTTTGTATGTGCAAAGTGTGCATGAGTCTGTTCCTGAACAAAATGCTTTTAGAATTTAACAGGAATTTTAGCTATAGTTTTATGATACTGGATGAAATTATGTACCACAAATAAATAAAAATCGATCTATACGCTTAGTATGTGGATAGATCGATTATGTGTGTGTGTGTGTGTGTTTAGTTAGGTATGTAGCCTATGTAAAATAGAATCTACCGCATATGTATATGGTGAACATATTCCTAGTCTTTACACTGTACCTGATGCAGGAACCACGACGTGACAAATCCCCGAAGTAAATGCCTTGTTCTATTTATGACCAAACAATCGCAAGTCGCGGACAAATGGATTTGCAACGGTCGCTTTGTCACGCCCGGTGTAGAGTTTCTTGCTGTGTGGCACGGTAAGACGCAACAATGTTAGACATGCTGTTCGTATTAAAAAAGAAAAGAATCGAAAATAACAGTGAGGAATCGATTCCAAAAAATCCGGAATCGAACAGCCCTAACAATAATACAGTAATCCTTGAAACAGGAACGAAAAGATAATGATCATGCATCATTCATGTTTGGAGATAAGGGTTAGGGTTAGGGTTAACCCAAGTGTCAAAAAAAGAGGCAGTTAGGGTATTAAATTGTATGCAGATTTAATTTTCAAGTTAATATTAGTATGCAACACACAAATGAATGCTTCTGAAGTTTGTGATCTTCTGTGCAGAGGTGAAGAAGTTCAGACGACACTGCTTCTGTGTTCCTGACACTTCTGCTCCCTCTTTCCCACTGGCTTTCTCTGTTACTCCGCTCTTCCTGGACAAAACCAAACCAATTAGTGAGTGCTAAAACCAGGCAAACTCAACCCATGAAAAGGTGGGAATAAATGTCAGATGAATAAGTTTGAACTAAACAATGTTAAAGTACCCTACTCCTGTATTTCAACACAGACTCTCTCTTGAAGCAGAATTAAGCCCTATTCGGACGGGATTAACTTTACAAGGGTAGATGGAGTAATGTAATTTTACCACAGGACGTCTGTAATAGTAATGGCCAGTTTGCACGGGATAAGAGCTCTCAGTAAAACTAGAGATTTGCGCATCGTCGTCACCCTCCTGTCGTCATGTGTGTATTACGTTGCTTCCTGATATCACGTGCTCAAACAACCTATATTTATATATCTAAAACAGTTATGTCCGGTCGAACAATGTATGTATTAACTTCAGATTGGATTGTGTTGGTAATAATCACTTACCTAACGCTAAAAGATGTTTCGTGCCTCTAACAAGTGCTGTCGATCTTCTTTCTGATCTGAATGGTGTGTGGAAAACACTTGAGTTTGTCCCAGCGTCTAGAACGAACTGAATGCTTTTCAAGCGTCTCCATACTTGAAAAAATTAGACGACAAAAGAAAGAATCATGACTCATTACCTGAGCCATTCGAGCGAATGAGGGCAGGGATTTGCTTTATCATGGTTACATTTATATTTACAAAATGTTAAAAATATGTCTGTCACTGTCCTCACTTTACTTTATTGTTAAACAGGAGTTTTCTCCTGTCTTAGAAGAATTCAGGAGAGCGGATTTGGTGTCTGTGCTTTATTGCGATGGATCGTTGTCTTTGTGACACGTTCTCATTGGTTGCTTGGCATATGCAGAAACGCTTGCCCAAGCAGAAAAACAATGTGTTGCCAGAGACCGATAACAGAAAGCCACCTGAATGCAGTTGATGTCAAATTATCTAAATTAAATCCTACAAAGAATGTGTAAATCATAACTGTATATTTTAATCTTATTCTCAGACAAAAAAATGTGTGGGGAGGTTCACCAGAGTTACAGCTGTTGCTAGACCAGAAGAACCAGACCGGTCCTCCGCACAGACCCAGTGACCAGCTTCAGAGCCATACTGGCATGAGGAATCGATGATCAAGCAGAAGGAACTGAACAAATATTTGAATGCTACCGATCCCGATCTGAACTCTGACCTATAATGCTGCCTGGATCATAATCACACACTGTTCGCTCGTTGGCCAGAGGAGAACTGAGCGACTGAGTCTGGTTTCTCCCGTGGTTTCTTTCTCCATTCTGTCACTGATGGAGTCTGGGTTCCTGCCACTGTCACCTCTAGTTTGCTTTATTGAAGACACTTAATATTCAACAATATTATTGATCTGACTGTACTGACTCCCCAGACAGCAACATAGTGCCGGCCCAGATCCGGGCCACATTTGGTAGGGGTGAGTGGGGCACAACCTAATGCGGGTCTAGTTGTAACACACTTGTTTTAAATACTTACACACATCCTAGCATGACGAAACTTAGTGTATTTACTAGTTGCCATATCAACACTTTATAAAGAAAAAATAAGAAGAAAAGTAAATTTCTTACTTATGTTCATTTTTCATATCTGTTTTTTGTATTCTTTTTTTTTTTTTTTTTTTAAATTAGACTCCAAGTCCAATATTATTTTAACCTTATATCTATTATTTGGCAGTTGAGATAGTTATTTAACCTTACTTAGTTGACCTAACCAGCAGAAGACACTCGCTGGGGTTAGATCCCAGTTGTGCAGGCGGGGCATGTTGTCACTGTAACGTCAGCAGGTTGAAGAAGACGAAGGTCAAGCGAAGATACAAAATACTCTATTTATTTCCATAGGCAAAATCCAAACAAACACAAAACAGTGTGCAAGTGCACAAACAATAACCGACAAAAGATAAGTGAAGACCAGGAACTTAAATACACACACAGATGAACACAAGACAGGTGATGCAGATGATGATAACACAGGTGATGAGGATGATGATGACGATGTGCAGGTGAAGGTGATGAAGACGGAGGATTCTGGGAAGTGTTGTGCAGACACAGACGAGGAAGAAGGCGGTGAATGTGACAGTCACACTGCGTTACAATAAGCCCCTATTACAACTATGATATGCTATTCTATACTCTAAAAAATAATTCTGTGGCTTAGTAAATATTACAGTAATATTTAACTTCATAAAATCTCTGAATATCGTTTACTTGATTGTTTGAGTTAAACATACCAAAATAGTTGACTAAAAATCCAACAGTTAATTTTATCTAAAATTTACAGTTATATTTAAAAAAATTTCACTAAAAGAATTTAGTATTTGACTAACCAATTATTTATTTATAATATACTTAATATATTTGTGAAATTTCTATCAAAATATATGAGAATGGAGAATTAAACTGATGTGTTTCAAGAAACAAAAATATTACTTATTTCAAATCAATATTATTAATATATTTAACACACTCTTAAAATTGAGTAAGTTTACTGCACCCCTCCCCCACCCTCTGACATGAGGACAACTGGACGGTTGAGTGAGCGCGCGCTGTCTGAACTCTCTCCAGTCTCCAGAACAGTTCTCTCTTCTCAGCGGCGCAGAATTGGTGCATTTCCTCTGTGAAATTCAGGTTTGTGTATGTTTTATTTTATCTATAAAATCATTACTGTGCTTTAAATCATTTTATTTAATGCAAAACAACATACAGAGGCGTATATATGATAAAATGTCCTCAGAACTGTGCACTGTTATGGAGTCGCTCGCAGTATCTTTCGGCTATAAGTGAAACGCAGGAAAGCGGTATGAAGTTCAAAGTTCACCCACAGAGCGCGAGTCCGTCTCCGGCACCAGAACCAGCGCTGATCCAGTGGATATTGGATAACTGACTGGTTGATTACACTTGAATTAGGCTACCTGAATGTTTAAATGTTTCATTTGTACTTCTAAAATGTTTGTTAAATGAGTTTAAATGTAGGCAATATTGTATACATGTTAAAACAGTGTAAAATATGCTGTACTCATCGACAATAAAGGCCAATGTCATGTCTACTGGTGGATGTATGGAATACTATTTTACAAAGGTTTAGAGGAAATTAAAAAATATATATATTACTCATAAATAAAAACAGTGAATATTAATAATATATAATAAATAATCATAAATATTGATTTTTATTTGTTAATGTACCAGATGCAGTTACTCAGATTTACTCTTTTTTTTTAACTTGCATTTACTCAATTCATACAGTATATTTCATTGATTTCACAGCTTTAAAATAAAATGTAAAAATGTTTCACCAAAAAAATTGAGTAAATAATAGTTAAACTTTTTACAGTGTATACTTTTATGAATTCTATTGAGAAATCATGAGAAAAGGTGAAAAAAGACTGACAGTCACTGTTCAGAAATTATTAATTTTACATATATATATATGTGTGTGTGTGTGTGTGTGTGTGTGTGTGTGTGTGTGTGTGTGTGTGTGTGTGTGTGTGTGTGTGTGTGTGTGTGTGTGTGTGTGTGTGTTCACTAACAGGTCTAAAACACAACACCTGCTTAGCCTTTCAGCTGAGATTGCAATCAGCAGTGTGTGAAAGGCACAAGGCTGAAATCTCTTCTGTTGTGAATGTGTGGTTCACAGGTTTGACAGCAGTGTGTTAGCATTAGAACAAAGTGCTGTAAATCCACAGTGTTGTGCAGGTTGTGGTTAAAGTCATGGGATAAGTGTGTAGAGTTTTGAAAACTGTGTTCAAGCAATGAAAAACGAACTAGAGTTTGGTCCACATGAACTGCTGCTGTGCAGACTGTAGTTAGAGGTTTGCACATGTGACTCCAGTTGTGCCCACTGTCGTTTAGCAATCGAAAAAAACTGTATTATGAAAGAAGTGTTTGCCATTTGATGCAAATGCTTCATTCTGACATGTGTTTATGGCATTTTGAATGCAGTGTTGCATTTTGAAGGAGATGTGAGGCATTTTGCATTTTGTGTGTGCAGTTTTAAGAATTGTGTGTAGAGTTTTGAAAAAAGGAGACTTAGTTTTGAAAACGTGTGTAAGCGATTGGTAAAAACTGTATTATATTGTATAGCTGTGTTTTCCAGTGTGTTGTTGCAAAACTCAAAAAATAGTTTATTTTTAATTATTAAAAAATTACATTATTTTATATGAAATAGTTCATAATTGTATTTTCTTGAGAAAATCTTTTTAGTTAGTCTTGTATATTATTCGATTAGATCAGATAACATTTTAAGCTGTCATATGGTCATGTTATAATGTGCTATGGGGCATGTTGTCACTTCACTTCCATTCTTTCGGGGTAAATCAAGAAAAAAGTGTACACTGTATTACGTACACCACATAACTGTGAAATTAATGCAGGAAAAAATACATACTCTGAACCAGCACCAACTGAGCCGGACGATGACATCACTGTTTTCAACAGAACTGCTTTATAGATGAAATGAACATTCAATAATTGTTGATCTTTACAGTAGAACTGAATCAACACTGAACTGACAACAGCCGAAATGCATCATTTTGTGTGTGTGTGTGTGTGTGTGTGTGTGTGTGTGTGTGTGTGTGTGTGTGTGTGTGTGTGTGTGTGTGTGTGTGTGTGTGTGTGTGTGTGTGTGTGTGTGTGTGTGTGTGTGTGTGCGCGTGTGTGTGTGTGTGTGTGTGTGTGTGTGTGTGTGTGTGTGTGTACTTGTTTTCATGACAACTGAGGACATTTTTATGATAACACACCTGCAAATGAGGACACTCGGGAAAATACGTGATTTATGAGGACATTTTGGGGGTCCTCATTTTTCAAATGGCTTTAAAAACATACTAAGCATGTGTTTTTTTTTAAATGTAAAAATGCAGAATGTTTCCTGTGATGGGTAGGTTTAGGGATAGGGGCAGTGTAAGGGGACAGAATATACAGTTTGTACAGTATAAAATATGTGTGTGTGTGTGTGTGTGTGTGTGTGTTTGCCTGTCCTGCAGGGATGTTGGCAGCTGATGAAGGACAGTTCTGCTGGCCTATTGAACTGCAGTCTTTCAAGAGGAAGACTTTGATTGCAAGGACACTTGAGCCCTCCTGCTGCCTTCAACCGGTGCTGGCCAAGACGGCTGTATAATTTTACGCTCACACACTTGCTTACATCACTGAGAGTGAGCTTTTTTCTATTTTAAGACCACACACACAACCATACAAGAGAGAACTACAAGCTTTAAGGTTCCAAGACAGATCCATATTTAGCACAGTAATTCATTTGTTGGAATGATTCAGCTTATATAGAGCTTGCAGCACAGCTAACATGATGGTAATCATTTAAAATTGCCGGGTTTGAATTTTATTGAATAGAGATTGCTAAGTTCAAGATATCTCTATGTGTTGCTGAAAGAAGATAACATAACTGACATATAAGTCGGTGGCTAATTAAAACACTAGGCAAAAACATAAAGCAAATCTGTAACATCACTGGTTTCAGGATTTACCATGGTAACAATTAATATTTCCAAAAATATACTAGAATTTTTTTTCTGCTTATTCTCTCTTTCCGAGACGCTCACACTTACAGAGATGTTAATTAGATCACTAATGACTTGTCTGATGGGTAAATAAAGTTAAATTACAATTTTGCCTGTTGAGCTCCAGAATTTGACAGTAATCACTCCAGGTTTTCCATGTCCCGCTTCCCACTCACTCGTCAGAGAAACTAACGATCATATTTGTTTTCCTAATGCACGTTTGTGGTTGTAATAGGAAATAGTGTCATTTTTGCTTATTCCTAAATGGGGTTAAAAAAAAAGAAGCTCAATGAGCCGCTGGTCTGAATGAATATCTCATCTGCATGTTCTCAATAATCATAGCTTCGTTAATGGGATTTGCCAAGAGTTTGACTGATCTAACCCCTGAGACAGAACTACACACTCACCACTCTGGGGGCTAGTCATCTTCGTCTCATAAAACACGGTTCTGAGCAGTTTGGCACTTTCTTTGATTGCTGCAGAAGGACAGCTGTAAATTCATGCAATAGTAAAACAGCCAACAGCAGCCTATTGGTTTCCAACACGTCTCTGTGATTCAAGTTGTATTTTATAAATATGTAAATTATCCAGTACTGTTTAAACTACTGTCCTTAAAGTAGCCTAATCCCTGTCCTACAAACCCTTTTGTGAAAATTAGTTTACCGATATTCCATTCAATTCTGTTTGATGTTTTCAGACTAAACTATTAACAGTAAACCAATACTGTAATATTTGTGTATGTATAGTTAACTGCAGGTGGCAGATCCTTTTCCTATTTGGCACCTAAACTCTGGAACAGTCTTCCTAACATTGTCCGGGAAGCAGACACACTCTGTCAGATTAAATCTAGACTAAAAACATCTCTTTGACCTGGCATACACATAGAACATTATCAATTTCTATTATTAATCAAATCAGTTAAGTGATTGTTAGGCTGCATAAACTGGGAATGGGGAACACTTCATATAACAGGGTAAGTAAGGGACACACTGCGCATGAACTTCTTTTCATAAATGCATGTGACGGATCATGCGTCACCACCGATGGAAGATTTGAGTGGTGATTACATCAACATGCTGCCAACCCTAACCATAAACCTAAACACTACAATGTCCAAAACAGCATTATTTCAACAGTGTCAAAGTGCGGGGGGTTTCTGGGTGTTAAAGGTCCCATTGCATGGATTATCTTATTATTTTAGAATGTTTCCTGGGGTGCCCTTATAATGTTAGTATGTTTTTTTAGATCAAAAGTTGTTATAATTTAGAAATAAAAGGCATATTTCCTAGCCTGATTTTAGCCTCTGATTTGAACGCTCTGTTTTAAGGGGCGTGTCTGTGTGAGACTTCAGTGTAAACGCCCACTGCTGTGATTGGCTGCTGTGAGACTTCAGTGTAAACGCCCACTGCTGTGATTGGCTGTGAGACTTCAGTGTAAACGCCCACTGCTGTGATTGACTGTGAGACTTCAATGTAAACGCCCACTGCTGTGATTGGCTGTGAGACTTCAATGTAAACGCCCACTGCTGTGATTGGCTGTGAGACTTCAGTGTAAACGCCCACTGCTGTGATTGACTGTGAGACTTCAATGTAAACGCCCACTGCTGTGATTGGCTGTGAGACTTCAGTGTAAACGCCCACTGCTGTGATTGACTGTGAGACTTCAATGTAAACGCCCACTGCTGTGATTGGCTGTGAGACTTCAGTGTAAACGCCCTCTGCTGTGATTGGCTGTGAGACTTCAGTGTAAACGCCCACTGCTGTGATTGACTGTGAGACTTCAGTGTAAACGCCCACTGCTGTGATTGGCTGTGAGACTTCAGTGTAAACGCCCACTGCTGTGATTGACTGTGAGACTTCAGTGTAAACGCCCTCTGCTGTGATTGGCTGTGAGACTTCAGTGTAAACGCCCACTGCTGTGATTGACTGTGAGACTTCAGTGTAAACGCCCACTGCTGTGACTGGCTGACATGCTTGCATATGAAATATCTAGCATTACATGTGGAACTCTCTCAAAAACTTTTACTATTACAGCTATTATACGTTTTTACTATTACAGCTATCGGGATTAACGAATCGTGAGAAGTTTTTTAAGTATTTAGATCTATTCCCATCACATAAAAGGTTGCAGTGATGAGCATTGAGCAGATGACAGCCTGTTGATCGCGTGAATGAAGATCTTATCATTGCAACGCAGTTTCTGCACTCTCACTAATGATTTCACCAATGCAAACATGATGTACGTACAGTAAGAGCTTCGTTGTGCAGTGTAACAGCGTCATTGATTTCATAACGAGTTTTGGCAAGTGTCCAGATAAACTCGCGCTGTGTGATTGAGAGCTTGGGCGACTGGAAAGGGATTGTTCTTTGATCGCTATCTGTATATTAATCACAGTTTAAGTAAGATTATTTTCATCCTACTAAGAGAAACGACGTGAAGTTGATCGTTTAGTCACTGGCTTGATTTACTGATGCATAAACAGTATTGAACGACTTTGAGAGAAAGATTATCTGTCTGAACTTGAACAATTACACATCAGACATTCACATAACCCACTGGTTCTTCAGAGGCTCGGATGAAGGAACTAAAAAAATACTTTTGTGTTCACTTGTACATCCAAACACTGAGCAACTGCCATGCTTCGCTCGTTTGCAAGCCATGATGTCTCTCGAGGAAAAACCAATATGACGCTCGCGCAGCTCATTTTCTCATGGGCGGCCAAGCAGAGAAAGGGGAGGTGATCTTTCCCCTTATGACGACATACAGGGAAGATTCTAGATTCGCCCGTCTGAGCTTTCATTTTCTCAAAAATACCCAGGGCTTGGTTTACACCTATCAGAATGTCTAGCCACTCGGGGACCATAGGCAGGCTAGGGGAACTCATATTAAGGTTAAAAAGAAAACTCATAAAGTGAAATTTTAATGCAATGGGACCTTTAAATACAGTAATTTGCAGCATGGTGTCATTTGTCTGAAATTCGGCACATTGGATTCAAGTTGTCAAGAATGAAATCGACAAAGCTTGATTACACATTTTACTCTTCCATTTAATACAATTCTTTAGTCCAAAACTGAAAGTATAAATACATCTATTTACAATAAGATTCACAAAAACAATATGCATAACTCTAATGTATAAAATAAAGGGCTGAAACAGAATAGAAAGTGAAATACAGGGAGTGTAATTTCAATCACTAGCGTTTTAGCCGACATGTAAATATGTGATATTGTGTGTTTTTTTTTATATTTGTCTGTTTATTGTTTGTGTTTTGGATCATGTGTGTCCTTAATAAAAGCTTTGATAATCTATGAGAATTTAATTCTTATAATTAAAAATATCTTGCATACTTTCAGCTGGATGAAAGAAATCATGTCTGATGAACATCAGGGCTGGGCTGGTGTGTTATGAACGAGGTAGATCTGTCTCTAAAAGTCTAAGAGAGGGTGAATGTCCATGATTCGGCTAATTATTCCAGAATCATAATCTGTATCACAGCGTCTCTCATAATGAGTCATACTACAAAGTTGCTGTTTTTTTAGATACCTAGTATTTCACAGTCAAATATGCTACACCGAATGCAAGGGTTGAACATGGGTGCATGTTGAAAAATGCGAAGAATGAGTCATACGCCACAGGCTCTCTGAGTCTGCTTTTTGACGTCGCAGCTTCTGCCACTGCTCTCACACTTCTTTTATTCCGAGCACGTAGTGCTGCTTCCTGACGCTTTTTCTTAATGAATCCTCCTTCTTTCTCTAGCCCACCCAACCACTACTTTTCCTCCCTCACTCTCACCACTGATTCTTTCTCTTTGTTTCTCTCTCTCTTTACCCTCTTGCCTGTAATGGTAAAATCACAGATATTGTCACACCAGCCTCACGACTGCCGAAACACGAGGCCCTTCTGCTTTAGAAGGCAGAAATATTTTCACTTACAGTGATTTTATGGGTATATGTTACCATGCACATAAAACGTCTGTTGGACAGAAAATGTATAAGGCTCTTTAAAAATGAAAACAGTTTTTCTTCACAAAACCTAGAGGTGGATGATACAAAAATATCTACTGTTAAAATACAGGCACTCAGAGAACACATACAAACAGCTGGCAATTTTTCTCACAGAGAAATATAAAAAAAAAAATACATATCATATAAATGTATAACATATATAAGACCAAAAACATGAATACACTACTTAGCAAAAAATACTCCTTAAACACTCCAAAGCTGAAGTACATAAACAGTGCAAATAGATCCGAAGTACTGAACCGAAATACTGATCGTTTTCACATAAGCAGAATACTCTAATTGTACCACTTTTCACATGTCAGCAAATCAGGTTCATGTTCAGGTTTTTCTACTAGACATTCAGTTGACTGACACTGGTTTGCTGCTAAGATGTCAGTAGATATGATCCGAGTAATGTCCCTTCTGCTCTGTGCTTGAGTTACAGTGTGCAGGTGAAATCACACTGTTTTACAGAAATACATGCAAGCATGTATAGGAACATTTTCACGTGTACATACACTGTCCCCAGATTTCACTTTGCAGTCACTTGACAGACAAAGCGATAGGCAATATCAAAATAACAGTCTGGAACTTCAAAAACACTTCTGTGATGCAACACAAATACGTAAGCGTGCACAAATTTCACTCCAATCATAGTTAAATATGAAAAAAAAAATAATAATCTGTTAATTTGTCATGCAAAACATAAGTTCACATTATCTTGTCCTCATACATTTGACCTGGCATAAATAAATCAATAAATAAAAGTAAGTCCTGGCACTCATTGCAAACTGCATGTGATTTAATCATACATGATGTACATGTTAACATATTACGTAGTTGTCATTCTTGTCTTATCAGTGTTCATATTTCTTTCAAAAAGCCTTCCTTTCCTAACCTGCAGTCAGGTGTACAGAGATTTACATGATTTTCTTTTGCATCTTTCATAAAAACGCTCAAGATGAAAGCAGGGAAAGTTGCAGCATTATCAGGGACTCTCCTGTTTCTCCAATGACCCAACCATATTATTTCTCCAATCCATAAACTGACACACACACACACAGAGATCCTCCATGGCGCTCGTTCCTTTGTGATTTTTACCTAATAGAAACATGAGTCTTCCAATATATTTGCCAGTGTACTGTCACAAAAATGTTTCCAAAGGCCGTCCGTGAAAGTGAGGAGATGTTACAGACAACTTACCATCAAACACAGGCCAGCGGATTAGGGTTTTTCCTGTCCAGAACAGCAGAAAAACTCATAGCGTGTACAGCTCTGAGCTGAAGATGCCAGCCTCCTTCTTCTCTCTCCTCCGGGACCGATGAGCCTTCCAGCAAGCGGCCGCTACCAGCAGCAGGACGAAGCCCAGCACCAGCAGAACCAGCGACACCACCCGGGTCTGGGGCAGCGTGTTGAAGCTGAAGGTGACGCCACTGCCCGCCACACCGATGACCAGCGAGATCACCCCGAACGGGAACACACACCGGTACCAGGACTCCTCCGTGCCCCCGGTGGCCTGGGCCAAACGCTCCAGAGTGGACAGATCCTCCGGTTCTCTGGCTCCAGCCGTGGGGATCGAGCCGTCGTGGGACAGGCTGCGGTCGGGGTCCGGCTGAGCCGAGGCTGGGGGCCGGCAGGGCAAACGGCCCGATGAGCAGCCCATCTCACTGACCTCCTCACTGACACCACTGACGGCTCCTCTGGGTGCTGATCCTCCTCCTGCCGACTGCTTCAGGAGAGAGCATTTGCCTGGGAAGAGGGATATTTCTGGCTGTGATCTATATATAGAGCTGGATGAGGACAGGACGAGTCATGCAGTCATTATATGCTGAGAAGACAGGTTTACTCACTTCCTCTCTCAGGCTGCGATGTGTTCCTTGTTCCGGTGCATTTGTTGAGTCTCCCCTGTTTGTAACAGCAGCACATTGTCTGTTTTGCTAGCAGAGCTGACTGAGTCTACAGTGCAGAGGGGCTGGGAGGAGCCAATGAGAGCAGAGGGGCTGGGAGGAGCCAATGAGAGCAGAGGGGCTGGGAGGAGCCGTCTGATTGGCTGCTTTTCTCCTGATGGCAGATGGTTTGAGAGAGCTCCAAACACAAGTGTTATTGATGATGCTGATATATCCACAGCGTATGCCACCTACATTCATGTCCATCTCAAGCCCTCTCACGCTTTTGCTCGTTCTTTTTCTATAAATACATATAAGAGGTTTGAATTCACTGAATTCAAAAGACGAAACAACAAGACCATAAATGAATGAATGAATGAATGCATGTGTGTAAGCTTGTTTATAAACACACACAGTAGAAGAGAATTTTGCAAAGCCACATTTTCAGCAGCCATTTCTCCAGTCTACTTAGAAAACACTGTTCTACATCAATCTTCATCTTAATCATCAACATTATAAAGTAGTTTGGAAATTGATAGACATTTCTTATTATTAATACAATTGCAAATTATTGTACTTAAGAAGTTGTTCAAACTGTTCAACAAGGTTTCCAGGTGAAACATTTATATTCTATTGCAATTGCAAACTTCATTCAATAGTGAAGAGAAGACACTGGGATAAAAATAAAAAAGTTAAATTATATCATAATCAAGACTATTTAGATTAATATATTTCTGTAATGTCAACTCTCTAATGGACATGACAATGTTGATATGTTTGTTCTTGGCGGAATAAAAATGCTACACTGCTGCTTCTGCTATTGATCATTGCTGCTGCTGTTATTGCTGCTGTTATTGCTGCTGCTTCTTCTATTATTGCTGCTGCTGTTATTGCTGCTGCTTCTTCTATTATTGCTGCTGCTGTTACTGCTGCTGTTACTGCTGTTTCTGTTATTGCTGCTGCTGTTACTGCTGTTTCTGTTATTGCTGCTGCTGTTACTGCTGATGCTGTTATTGCTGCTGCTGTTATTGCTGCTGCTTCTTCTATTATTGCTGCTGCTGTTACTGCTGCTGTTATTGCTGCTGCTGTTATTGCTGCTGCTGTTACTGCTGCTGTTATTGCTGCTGCTTCTTCTATTATTGCTGCTGCTGTTATTGCTGCTGCTTCTTCTATTATTGCTGCTGCTGTTACTGCTGCTGTTACTGCTGTTTCTGTTATTGCTGCTGCTGTTACTGCTGTTTCTGTTATTGCTGCTGCTGTTACTGCTGATGCTGTTATTGCTGCTGC
>JAJAQA010000021.1:33931126-34046126 GCA_021464565.1 Rutilus rutilus | reverse complement strand
TTAGTTCAGTTCAGTTTAGTTTATTTATCCCTTAGGAAATTCGTTTTGCACAGGTGCCACACATCACATAAACACAAGAACACACAAGCAGACAAGTTAAAAAAGGCAAATGGTTACAGACTATTCAACATTAAAATAGCAGTTGGTATAAATGAGTTTTTGAACCTCTTGGTTTCCCCCCCATTGCTCTATATCTACGGCCTGATGGGAGCGTAACTAACTCTTTGTGTAATGGATGTGATGGACAGTTGATTATCGAATAGGCTTTTTTAACAACCCATTCTTTAACAATGTGCTGGAGCAATATCTGTTGAACTCCAATTACTTTAGAAGCAGTCTTAATCAGCTTAGTCGTTCTGTTTCTATTGGACAGGCTAATACAATCAAACCATACAATGGCGCAGTAAGAAATGACGGATTCGATAAAACATACGCTATTGAACCTTCTTACAAATGGCATCAGTATTGCCATTAAAATTTAATTTGTTATCAATCACTATACCAAGATATCGATATTCATCCACAAGCTCAATGTCCCTTCCATTTATAACAGTAGGAGAGACTGAAATGGCAGATTTTCCAAAGTCTATAATCATGTCTTTGGTCTTTGATATATTTAAATTTAGATTACAATTTGCACACCAAGAGACAGAATCCTCCACCACAGGTCATTAGTTAGTGTGTAATGTTGCTGTTTGATCATAAACAACGTCTGCAAAGTTACAACACTCAAAGTTCAGAGCAAAGGGAGATATTTTCTTTTAAAGAAATTGCTTTTTAAGGACTACAGCAAACGGCTGGTAGAGACTACACCACATTCCTCATGGGTTAGTGACATCACCAACCCTAGAATTTACATAAACAGAACTTAAGTACACGTTCGGAACACGATTTATAGATTATCATGACAGAATATGCTAATCAATGACTAGAAGATAACTACACATAAGCTACATAAATTCATCAACTCTCCATTCAGAAATGTCCTGTTGATTCTACATGCTGTCACTTCTTCTTGAGTCTCTTCATCTTTGTCTGACTCCGGTTTGAACATAAAAGGCAAAAAGTTTTCGAAATTTTCAGTGCATGTGTGTGTGAGTGCAAGCAGTTGAAGCTCCGCCCCCTGTGCCGGGAGCAGCAGCTCATTTGCATTTAAAGGAACAGACACAAAATGGTGCGTTTTTGCTCACCCTCAAAAAGTGACAACTTTAACAGGCTATATTAAAATATCTGTGGGGTATTTTGAGCTAAAACTTCACACACACACTCTGGGGACATCAGAGACTTATTTTACATCTTGTGAAAAGGGCATTATACCACCCCTTTAAAAAACAACAACATACTGTCAACATACATTATTGTCACGCTGTGGTTGACGCAGGAATGAAAAAAAGCAGGATTTAAGAGTGCTGGAGTCTTTTATTAATCACAAATATCAAAATAACAAAATACTCAGGATACTTGAAACTCTCAACACAAGAGCAGAACAACCACAATAAAACTGATGAGAACGGACAACCAAGGCTACAAACTGAGGGATATAAATACAAAGGATAATCACTGAAAGAAACGAGAAACAGGCGCAGACTGTAAACAAACAATGAGTAACCAATGAAACAAAAGCAAACAAAGGAAAGAGAACAGGAAATACTAAAAAAACAACTCAAAATCCAACTTAATCACAGACTAAACAGGACAATTATACTGTAAAATATACAGTTGTAATTCAATTCAATTCAAATTTATTTGTTTAGCGCTTTTCACAATACATATTGTTTCAAAGCAGCTTTACAGAAAGTGCATTTCAGAAATGTACATAGAAAAATACAGTTAGTTAATCATGTATTAATTTAGGGCATAACATATCGCTGGCGTCGAGTCGTCTCTTCACAGGCGTCGAGTCGTCTCTTCATGGGTGTTGGGGCATCTGAAGTTTCCATGAGAGGCTGGATACAAACTGGAGCTGACTAGCGTCCCGAGATAACAACAGAAATCAGATGGGAAATAATTAGCATAGCTGCTGTTCATAATATTAATGCATTCGATCCGATTCAACTATAGTATAAAAGGTAAGTATTATGTGAATGCTTGGCTAAAGAGATGCGTCTTTAATCTAGTTTTAAACTGGGACAGCGAGTCTGAGCCTCGAACAATATCAGGAAGGCCATTCCAGAGTTTAGGAGCTAAATGTGAAAACACCCTCCCTCCTTTAGTGGACTTAGATATCCTAGGAATGATCAGAAGCCGAATTTAGTGATCTTAAAGAGCGCGATGGATTGTGATAGAAGTTCCGTTACATACCCAGGAGCTAAACCATTTAGGGCTTTATAGGTCAGTAGCAATACTTTGTAATTGATACGGAACTTAATAGGTAACCAGTGTAGAGATGATAAAATCGGTGTTATATGATCATATTTTCTTGACCTAGTAAGAACTCTAGCTGCGGCATTTTGGACTAACTGTAGCTTGTTTATTGAGGATGCAGGACAACCAGCTAATAAGGCATCACAGTAATCTAGTCTCGAGGTCATGAATGCATGAACTAACTTTTCTGCATCAGAAACTGATAGCATATTACGTAGCTTAGCAATGTTTCTAAGGTGGAAAAAGGCTGTTCTTGTAACATATGAAATATGATTTTCGAAAGACAAGTTGCGGTCTAATATAACACCCAGGTCTTTTACTGTAGTGGATAAAGTAACAGGACATCCTACTAAATGAAAGTTGTATTGTGAGAGGTTTTGTGGGCAGTTTTTTGGACCAATAAGTAATACCTCCGTTTTATCTGAATTTAATAGCAGAAAATTACACGTCATCCAGTATTTTATATCTTTAACACACTCTGTTAATTTAGATAATTTAGTGTTTTCATCTGGTCGTGATGAAATATATAACTGAGAACTGAATTCCATGTTTTCTTATAATATTACCAAGTGGCTGCATATATATTGAGAATAACAGAGGGCCTAACACAGATCACTGCGGCACTCCATAGTTTACTGACGTTATCTTCGATTTTTCCCCATTTAAACAGACAAAATGGTAGCGGTCTGATAAGTACGATCTAAACCAGCTTAATGCCTGTCCATGAACACCAGTGTAATTTTGTAGTCGATCTAAGAGTATTTCGAAGAGTATATGATCTATAGTATCGAACGCAGCACTAAGATCAAGTAAAACTAGTATTGAGATACAGCCTTGGTCAGAAGCTAAAAGTAAATAATTTGTGATTTTAACGAGTGCAGTTTCAGTGCTATGATGCGGCCTGAATCCTGACTGAAGTTTTTCATAGATATCATTTTCTTGCAAGAAAGAGCACAATTGAGCGGACACAACTTTTTCTAGTATTTTAGACATAAATGGAAGATTTGAAACGGGTCTATAATTTGCTAGGTTATTATGATCTAATTGTGGTTTCTTAATGAGAGGTTTTATAACTGCCAACTTGAATATTCTTGGAACATGACCTAAAGATAAAGATTAATAAATAAATAAAAATAAAAAAACTAATAAAAAAATAAATAAAAAAGATTAATTAATAAATATTATTAAATAATAGTTAATAATATTGAGAAGAGGCTCTTCCACTATAGGTAACACTTCTTTCAGTAGTTTAGTTGGTATAGGATCTAATAAACATGTTGTTGGTTTAGATGCAATGATAAGTTTATTTAGCTCTTCCTGTCCTATAGTAGTAAAGCGGTGTAGTTGTTCTTGAGGGGCGATAATTGAGGCTGAATCATAAGACACCATTAAAGATTGTACATTTACAATTGTGTTTCTGATGCTTTCTATTTTCTCAGTGAAGAAATTCATAAAATCATTACTACTACACTGTACCAGAATATTTTGCTCGGGTGACGTCTGTTTATTTGTTAGTCTAGCCACGGTGTTAAATAAAAACCTTGGATTATTTTGGTTATTTTCTATTAGTTTGCGGAGGTGCTCAGCCCTGGCTGCTTTTAGGGCCTTTTTATAATGTGACATACTGTCTTTCCACGCGATTCTAAAGACCTCTAAATTAGTTTGTTTCCATTTACGCTCTAAATTACGGGTTTCTCTCTTGATAACATGCGTAGCACTGTTGTACCACGGTGCTTTCGTTTTTATACAGCACGGAAGAGCCTAGGTCGCTCCCAGAACAGATTCCAGTTATTTACAAAGAGCAGCTTCTGTTCATTACACCATGACATTAGCCATTCATTTAGAGCAAATAATCTACTGAACCTTTCATGTCCTAGTCGGTACGTGGGAAGCGGTCCAGACACGATGATCGTTGTTTCAGGCGATGTGCTGCGTACCGTCTCGATCAGGCTCCTGTAGTCCTTCTTCAGAACCTCCGTCTGCCGCAGCCTGATGTCGTTCGATCCCGCGTGCAGTACGACAGCTCCGATGCGCTCGTCACCGTTCAGGATCTCGGGGACCTGCGCAGCGACATCAAGAACACAAGCACCAGGAAAGCAGTGAGTGCGCACCTTACCTTTACCTGAGGTAGCGCGGACATGCCGGACGATGGAACTGCCGATGATCACAGCGTCGCGTTCCGTCTCGCGAAGAGGGGAGAAGCGGTTCTGGGTGGAGATCTCGAAGACCGGGAGGGGCGGAGAGGTCCTAGCTCTGGTCCTAGCTCGCGTCTTCCGCTGTGGAATCACCCAGGGTCCGTGGTGTTGTGTCGGTGCCGGAGTGAATGAAACCAGGGATGATCGCGTCCTGGGTGCTCGGGTCCTGTGCAGAGAAACACACGGAGTAGACGAGGTCGGAGTCAAAAATGCGCGTGATGTTTCAAGCGCTGATCGCCGATCTCCAATCTCGGATCTGCTTCTCCACGGACTCCAGCTCTAACTGCACCGAATGCAGCTCGAACGTATCCTCACCTGCACTCAAAGGTAACGTTAGACACACATCCGATATATTCGCCATTATAGCAGATGTGCTATAATGGCGAATTATAGCTTTCAGTGATACGGGTGTAAATAAGACGATCGATAGGCGAGACCATGCGTGCAATGCTAGCGGGCTAAGACTAGTAGCGGAAGTTCGGAAAGTTGGATATAAGTAGCGATATCAAAGCAATCTGATTGTTTTTTTATAAAGAATAGTATCGGAGATATGTTCACACGCTGTAAAATTTGAAAATTTTGATTTATAAATAAATGTGAAAGAAGAAAATCAAGGATTATGAATCAATTCGACGGAGCTCCAAACACAAACAAACGCTTAAGAATGCTTGAAGCAATAATTTTAGGTCAGAATGATTAAGCAATATTCAAAATGATTCAACTCCCATTGCAAGGTTTATTGTCAAAATGTACAGGCTTTCAGCGGTTTGCAGTGAACAAATCAAACAAAGGTAATTGAAATAGCTTTACACAACAAACATTTCAAGTGGTTCCCCCAAATTTAACTGAAAATGCTACTTTTAGCTCAAAATTATTCAACCCCCTGAATAGAATGTTGAAAACAAAACAGGTGTTGTCTCACTTCTCAAGGGCTTCATTAGTTGCACCAGGTGTGCTTGAGCTGGAACACATGAAATATCTGAACAAGCGAGGTTTATTGAGTGTCACGTTTGACTACTATTAGAAATATGGCTAAGTCAAAAGAAGGGTCCAAATAGTTAAGATAAAATACCATCGCCCTTCACAAACAAGGAACAGGATACAAAAAGATAGCGAAGGCACTAAATGTTCCTCGAGAATCCGCTAGATCGCAAGTTCAAAGTTAAAGGAACAGTGGTTACACTCCCTGGACGGGGCAGGAGGAGGAAGCTATCAACAGTTCAGAGAAACCCTGGAGTGACTGCAGAAGACCTGCAACAAGACCTGGTGGAAACAGACTCTGAGGGTTCAGCTGCACAGTAAGGCTCGTACTAACACCTCCAAGACTACACCACTACTGACACAAAAGCTCAAGAAATCATATAAATATGCCACAGAAGTTTTGGGATTCTGTTCTGTGGAGCGATGAAACAAAACCGGATCTTTTCGGCCCTCTGGATCAGCGGTGTGTCTAGAGGAAGAAGAACGAAGCATCAGCTGAACCGAACACTGTCTACAGTTCAGCATGGTGGGCTCGTAATGCTTCAGATGACTTGTTCAGAGCAGTTGGTAAAACATGTTTGGCATGTTTGGTCTTTTTTGAGCTTATAGACTTTCATAAATGCCTCACAAAGCCTATTCATATTTGACTGGGTAATATGATTGTGATAAGTCAACCCACGGTTATGTGCTGGATGGATAATGGCATCATTCTCTGTTAATCACAGCAATACCATTTCCCATTTTTCCAATTACGGTTAAGCTTCGGGGATTCAAAACAGGTTCTCTGATGTTATTAATAGCAACATAAGAATGTCTCTGTGGAAACTGAGCCATAATATATTTGTATAAGAAAAGTCATCAGAGTGAGTCACGATGTGCCCACTCACATCAACACGTGATGTTAAGGGACATTTGTGCTTTATTTCAGATAAACGAGTTCCTTCTGTGTGTTTAGTTTGGCCAGTGACGCAGTCAAGAGCATCTGGGTGAAACCAAAAACACTTAACATCCAGTTCAAAGAAAAAATTGGTTTAACAACTTAAGGACACTGTGACCAATGAAGGCAAAACAGTATCAGGGTTAAAGTGCCGCATCCGCTGTTGTTCTTGAGGAGGCAGAACTTTAATTCACACAACATGTGGCCAAAGTCTGCGGGTTATCTGATCCGTGAAACTGGGATGTGAATTCAGAGAACCATGAAGTAACCATAAAAGTTTCACTGAACAGAATAGCAGTGTGACTGAACCCGATATACTCCCGACAGACGCCCAGAGGAGAGACAGATCATGCCAATGCAACTTGTGTGTTCTTTATTGTGTTCATTATTGATCTCCTGCACTGACACCATTGAGAACTGAGCTGAGCTGGACGATGACATCACGGGTTCTCCAGAGCGGATATATATATAAATGAACTAAATTAATAACTTTTTTACAACACAATGAAACATCACAGAACTTACTTAAGCTGGACTGTGATGCTATTTTCTTCTGGAAACAATCTTTGTTGTATTATTTTCCAGTTATCTCTGTAAAGCTGCTTTGAAACACTCTGTGTTGTAAAAAACGTTGTATAAATAAATGTGACTTTACTTGATTTGATCAGAAATCGCTCACTGCACTTTTAATAGGGACTGTTTCAAAGAGGTGAATCTGGTACAACTTTAGATTGAAGTATTTGGGTAATTTGCATTAAGACAAAATTAAAAATGTCACTCAAGCCAGGCGACCAAAGTTTGCACCAACAGCCATAATTAGTGAAAACAAATGGGTATGAAAACAAAACATGCTTCTTTTGGGACATGTTTTTTGCTATAGTTGTGTGAAAAAACACAACTAAAAGCAGTTAGTACAGTAAATAATTATAATTTTATTGTGTAATTCATATTTAGGATTTAGATATACAGATAAACCAGTATGTGAAGCTCTTTAGTCACAGTTGGCCATGTCAAAATTCCGACTTGAATCCTATTGAACACATTTAAAGATAGATTGCACAAAGGTTTCATCAAAAGCAAGTCTTTTGGAAAAACTAGAAACTATTTGGAAATCAATAACAACAGAGACTGTGGAAAAGTACTGTAAAAACAATGCCAGCAAGAATGCAAGCTGTTATCAAGGCCAAAGGATGCCATACAATATATATATATATCTTTTTTTTTTTTTGGTTATTATGTGTGAATAAAGAGTATTTAGTTGTTTCAGTTTAAAATTTGCCTAAAAAATTACTTTTTTTTTTTTAAACAAGTTTTTGACAGATTCCTATAAGATTTGTGTTTTCTGTTTATCATGATAGGTGGTGTTAAGCACTGTAAATAAAGTACAGCGCTACAGGTCCAAGCTTTCACTCATTAAATGACACCATTAGTCCACAGCGCCACCTGGAGGCCGTTTTTGCGTTACTGCACCAAATAAACAACAAAATATCATATCATCCTATACAAAATGAATACAAAAATATACAGTGGGGCTCTAAAGTTTAGCACTTTTCTTAACATTTGAGAGGAGTAAAAGAAACAACCAACACTCACTGCAAGTCCTAATGTGACCATTTACGATGTATGACTGAGCATTAACCGAGAAATGCGTGTTTGGTTAGAGACGAGCAGAACGTTTGAAAAAAACGTTATCATTTAAAAAAAAAAAATAATTCTATAGAGACCCACGTTTTGTAAAAGTCTTCCGACTGAGTACAAAGTAAATATGTTAATGTTACACCAATGAATGATCATTCTCACAGGTCTAAAGGTGATGATGATACAGGGCAACTTTTTGAGCAATGTTGCTGGGCAATCTTGCCGAGCGATTGTTGCTTGTGCACTTTCCCATTGAAAATGGGCAATACATTTCTATCTGGATAATTTAGATCGGTCGTGGGCCCTGTGTCTCATCTGGCTGCCCGTTAAGAGCGCGTGTGTGTTCGTGTCTGCGATGTGCGTCTGCAGAGACTGCGCGTGTGTGTGACGCAGGCGGACAGCAGCCAATAGCGCGAGACACATGCGCAGCAGAGTTGCGCAGTTACATGCGGAGGAGCGCAGCCATTACACTTGATCTGAAATCTTTATAAACAGTCGCTCGGATTGCACTGGCCAAATCATTTCTCTACAAACTCCGTTATAGTGTACTGAAAGTGGCTCAACATGTGAGCGGGATTTGACTGATCTGAGCTCAGGAAAGTTGTGAAACTTCAGGAGGTTTATCAGGGAATGATGATGGAGTCTCCGCTCGGGAATGATGACCTCACGCCTGCGGGCTCGAGATCTGCGCGCGCATCCTCTCAGCGCGAGCCCGCCGCGCCGCTTCTGCTCTGTGAGTTCTAGAGTTACAGTGAATCTGGCTGTATTCTTCAGTAAAGTTGGCTACTGTCTGCTCAATAACAGAGACTTAATTAGACGACAACTAATTCATTTAGTAAAGCATAACATACAAACATTTCGAGACAGACTCACCAAAATCTCTGAGGTTAATAATAGTACCTACCTCAGCACAAGCCAGTGTGATTTTAGCTATATTCATGTGTCCTGCGAAGAACTGCACTACCCAAACCCTTAAGAGAGTTCTACCAATCAGAGACTAACTGGGAAACAAGACCTTTGCAAGAAAAGCTCATTGCAAACTATGTAGTTAATTTAATTTAATTTAATTTAATTTAATTTAATTTAATTTAATTTAATTCATTCACATTTATTTGTAGCCTATAGCACTTTTGACAATACATATTGTTTCAAAGCAGCTTTACAGAAAATGCATGTCTACATTACAATTTAGACTTAGAGTGATCTGTAATCAATGAAGTGAATCAATCAAAACTAAATTTAGCTAGTTGGTCAATAACTTTATTCTAGAGCTGCTGTAAAGCCAAAACAATCTATGTTACTTTAATTTCCTAATATGCCTGTAAAGCTGCTTTGAAACTATCTATGTTGTTAAAAGCGCTGTATAAATGAAGGTGACTTGACTTGACTTGTAATCCCTACACTATTGAACAACTTGTATATTTGCATAAATTTAATGTTTTGCAGTAAACATGAAATATATTTATTTTAAATCTTAAATAAATGTCTGTAAATCGCTCATTTTATATCGTGTTTTCTTATTTGGTGGCATTGTTGGCAATGCTTCATGAATGAGTAGCTAACGGACCTTATGCACAGCGGCGCCATCTTTGATTTTTAACAGGAGTGAAAGCGAGGCTGTGAGGGATAGACATAGGCTACATCTCTTCAGTGGGTTGTTTTTGGATTGTTTTGCTGATGAAACACTGCAAAATATATATTTCAGAGAAATTTCAGTAGCCAAAAAGCTTCAGGCAACATGAGCTGTTGACAATTTGAAATGATACAGCGGATGCCATTGAAAACACGAAACGTCTATCCCTCACAGCCTCACTCTCACACCTGTCACGGCGCCGCTCTGAATAAGGGCTATTCTTCTTTTAAGGGGACATATCATGAAAATCTGACTTTTCCCGTGTGTAAGTGCTATAATCGGGTCCCCGGTGCTTCTACCAACCCAGAAAACATGACAAGTGAAACCCAGTAACTGTGTTCTGGTGAGTCTTTCTCTGCAAGCATGTAAAAATAAGCTGATCAGATTTCGCTCTCCTTCTGACGTATGAAGAGGATCTTATTATAATATTACCGGCCCTTAATCTGCACGTTTACACACACCAGCCGACATTTGGTTTCGCGAGCGACAACAGAGACCAGTTCTAACGCAATGATAAAGATCCAGCAAAGCCTGAAGCTGTTCTGTGGTTGAGCACAGACGAGCACTGAACACTATTGACCAGAACATGTCACCGCTGTCTTATAAACACCTCAGGAACTGTGGACACTTGTGGAGAAATTAAACATGATGATGAGATGATCAATGTAACGCCACAACAACTACAGAAATGTCTCCACTAACATTCAGAAGCTCTTCCTGAGTCTCTCCGTAAGGCTGCACTCGCTACTGGTGATTCTGGGATTCTGGATGAGTGAGATTGGCCTGTTTTGTTATTGCCGGAGTTTCTGAAGCTCGAGTAAAGACTCCGCCCTCTTCTGAACGTGTAAAGACTCCGCCCTCTTCTGAACGTGTAAAGACTCCGCCCTCTTCTGAACGTGTAAAGACTCCGCCCTCTTCTGAACGGAGGCGGAGCTAAAGCTCATTTGAAAAAACGGCACGTTTTACTCACACCCAAAAAGGGGCAAATTTGACAAGCTATAATAAATGTGACCCTGGACCAGAAAACCAGTCACATGGGTGCATTTTGTGAAAGCGAGATTTGTCCATCTTATAAAAGCTGAATAAATAAGCTTTCCATTGACGTATGGTTTGTTAGGATAGGATAATATTTGGCCGAGATACAACCATTTAGAAATCTGGAATCTGAGGGTGCAAAGCATTCAAAACATTGAGAAAATCCCCTTTAAGTTGTCCATTTATTTGCGCGATTGTGCTGCAGTCACTCACAAAAATAAATGTTTTATATATTTAAGGTAGGAAATTTACAAAATATCTTTGTGGAACATTATCTTTACTTAATATCCTAATGATTTTTGGCATTAATGTAAAATCGATCATTTTGACCCACACAATGTATTGTTGGCTATTGTGACTGGTTTAGTGATCCAGGGCAGTGGTTCCCAATTCCAGTCCTCGTGACCCACTGCTCTGCACATTTTGTAGGTCTCTCTTATCTGACACACTCAGTTCAGTTCATGGAGTCTCTCCTAATGAGCTGATGATCTGGTTCAAGTGTGTCAAATAAGGGAGACATACAAAATGTGCAGACCAGTGGGTCACGAGGACTGGAGTTGGGAACCACTGATCCAGGGGATTTTGAGCTGAGATTTTACACACACATTCTGGGGACACCATAGATTTATATTACATCTTTTGAAAAGGGGCATATAATGTCACCTTAAAAACAAACTAACGCTATAGTGGTTTGACTCTCGATCTCAGAGCTGTTTGGTTCTGATAGAACTGTTCGATTGATCATGTTTCCTCATGTTTCCTCATTGATATTTCATGTTCTTCGTTGTGTTTGTGGTCACAGATCCCATTAGTGTTAACAACGCTTTATCATCGTCAGCAATTTTTAACAACAGAGACAACAAAGTCCCACATGGTCAGTATGTTATGGAACATTTACTTCATATTTCATGAAGTGTAGTATTTGTAAATGAACTAGATAATGTTCTGATTGTGATGATTACATAAAAAGTGAAATGTTTTGATGTGACAGTGTATTGTAATCTCTAAACCGGCAGGTGTTGGCGGGATCGAGGCGGTTTCCACCTCGTCTGAGTTTACCCACGGTGCCATCGTGCTCCTGATCGAGGCGATGCAGAGGTGCTGGGACGTCTACAGCGCCAGAGAGCGCTCGCTGCTCTTCCAGAGCGTCCAGAAAGAGCTGGAGGGTCACGGTCACGCTTTACCTGTCGAGAAGATCCGCAGGAAATGGAATAACCTCATCGTGACGTACAAGAGAGTTAAAGATCGCAGCTTGCTGTGTGGAGGCCAAACCAAGACCTCGTGGGAGTACTTCGAAGTAAGAGATTAATAATAATGCATTTTCATTTCATTAAGCTTCCAGCATCACATGACCTGGCTGCTCCAGGAATCCACTATATTCTCAATTCAAGAAATCATTCTATTGTGAGAGTCTCAAACACGGTTCCTTTTTAGAAACACTAATGACCTGAAATACTTGAATAACCATAAATACCCGAAGAATAAAAATGTTAATGTTGAGTACAGTAGTTTACCCTTAGAACAACACCGTTTGATCATGATCATGGACATAAGAACAGTATGATGGTGGAATCACAGTGTGACTGAATGATCTTCCCTGTTCACAGATGATGGATAACATATTAGGAAAGACTAAGTTTGTTCAGCGAGGCCCTGCTTCAGCCACTCTTGTTGGATTAGCAACTACAGCCAAAGCAGCTGTAAAATCCGAGGATCCTCCATCCGGCAGTGTTCCTGCGGTGGCTCCTCGTCTGCTTCCCACCGGGATCATCCCGACCTCTTCCCAGATCCCGAACTCTTCCCACATCCCGACCTCTTCCCAGATCCCGAACTCTTCCCAGATCCCGACGCCGGTGCGGTGCGAGGTTAGCACTGACTCTGCTCTGCCGAAGCCGGTGATCCGCCCGGCTCTGAGACGCTCAAGGCTCCGGCAGCTCCGGCTCGGCTCGGCTCAGCTCCGGCTCGGCTCCGCTCAGCAGCACGGGATCGGCTTGGCTCCGGCTCAGCTCCGGCTCTGCTCCGGGCCGGCCGAGGAACGCACCGAACTCCTGCGCTGCTTCCTCCGCGGTCAGGAGGAGCGCGCGCGTTCAGACGAGCAGCACCAGCGCAGGACAGACGCGCGCGAGCGGCGCAGGGAGAGATCCGCGCGGGCCGAGGCCGATGCTATGACCAGGATGGCCACCGCGCTCGAGCTCATCTCCTCGAAGCAGGACACCATCATCGCTCTGCTGCAGAGGCTGGCCGATAAACACTGACACTTTCCCGTTTCTCTTCTGATAATATTGCTTCTGGAACTGAATAGTGTATCAACTGTATCCTGTTGTTTATAGTATATTTAATGCCTGGTTCAGATTACACAATTTTTTTGTCTGTTACGACAGTCACTGTGTCAGATTACACGAGTTTGACTCCTAAAAATCTTGTCATGTCGTGGACAAGAAACATGTCAGACTACACGTTGTTTTCCGACCAGTCATCGCGAGCCGTCTCACACACACTCATTCACTCGCACATATACACACGCTCACTCACATAGCCTACACGCACTCACACACGCACACACACACGTACTCACTTTCTCTCTCACACACACACACACACACACGCACTCACTCGCACTCTCTCTCTCTCTCTCTCTCTCTCTCTCTCTCGCACACACACACACATGCTCTCTCACTCACACACTCACTCTCGCGCACACACACTCTCACTCACTCACTCACACACGCACTCACTTTCTCTGTCACACACACACACACACGCACTCACTCGCACTCTCTCTCTCTCACACACACACACATGCTCTCTCACTCACACACTCACTCTCGCGCACACACACTCTCACTCACTCACTCACTCACTCACTCACTCGCGGGCCATCATCGTGGAGGACCGTTAAAAAATTAAACATGCTAGTCTTTCTGTCGTGATGTCGTGAAGCATCGCAGACGCGACGTAGGTTGTCGCCCACTATGACACACTATACGAGATGAAACGATCGAATCTTGCGTCCCGACGCCCGTTGTCGTTTGCGAATCCCCACGACACCCTACGTCAAACGGATCGTGCCAAAATCGGGCTAAAATCATGTAATCTGAACCAGGCATAAGTCATTGGTTTGGGATCCTTGTTACTGTTAAAAGCAGTAAAGAAACAAACAAACAAACATATGGACTCTTTAACATTACAGTGCCTATAAATAGTATGTTTTATTGTTTTACAACATTGTTCCACAGAGGGTTTTTATTTTTAACACTCAATATCAGTATTGTTTTATGACAAAAGTTCAGTCACAAAAATTATTCTGCTTGTAAATTAAAGGGGACATCATGAAAATCTGACTTTTTCCGTGTTCAAGTCGATGAGATGATCAATGTAACTCCACAACAACTACAGAAATGTCTCCACTAACATTCAGAAACTCTTCCTGAGTCTCTCCGTAAGGCTGCACTCGCTACTGGTGATTCTGGGATTCTGGATGAGTGAGATTGGCCTGTTTTGTTATTGCTGGAGTTTCTGAAGCTCGTGTAAAGACTCCGCCCTCTTCTGAATGGAGGCGGAGCAGCAGCTCATTTGCATTTAAAGGGACACACACAAAAACTGTGCATTTTTGCTCACACCCAAAAAGTGGTGAAGGGGCAAATTTGACAAGCTATAATAAATGCTCTGGGGGTATTTTGAGCTGAAATTTCACATACACATTCTGTGAACACCAAAGATTTATATTACATCTTGTGAAAAGGGGCATAATATGTCACCTTTAAGGGAAAAAACTCCATTCAGAAGATGGACAGTTTTAAAATTAAAAATAAGAATAAACTTCTTGTAATTATTCTCTCTCTAGTGGTCAGTAGCACAACACACAGCACACTTATTCAATGCAAGCAAAATAATCTGGCTCCAAAACTAATAAAGTCCCCAGTCTGCCATGCAGGTACTGTAACAGCAGAATGGATGCCTTGACTGAGTGTGGTCCAACTTCTGATGTTAAGATGATGCATTTAGGATCATATTCAGGACAGGTCGCTTGAAAATCTCAGGCTGAAGCAGGTTCAATTTCTGGATCTGATCCACTAGAGGCGACTCCACTGGCTGCTAACTTTCTTCTGCTTTCGCTGCAAGCATAGGCGGAAATCGCGGGGGTCAGGACCCCCCCTAACTGAGGGTTGTCCCCTCCTAAAAATATAATTAAAATGTGTATTGTAAATAATATAATGTTATATACTTAAAATAATTGTTTAAGTAGTAAAAACAATAAAAATGCAAACGGGGCAACAACAAAAAACGTTTTTACATTTTGAGTCCCCCTCCCTTCCCTCACAGTGCTTTGGTCCACTGTGGGAGAGAACCTTGTTTTATACAGTCTGTGCGTTTACCGCGATCGTTTAAAACCGTTCCCTCACACACACCCATAAAGTGTACGCATACACTATGTGTAACGTTAGTCTTGTAGATTAACTGTTAGACAAGTGCGGGTGCGCATTTAGATTTTCACGCTTTCACTGTGTGATTTAGTCAGTTTATATCATTTAAAGGTGCTGTATGTAGTTTTCAGCGACCTCTAGCGGTGATGTTTCAGATTGCAACCAAAAAGTTTACAAGCGCGTGCTCTTGCGCGTGCTCGAATTTATGAGCGAGCACTGTGGGTACCGAGACGCAACACACCGGAGAAAGCATCACACAACATGCTGGAAACTAAGGTAAACTCCCACTGCAACGTTACAATAATAGGCTACTTTTATCAGCTTGACGTTGACCTAATGCTCCATGCTCGTACGTCGTACCATAAGTATGGAACCCTATCAACCGTGCCGAATTTTGCCACTGCAAGCACCACTTCACATTTTCTTCAGGAAATGTACATTCTAGGTTTGTAGATAAGGTTTTTCCATGATTCAAATGCCCTGCTGATGTTGAGCCGTGTTTTTTCACCCGAAGTTCATGCGATTCACGTCTTGCCTTATGAGCTTCAGCAGAAAAAAACTTCTTTTTTTTTAATCAATATGTGGAGTTTGTGTTGGAGTCTGTGTTGTGCTGGGAGCAGGTCGTTTCTTAGTGTTATCATACATGTCATAAGTTGCATAAGTCCATGTCATAAGTTGCAGTGTTGTCGCTGTTGAGTGCAAAGTCAGTAGGCTAGACCAGTGGTTCCCAACTCCAGTCCTCGTGACCCACTGCTCTGCACATTTTGTATGTCTCCCTTATTTGACACACCTGAACCAGATCATCAGCTCGTTAGGAGAGACTCCATGAACTGAACTGAGTGTGTCAGATAAGAGAGACCTACAAAATGTGCAGAGCAGTGGGTCACGAGGACTGGAATTGGGAACCACTGGGCTAGACGAGGCGAGAGGCTCGGGAGTGCGCGTGCAGGTCACGTCACTGGATTTCGCGGTAAATCCGAACAGGTGTTACGGTTTATCTGGTGACCGTGTTAACTGGTGACCAACTTCCTGTTCAGGTCATCCGCTGCAGATGTGAGCAGATTCGTCGATTCTGAAAGCACAAACTGACGCGATATTAAGCTGTCTAATAAGCGCAGACTTGCTCGTTACATGCCTTTCGTATTCTTGTAAAGATGACAAAGTATTGCTATGATAAAAAACAAAGGTAATCTTTCCACGGGTTTCGACCGCGCGCAGAAAGAGCTCCGCGAGAACGCCGTGATAAACATGTTGAGCTATCTCACTACTACCCGTTGCTTGCAGAATGCTGGAGTCAATTCACGATTTCATTCTCGGCGTGACTTTAAGCAGCTGTCCGAATCAAAACATTGTGCCCGTGTTAACCTGTGACATCTGTGTGTTTACTATTACAAAAACTCACCATGGCGTTATTTTAGAAAATGTATACTACATGGTTTATGATTTCAAAGCACATTACATGGACTCTGTAGTCAGAAAATGGTACATAATTGTGGCTACTACAGTTGTATAACAACTGCTATGGTTAAACTGGTTATTAGTGGAAAACATGGTTCTGTGTCGTCAGATACTAGCTGATGTCTCAGGTGATGAATATAATAACGTTATTTACATGTTGCTTTCAACGTTATTTTATCCTAAAATTAATTTAGAAACATATGTGACTTCATTTACTTAGTCGTTGTAATACTGAATGAAATGTAAACGTCACATTGTAGTCGCTTCTAAAGATTACATTGTAAAGTTAACTTGTCAGCTATGTCATGTGATTATGGAATGTCAAGTTTATTCTCAGGTCAAAATACTTGTTATTATTGTAAGTAAACAATTAAATGTTTTTGTACAATTGATAACAATCGTTTATTAATTAAAGTACCTTTTCTTATACACTCCATTTAGGTCAAACAGCCTACTTTTGTTTCTTTACACGAACACACCTGCATTACAGGTAGCACAATCTTATTTTTTCCCGCCAAAACAACAATTATTTATTTTGTTAAATAAAGGGGGAAAAAAATATTATATAAGCTAACTGTCAAAATATAGCAAACCCCGACTAAAAATGGAATCAGTCTGTCAAAACACACGTTTCCGATTGATCATGACCATATAGGCTACTCAAAGCGCAATGTGTAAATAAAAAACAATTGATGGCATTATGAAAACTGCATTATTTGTCATGTTTCACTTCTACCTGCAGACTATACCAAATTCATAGTGTTTTTTCACTTTTTTTCTTTCTTTTCCCCCTTTACTTTAAGCCTCTCTAATTGTTTGTTGACTATTTGATGTGTTCAGCTTTAGAACATACTATCTAAAATGAGTCATTACCTGAACGTACAGTCCGAACCTGCTTTTTGGGGGTGTCGGAGTGTTGATAGGGCCCATATGGGTGTTGATGGTGCCCCCTTAGTTAGTGCCCTACACAGACCGCATATCCTGCATATGGGAAAAGTGGTACTGGAGTCGGTGTAGTAAAAGCTTTGACTTAAATGAAAACATAACATTGCTGCCTTTGATCAACAACAAATCTAACATAAATGGCCGCTGGTTACTATGGAAGATATTTCCCGCCATGAATAAAAAATGAGTAACTGTGAGTTTTATCTCAAAATTCTGACTTTTTCTCTCTGCTAAAAGAAAAACACCAGACAAAAGGCAGAATGTGAGATATAAAATAGGAATTGAGCGAAAAACAGTCTGAAATCTGACAGAAAAATATACAATTACCCTTTTATATGTTCAGTTCAATAAAAAAGCTTTCATAGGTTCCATATCAGGGGGAAAAACATAAAGATGCAGTCTGGCACACATTCTTACTCATTCTTAAAATGATCCACTTTGCAGGTTTTGCTATTACCTCGGAAAGCAAGTATTCTTATTTTTATGTGAAGGTGCCGGTTTTAATTTGAATTTCATTCAGTATTAAAACGACAAAGTAAATGAAGTCACATGTTTCTAAATTAATAAAATAACGTTGAAAGCAACATGTAAATAACGTTATTATATTCATCACCCGAGACATCAGCTAGTATCTGACGACACAGAACCATGTTTCCACTAATAACCAGTTTAACCATAGCAGTTGTTATACAACTGTAGTAGCCACAATTATGTACCATTGTCTGACTACAGAGTCCATGTAATGTGCTTTGAAATCATAAACCATGTAGTATACATTTTCTAAAATAACGCCATGGTGAGTTTTTGTAATAGTAAACACACAGATGTCACAGGTTAACACGGGCACAATGTTTTGATTCGGACAGCTGCTTAAAGTCACGCCGAGAATGAAATCGTGAATTGACTCCAGCATTCTGCAAGCAACGGGTAGTAGTGAGATAGCTCAACATGTTTATCACGGCGTTCTCGCGGAGCTCTTTCTGCGCGCGGTCGAAACCCGTGGAAAGATTACCTTTTTTTTTCTTTTTTTTAGATCATAGCAATACGAAAGGCATGTAACGAGCAAGTCTGCGCTTATTAGACAGCTTAATATCGCGTCAGTTTGTGCTTTCAGAATCGACGAATCTGCTCACATCTGCAGCGGATGACCTGAACAGGAAGCTGGTCACCAGTTAACACGGTCACCAGATAAACCGTAACACCGGCACCTTCACATAAAAATAAGAATACTTGCTTTCCGAGGTAATATAGCAAAACCCGCAAAGTGGATCATTTTAATGTGAGATTACAACCCCTTCACACACAGGCAATAAAAAAAGGATTCATTTTAGTAGAAAAGTTACACACAGCACCTTTAATATAGTTAATCTAATAATATCACACAAAAAAAATTAACATGATAATAAATGTGATTTAATAAATTGATAAATGAAAAGTTTACTTTTAGACACCATATTGCCTGTTTTAACCCTCTGATGGTCTTTATGTCTACACTCGAGTTCTCCAGAGACCCCAGACAATAACATTTAATTTTGTAACAAGATAATAGTTTTTTTTTTTTTTTTTTACAAATGTAATTTTATTCTGTTTGTTAATGTTTTTACTCAACATTTGTGCAGTTTTTGGAGAATTTATATTTTTTAAATTTCTATAAATAAATAAATAAATATTTAAATAGCCTTTTTACAAAAAAACAGCATTTGATGTAAAATTCACTTTATAAAAGACCCAGATTTCTAACTTTCATTCATGGGGATAACATGGATCATTTTAAATGGTTTAATGTAACATTTATGCCCATTTTTTGGAAAATGCAGTTAAAAAAAAAAAAAAAAAATCACTTTAACCACTATATGGCTATAGAGCTCCAGTATATGCTATTTGCTATTAGACTACCTGAAAGATATCTTTTCACAAGTTGGATTCAGTTGGATTCATATCTAAATATTATAAAATCACAATTATATCAAAAATAAAATATTTTTGTCAAAGTTTAGCATTTTTTTGTACCAAAAAAACCCAGTTTTTCAATAATGTGACATTATGATTAGAACCAAACCTGAACAAAATGTTACAAAGAGAAATGTTGGAGTCTTAAGATTTTATCATTTATTTCAATCATTTATTTTTAATCTAACTCTAGATTCTAGACACACACAATTGTGTGTGTGTGTGTGTGTGTGTGTGTGTCTGAGAGATAAAGAGAGAGAGAGTGTGTGAGTACACATTGTCAATGTGCCAGTGTCACCACACCACTTTATATTTGTAGTGGTTCTGCATTTTGGATGATTTTATTTGACAAATTATAGCCTTACAAATGTTCCTGTGTGTGTGTGTGCGTGCGTGTGCGTGTGTGTGTGTGTGCGCGTGTGTCTGTGTGCACATTTTTCAATGTGTCAGTGTCACCAATTTAGTTTTGTAAAACTAGGTAAAACGCACACACACACACACACACACACACACACACACACACACACACACACACACACACACACACACACACACACACACACACACACACACACACACACACACACACACACACACACACACACACACACACAGGAACATTTGTAAGGCTATAATTTGTCAAATAAAAGAGAACAGTTTTTATAGTCTCAAAAATGTATTCCTCTATGCGTGTGTGTGTGTGTGTGTGTGTGTGTGTGTGTGTGTGCGCGTGTTGTGAGCAAAATAATTCAGCATTGCTTTTTGCATTGGTGGAAGTGTGCCACTTTATTTCTGTCATTTCTGTCGATGTATTCTGCGTTGTTTCTGATTTTGATGATGAATTTTGTCTATTTTGATTGCAGGGTCTCCAGAGACCCCGAAGACCTCGAGTGTCACAATTTTTGTCACGCTAACATAAAAACAGATATCATTCCACTTTTTTTTTTTTTTTTTGTAGATCTAGAAAGTGTTAAGAGCCGTAGAAGGTTTCATACCATTTGGACAAAGGAAACATTTTTTTTAATTTGAGCAAAAGTCATTTGCGGGTCAAAAAGACCCCGCGGACCATCAGAGGGTTAACTCTATTTCACCAACGAAAATATTTGAAAACTAAGCCATAGCACTGTATCTGCGTCTCTGAGAAACACACGAGGTATTTCCTTACTGAATTATGAATCAGCTTAAGCTCAATGACTCACTCATTAACAATGAATTGCTGCCACCTACTGGCGGTTTTAATTTCACATTTAAATGATCTTTTCATGTTTTAAATCATTTTATATACAGTATCAATATTAATATGTGCAAAAGCATCTAAATGCCATTTCAAATGCAGCTTCTGTGTTTCCTCTCCATTGCAAAGATTTTGTTGATACTTATTTAATTTGATTGGTAACAGCCCTATTGTGTCTTATTATTATAATTCAATTTAATTTAATGTATGAAATTGACACAAAAGATGATGCATGCATATAATTAGGTTTAAAAATACATTTATAAAGGTAAAAATGCCAATGAAGGTAAAAATCTATTGAAATTTATTGGGAAAATGATTTCTCGTCACTGCTGTGAGCTGACCTCCACACAGGATATGAAGAATATCAAAAACTTTAGGAGTCGGCTGTCCTCGGCAGTCCTAAACATGTTACCAGCACAATAACACACTCAGCAAAATATTGTCTAATTAGCCTATCGTTATCGATAAAATCCCTGAAAATATCATTTTTGGTCAATTTCGCACACCAATGAAGAATATTTTGGTCAATTTAGTCAGCTTTTTCAATGAACCAGAGAGAAACTTTGAGGAGAAGGATAATGGCACGGTCTCCATGCTAGCTACACTAATAATAGTAGTAAGGCTTTCCTCTGTGTACTACACATATCCATAGAAAGTAAAGTTTTGCCTATATTATTGGTGTCCCCTTCAAAAATTGATCTTGAGGAAAGTTATGTTAATTGTCCCCCCCAACATTTAGATGAAAGTTACGCCCCTGGCTGCAAGGCGTTATTATTAGAGTGAAAACAAAACTTACTTTATTACTTAAAAAGTTTAATTGGTAGTTGTCTAACTAATCAATATTATCACATGGTAGTGATGGTACAACAAATTCGACAAGTTCCTTAAATGGACAGTGCTCGGTGGTAATTCTAGTGCTATTTAAAGGAACACGCCACCATTTTTTGAAATAGGGGTTATTCACCGTCTCCCCTACATTTAGATAGGTGCATGCATTATCTTAGTCTGGCAGCGCCGCCACTAGCTTAGCTTAGCATAATGGATCCTTTGTTGCCGGATAGCATGTCATGAGTAAAAGTGATAAAAACATTTTTTTTAAACGAATTACTTCTTGTGGCCTGCGTATTCACAACGAGTACAAATAGCAATGCAGATTAAAGGTTGTATCAGCGATTTCAGGCCCAAACATAAATGATCACATTCATCTAATCTTTCCTAATGATCCGCTAGCTACCCGCCCTGTGCGCGATATTTTTTTTCCCAGGATGGCAGGGGAAGACTCATGAATATTCATTAGGGAAGTCATCCCTGATTGGTCTGATGACCTACCCCTAACCCCGCTCCTAAACCTACCTGTCACTGGGGTTAAGACCAATCAGGGATGACTTCCCTAATGAATATTCATGAGTCTTCCCCTACCATCCTGGGAAAAAAAATATCGCGCCCCGTGCACCAAGTGGTACTCGATGCAGAGCCATTTTCATTATGTATTAATAGGCTGTGTACAGTATCATAACACTGAACAACTCAACAGAAATCAGATGATTTAGATTAATTCACAAATAACACACACGTAAATGCGGTGGACAAAAAATAAATAGGGGTGCACTATCTAAGCTTTCACATTGCCTTTTAAGTCTAGTAATTTACATAATAATAGCAGACGCTTTTGTTTTTTGCTTTAAAAGTGAGGAAAACAACGAAACCGTTATAAAGATAAAATAATACATAGATAAAAAGTTTCAACCGTTTTTAGAAAAACACACACACATACACACACACAGTGTGAGCAATGTTCTTATTAGGTGTTTACGCGTTTGTCACAGAAACGATAAATATTTAATCATAATCACGACAAATATTAGAGAAAAATACAATATGATGTGCGCATCAAAACAAACGTCCTTCCATCACGGTTGAACTCGCACTGGATCCAGCAACAGTGAGCTAGAGCTCTAGCTCCTCCCATTTGACGCTGCAGCGAATCCCCGCTCACTAAATTTAGCAAGGTGGAGCTGGAGCTCCAGCGAGGGGAGGAGCTGGAGCTCTAGCTCCTCCCATTTGGCTCTGCATCGAGCACCACCTCCCGTGCACGGCTACACGCGAAAACCTCACAACACCCACCCCTGTCGGTGATTGGTTGGAACACTATTTATTTTGGTTTTGAGTGGTGGTGAAACCAACTGTTTTTGTGTGCAGATCTCAGAGCCTATAGGCTGCTTACAGAGACATGTTTTTTTGACGGCATGCTTATGGGGCGGGCAGCTAGCGGATCGTTAGGAAAGATTAGATGAATGTGATCATTTATGTTTGAGCCTGAAATCGCTGATACAACCTTTACAGACATCCCAAGTCTCCCGGAAGTTCCGGGAGTCTCCCGCATGTTGATCGCGGCTCCCTGATGCCCGCAAATTAGTTAAAATCTCCTGTAATCTAGAGCGAGCGAGCGAGCAAGAGTGCTAGTGTGCGTGTGTTTCTCATGTAGCGCATGTAGGGACCCAACCAATCAATTGTCAGTGCGGGCGGGCTTTTATCTATAGCTGCTACTCCCGAACCGAATTAATCTGAAGCACTGCTACTTGGACGCGGAGATTTCACGCAACACCTGAAATCCGCTATCTCTGCGCCCAGGTAGCAGTGCTTCGCCTGTGCTTCCCCCCAATATAGTCCCAAGTCAATAGCAACAAAGGATTCCATTCATTATGCTAAGATATGATAGCGGCGGCACTGCCAGAAGACAATGCATGCACTGAGACAAAAATGCGTTTGCCCACCTATATAAATGTAGGGGAGACGGTGAATAACCCCTATTTCAAAAAACGGAAATAATAAAAAAAAAAAAATCGGTTAGATTAAAAGCTTGTAGTGTTGAAGGTTTGTGTACGTCGACCGCGTGGCCTAATGGATAAGGCGTCTGACTTCGGATCAGAAGATTGAGGGTTCGAGTCCCTTCGTGGTCGTTCTTTTTAATCTTCGGTTTATGTAGAAGTAAAATATACTAATATAATTTACATTTAAAACCGTGAAATTGTTTTTAAAAACAGTCTTCATTCTAATTTCGATGTGCACTAAGGCTGACTATATGCATGACTATTAACACAGATATCTCTCATGTATGTATCAGCAGAGTGGCGCAGCGGAAGCGTGCTGGGCCCATAACCCAGAGGTCGATGGATCGAAACCATCCTCTGCTAGGAGCTTTTTAACTTACCCAACCATAGCTGCTAATCTCTCTGACAATGTAGGCAATTATGTTGAAATTTAGTATTTGACAAATATTTTTTTTTAGTTCTTTATTTTTAATTCCATTTTAAGTTTCATTCACATTTAAAGATGTCACTCGAACATGAGTAATGGGTTTTTTCTAGTGTCATGCAAATACCTTGAACTTTAATTAAAACAGTCTAGCCCTCTATTCAAGCACATGAATAGTATAAACCTGGGGTCCGTTCTTCGTACGTCGCTAACTCACTTAGCTGGATTTGATTGTTGGCGATTTGGCATGATCTTGGATTGTTTGGTTCTTCGAAGCTCATCCTGGACTTGCTGTCATAGCAACAGGTGCGCAAACTTAAACCTGCTCGGGAGCAGCTTATTTCATGTTAACAGGATTAGATCCCGGCTTCATAAGCGGAGCTGATACGGGAAGTCCAGCGCAGCGCGATAGTGCACTTTCTTTCTGAGATATAGGCTATATTTTTTCTTGTGATTCGTGAGATTGTCGTTTTTTTGCCGCTTTTATGTTTAAAAAACAGTTTTTTTTTTTTTTTTTTGTGGCATTTCCAAGCCACGTAAGACCCAATGTTGTAAAGCATTTTTTTTTTTTTTTTTTTAGGCTATCATTTTTTATGACGATCATACAATCATGACCATGCCGATTACAGATATGTCACTCAGGCTTCACTAACGTGATTGGTACCATAGACTATAGGCTAGACCATAGACTGCCATCAAGGCCTCAATGAAGGGGATTATGTGAACAGAAAGGGGGTTCACAATGTAAATGTGCAGCCCAGTTACTATTGTGATTCTTAATATTCCAGATTAGTAATATTATATCAAATAAAAAAAGGCAGTTGACTAAAATCTTCCATATCACAAATGTGAAAGCAAAATGGCCAGGATCTGTGCATGACTTAAGCATTTTCAGAGATTCACATTTATGCACATTATTTGAAAGTGGTAAGAAAAGTTCCACTATTAAATATCAAGCTCACTGTATTACATACACTTATGCTTTTTTCATAGGTGATTATGACATGTTCCTGCAGACAGGTGTTTTATGACCCCATTCCCTGACCCAAACCAGTTACAATGCAGCTCTGGCCAGGACAAGGGCACACAATGAAATGAGCTTTGGCTAACTAAAGGGAAGATGTCAGTGTGTGAGAAGTCTGAGGGTTGCACGACAGGGCCTGGGACACTGCTGCATGTGCCATATTACACAACACTGCCCAAAAAAAACATTTTCATTAAATGTTTAATAAAAGACAAATATGCTTAGTTCCTTGAGTTTTATTTCAATTGTGCTTTGTAAAGAAAAGCCAGTGGTCAAGTGCCTGCAACAAGAGATATTAGACACAGGCCTCATGCAACAAATAAAAAGGAAGAGTTGTCTCTACACTGCCCACCTGTAGGCCTCTGTCTCCTCTGTCTGTGCAGACTCTTCTGTAGGCCTTTCTGTAGATGTGGAATCCTGCAACTTATATTGCAGCCATAAAGCATATAAATGAAGTAAAGTTATTAATGCACTTGCAGGTAGGCTAGTTCCTCCATATGACAGTTATCTGAGAGGCTTTATTCACTGTCCAGTGCAATGGAAACTAATGGACAATACAAAGTCTTATACTTTCTTTCCTTTGGAAAGTTAGAACATGTCCACTTACTGCACATATTTCAGCTCCACTTTCTTGGGAACAGATACAAGTGTTGGTGTATTATGTAAAAGTCCACAAAAGAGGAAAACACAATGTCATTACAGTGAACTACACTGGGGGAAAATGTGATCAATAACTCATGGCAAAATATTTTTACATTAACATAAGTTGATCAGTTTTCACTTTCACAAGTCAAAGCAATTCATCATTACTCAAGATTTAACAGATGAAATGACTATACAGCCTTAATTTACTGCAGCAAAAATTATTTTACAGTGTAGGAGAGTAAGATCTTTTCTATTTTTTTCTCAGCCTTTTTCTTGGTTGCTTTTATAAACAGACAACCATTTATTTAACAGTGCCTTTTATAAAAGAGACGATAATATAACTAAAAATTACCATTATGTAGAATATTTTTGTACTTCACTTTTATTTGTTCCCATGTTGTGGTGACTGACATTACAATGAACAAATTATGCAATTATTAAAATACAGAAATATAGGCTAATAAGTGATAAAAACATCTAACATGGCCACTTCTAACGGATTTAAATTGTCTGCTACTTTTTGCCAGCCCTCTCTCCTGGCTTTTGCAGACTTTGAGGTGTTCCCTGGTGTTTTGATTAAACATTAAAATTCCGAATAAACTTCGACTATTAGTTCTTGCTCTGCTGAGGAGAAAAACTGAGCGCGCTCTTTGGCCACGCCCACACTGAGCAGCCAATAGCAGCGTTGCTGATCAATGTTTCTACTATCGATACATATCCCCTTTTAACCAGCGCATGAACGCGCAATTATCTCAGATAACTCAATCCAGCGATACTAATCATATCCGGCAAGTGTGTTCGAAGAACCGAGTTAGCCAGATCATGATTCGCACGATGATATCATCTTGGATGTGTCATTTGATCTCGAATGTAATAAGCAACGTACGAAGAACGGGCCCCAGCTCTTTGCTTTAACACAGGTTTACAGTTCATCAAATCTCGCTTCAAATCCAAAATTTGATTTAGTTGATCAAATCTTTGATTTTCTTTTTTTTTTATGAAGTAATCTGACATATAATTAAGTATATGCTATATGCAGTACATAAAAAAAATAAAAAAATAATACACCACAGTGTGATATTTAGTGATTTTTTTTTTTTTTAATAAAAGTTTGAATACAGAACAAATATATTACTATTTTGGGTTCAGTCAGAGTCGACTCGTCGTCCTTGCTTTGTTGCAGCATGTATCTTCTTCTGTTTAAGTCTTTCCAAATTTCTTCTATCTAATCTGGAAAAAACAAAAAACATTATTTTGACAGTGTTGCATTAGTGCTTCTCTGAAGGACACAGTTGTGCTTCATGCACTGTAACCTGTGATCTCTGTAACCTGTGAGCTCTGTAACCTGTGATCTCTGTAACCGGTGAGCTCTGTAACCTGTGATCTCTGTAACCTGTGAGCTCTCTAACCTGTGAGCTCTGTAAACTGTGAGCTCTGTAACCTGTGATCTCTGTAACCGGTGAGCTCTGTAACCTGTGATCTCTGTAACCTGTGATCTCTGTAAACTGTGAGCTCTGTAACCTGTGAGCTCTGTAACCTGTGAGCTCTGTAAACTGTGAGCTCTGTAACCGGTAGGGATGGCGAAAACTAAACATTTTCTTGACCGACCACCGAGCCTCATTAGCCGGTTGAAACCGGTTAACCGATTAGTTTAAATTATGCTAGTAGGGCTGTGCGCATGAGCAATAGTCACATCACATGCGATGTGAAGGGTAGTAGCACCCATGGTGTATTAAGAGAATGATGATTTCGTACAAAAAAGAAAGTCAAAATCAGCTATTTGGGACTATTTCGTCTACAAAAAGGAGGATGTTGACCAAAAAGAGGTACTTTGACTGGAGTGTTATAAAGTTGTGGATGGTTGTCTTTTTTAAAAAGTCTTTTGTCTTTTATTTTTCGTGTTCGCATTTATGAGGAAAAAACTATTTTACGTGACAGTTCTCCGTAACGGACGCGACCGATCAAAGCGGCACTAAAAGACTGCTTTAAAACTTTCACAGAGACCTCAAACAGAAAGCACAAAGCCTTTCTTTAAAACGAATTTCGTTTTGTATTAATTGTATCTTAATTTTAATCAGTGTTTCATTATCCAATTTTCTCGATTTAATAAATAAAAAGTAAATATAGCAGATAGATATCACGACACGGAGGCGCCAGCGCCTGAACTGGAGCTAACGTTAAGCTATCATCCATGAACCGAAACTCAACGTATAAGATAGCTTACTCTCGCCTCACACACCTAAAAAAAATAGAAATATAGGCTATCTATTATCTACAGAAATCTCTACTTTTAAACAGAACCATTCAAAACAAAATAAAACGATTTAATCAGTATGAAATGTGTATTTCTCTCCGGCGCGTTCACTACTGCGAAGATCGCGAGTCAGACTTCATCTTTGCAGCCGACACAGAAAACACTTGTTTATTAATAGACAATTAAATGTCTCAATGCAATATTTTACATTTACATTACTTTTGCTGGTTCTTTGTGACAGCTTTTAGGTGCCGTTTACATGAACGCGTCACTGCATCAGCACCGAAAACAGAGAGAGAGAGAGAGAGAGAGAGAGAGAGAGAGAGAGAATTTTTTTTACTTATTTTGAGGAAATAATGAACAAACAAACATCTGTTAAGAGCGCCGCCAAGTTGGATTGCGTAGAACGTTCACCGAATTCTGACAGAAATATGTTCTAATTTTGGAATAAAATATTAAGTGACCTTTTTGTCACTTGTAATGAAGCTTGCTTATTAGTGAAATTATTAATATCATGGAATGGTAATTATTGACTTTAGTAGGCCTATATTGATCATGGCTCGCAATATCGCAATATATAGGCTATCGTTGGGAAAAAAATATCGCAATGTAATTTTTCCCCAATATCATAATATTTTCCTAATATTGTGCAATATTCGTGCCTGCAATATCGCAACTCTGTCGCAACTCTCTGCCTCTCTGCCTCCCGCTTTGGCTACCTTTCTCACCCGAAGAGGCTGCGTTTAGTCCACTGTCTATAATAGCCTAATTTAGAAATCACGTTTTTTTTTTTAACCGACTACCGACAATTTTGACCGGTTAACGTTAAAACGGTCAACCATCGGTCAAACGGTCATCGGTTAACATCCCTAGTAACCGGTGATCTCTGTAACCGGTGATCTCTGTAACCGGTGAGCTCTCTAACCTGTGAGCTCTGTAACCTGTGAGCTCTGGAACCTGTGAGCTCTGGAACCTGTGAGCTCTGGAACCTGTGAGCTCTCTAACCTGTGAGCTCTGTAACCGGTGAGCTCTCTAACCTGTGAGCTCTGGAACCTGTGAGCTCTGGAACCTGTGAGCTCTCTAACCTGTGAGCTCTGTAACCGGTGAGCTCTCTAACCTGTGAGCTCTGTAACCTGTGAGCTCTGTAACCTGTGAGCTCTGTAACCTGTGAGCTCTGTAACCTGTGAGCTCTCTAACCTGTGAGCTCTCTAACCTGTGAGCTCTGTAACCTGTGAGCTCTGTAACCTGTGAGCTCTGTAACCTGTGAGCTCTCTAACCGGTGAGCTCTCTAACCTGTGAGCTCTGTAACCTGTGAGCTCTGTAACCTGTGAGCTCTGTAACCTGTGAGCTCTGTAACCTGTGAGCTCTGTAACCGGTGAGCTCTCTAACCTGTGAGCTCTGTAACCGGTTATCTCTCTAACCTGTGAGCTCTGTAACCTGTGAGCTCTGTAACCTGTGAGCTCTCTAACCGGTGAGCTCTCTAACCTGTGAGCTCTGTAACCTGTGAGCTCTGTAACCTGTGAGCTCTGTAACCTGTGAGCTCTGTAACCTGTGAGCTCTCTAACCTGTGAGCTCTCTAACCTGTGAGCTCTGTAACCTGTGAGCTCTGTAACCTGTGAGCTCTGTAACCTGTGAGCTCTGTAACCTGTGAGCTCTCTAACCGGTGAGCTCTCTAACCTGTGAGCTCTGTAACCGGTTATCTCTCTAACCTGTGAGCTCTGTAACCTGTGAGCTCTGTAACCTGTGAGCTCTCTAACCGGTGAGCTCTCTAACCTGTGAGCTCTGTAACCTGTGAGCTCTGTAACCTGTGAGCTCTGTAACCTGTGAGCTCTGTAACCTGTGAGCTCTCTAACCTGTGAGCTCTCTAACCTGTGAGCTCTGTAACCTGTGAGCTCTGTAACCTGTGAGCTCTGTAACCTGTGAGCTCTCTAACCTGTGAGCTCTCTAACCTGTGAGCTCTGTAACCTGTGAGCTCTGTAACCTGTGAGCTCTCTAACCTGTGAGCTCTCTAACCTGTGAGCTCTCTAACCTGTGAGCTCTGTAACCGGTTATCTCTCTAACCTGTGAGCTCTGTAACCTGTGAGCTCTGTAACCTGTGAGCTCTGTAACCTGTGAGCTCTGTAACCGGTGAGCTCTGTAACCGGTGAGCTCTGTAACCTGTGAGCTCTGTAACCTGTGAGCTCTGTAACCTGTGAGCTCTGTAACCTGTGAGCTCTGTAACCTGTGAGCTCTGTAACCTGTGAGCTCTGTAACCTGTGAGCTCTGTAACCTGTGAGCTCTGTAACCTGTGAGCTCTCTAACCTGTGAGCTCTCTAACCTGTGAGCTCTGTAACCTGTGAGCTCTGTAACCTGTGAGCTCTGTAACCTGTGAGCTCTCTAACCTGTGAGCTCTCTAACCTGTGAGCTCTCTAACCTGTGAGCTCTGTAACCTGTGAGCTCTCTAACCTGTGAGCTCTCTAACCTGTGAGCTCTGTAACCGGTTATCTCTCTAACCTGTGAGCTCTGTAACCTGTGAGCTCTGTAACCTGTGAGCTCTCTAACCTGTGAGCTCTCTAACCTGTGAGCTCTGTAACCGGTTATCTCTCTAACCTGTGAGCTCTGTAACCTGTGAGCTCTGTAACCTGTGAGCTCTGTAACCTGTGAGCTCTGTAACCTGTGAGCTCTGTAACCGGTGAGCTCTGGAACCGGTGAGCTCTGGAACCGGTGAGCTCTGGAACCTGTGAGCTCTGTAACCTGTGAGCTCTGTAACCTGTGAGCTCTGGAACTGGTGAGCTCTCTAACCTGTGAGCTCTGTAACCTGTGAGCTCTGGAACCGGTGAGCTCTCTAACCTGTGAGCTCTGTAACCTGTGAGCTCTGTAACCGGTGAGCTCTGGAACCTGTGAGCTCTGGAACCGGTGAGCTCTGGAACCTGTGAGCTCTCTAACCTGTGAGCTCTGGAACCGGTGAGCTCTGTAAACTGTGAGCTCTCTAACCTGTGAGCTCTGTAACCGGTGATCTCTGTAACCTGTGAGCTCTCTAACCTGTGAGCTCTGTAACCGGTGATCTCTCTAACCTGTGAGCTCTGTAACCTGTGAGCTCTCTAACCTGTGAGCTCTGTAACCTGTGAGCTCTGTAACCGGTGATCTCTGTAACCGGTGATCTCTCTAACCTGTGAGCTCTGTAACCTGTGAGCTCTGTAACCTGTGAGCTCTCTAACCTGTGAGCTCTCTAACCTGTGAGCTCTCCAACCTGTGAGCTCTCCAACCTGTGAGCTCTCCAACCTGTGAGCTCTGTAAACTGTGAGCTCTCTAACCTGTGAGCTCTCTAACCTGTGAGCTCTCTAACCTGTGAGCTCTCTAACCTGTGAGCTCTGTAAACTGTGAGCTCTCTAACCTGTGAGCTCTGTAACCGGTGATCTCTCTAACCTGTGAGCTCTGAGAGTGAGATCCTCCACTGACGGTTCTGGCTTCTGTCGACTGGCTTCAGTGATCATCTCTGAGATCTTCTGGAGACAGTCTTCAAGGTTCCTCTGCTGGCTTCTGCTCATCTCTGAGGTCACAATTAACTCTCCTGCTTTGTTGACACGAGTTTTATTCTGTTGACACAGGTATTTCTGCCATGAGCAGTGCATGCGACACAAAGTATGTATGTTATCATATGTGCTACTCTCACCTTCAGAAGAATCTCTCTCCTAACTTCTTCTGGAATCCATTCTGCTGTCTGCACATGGAAACGCACCTCTGCTTTCGTACTGACTGCAAACAGATATTACAGAATGTTAAGTGACAGAATGTGATCCTTAAATAAACAGCACTAGTGATTAGTGCTGGGCGGTATACCGGTTCATAGGAACATGGCAAGTCTAGCCATTTCTTCGCTGATTTTCCCTTTTGTTGTCGCGTGTTTCCTCAACGAGCTCCCCCTACAGCTGTGGGCCGTATATTTCACAACACTGTAGTAAAAACATCTCACTCGCGGCCCCTCCTCCCCCTTCTACCGCTGCTCATGTGCATTTGTTATTATGGGAGCCGGCCAACTTTACCGTGTGGAGCTATGTCTACCGAGGCGGGTAATACATCATACACAGTATCATATGGCGTGTGTGTTTATGTTGAATTGCCGTAAAGCAGTTTGTGTTTCTCGCTCGTTCTCGCTTCTCACGAAACTTCCTATTTCCATCTTACCGGGACGTTTAATCCCCATGTTGCAAGGTTGGTTTTCCTCCGGGGGGTGCGGCGGGGAAAGTCACCATTCTCACCAGAACAGGTTATTTAACCATCCAAATGATTTCTAAACAGATTTATTAAGTTGAAATAGTTGCCAAGTTCCCCTTTAATATACTGCAATACGGACACTTATGACACCGTTTAGCCCCTTTCACACAGTGCGATGATCCCGGCAAATTGCCGGGAAATTGCCAGAACGCCTTCTGTGTGAACGCAAACACGACCCGGGATTGATGCCGGGTTGGGGACCTAGTAACATTGCCGTGTTCAGTCTCGGCACGCACGCTGTGTGAACAAAAGCCGTAATAATGGCGTGTCGTAGTGATGACGCTGAAGCCGGGATCGTTCGCAGGCTGTGAAACGGTGCGTAATGCGCAAGTTTATGATCGAATCAGAGAAAAGAATGCACAAGCGTGGTTTCTCGAGAGCTCATAAGCAAACTGAAGACGCTGCTGAGACATTACAAGTCACATCGATGTCACGTGTCTTCACGGGATTTTTACGGGTTGTGTGTGAACGCACTCTCTGATTCCGGAAAATCACTGGCAGCAGTGTGAATGAACCAAAGTCAAACGAACCCGGGTCACTTTATCCGTGTATTTTCCGGAATCTCTGTGTGAAAGGGGCTTTTGAGAGGGTCAAACTCTTCTTTTCACTGTTCACTGGTGATGCACAGCAGTGTGTGTGTGTTACTGAGCCTAATGGAGAAGATGGAGAGGTTAAACTATAACTGATAGCTGTCAAATTATATTACGGTGTTTCCCATACATTGGTTCACAATATCAACAAAGCCTTTTGGAAAATCTATTTGTGGTTGGCTTTGACATTGTTGAATAAACATGAGCACTGCATGTTTCAAAGTCAAAACGTGGCGCGGGTGTTTTTATATGAATGTATCTGAAGTGAACTGACGGTCTTTAGGGACTGTTCGTTTTTTATTTAAGGTTTTGAGATCTATAGTCAAAATAGACTTGACCCTCCCTTCGGCAGCAATACGCTTTTCTATGACCCTCCAAAATGATTGTGAAAAAAGGCACGATCCTCCCCGATAATTTATTGATTACTTCTGTACTGGTTTGCGCTTGGCAAAGATGTTCAGATATCTCTATGCCTAGTAGACGTTCATTAAAAAGGGTCGTGTTCAGGGCTGTACAGTGCGACATACATCTACGAAAAGATTGGTCTGTGCGATGAATAAATGTAGCACGCGTGCAATACAGTTTTGTAAACTCCGTTTCTTGTGTTTGTTTTCAGACATGAAACAGTCATTTTATACTTGCTATACGCGATATCACGATTTTTGATCTTGGATGATTTAATGATTTGCTTTTGAAGAAATATGGAAGTATCGTGCTACAGCGCACATCCTATCAGCTGCAGTTCTGGCGCCTCAAGCTTGGTTTATACTCGCCGCGTCCGCACGAGCGCTAAGGTGCGCAAGGGCCCACGGCAGATTATGTACGCGGCTCCGCATCCGAAGATGCACGACTTCGAGCCGAATCTGGCCAAGCATAAAGGTCTCATCACACGGCACCCAGTTTGTGAGTCTAGTTTACAAAATGAGCCTACAATAACAGACATAAGCCCCTTTAATAAAAATGGTTCATGTTTTATAAAATATGTTCTCGAAACTAAATGAAAATGTTTAGTGAAATAAAACCTGTAATAATACTATGTGGATTTTTTCTACAATATTCACTCATGACAGTAAAATAGGGCATTATAAGTCAATCTACTGCAGTATTTCCTCTCTCAATTATTAGAAAATGTGTTTAACACCCAGTCATACTTGGAAAAAATATTGAAATATTGCGCTTTTTGGTCATGCCGCCCAGCACTGCAAGTGATCGACAGAACACCTTCACGAACACTAGTCATAAACACAGTTTACCCTTGTTGACATGTTGGCCGCCTGGTCCGCTGCTCCGACTGTATGTTATCTTCAGTTTATCTGAGAAATGAAAGACAGTTTCAGCAGATGCAGATTTCAGTCAGTTATAATAACAGTTATAATAATGATCAACTCTTACCAACCGGGATGCGCGAGAGCAGATCGTCCTGACAATAAACAGAAACATTGTGTTTACATAAGCAATGTGATGTTGCACGTCATTTACAGAAAATACAGAGAACCATGTTTCACCTGTGTAAAATGCGATGCTTTCTTCACGTGGAAATAACTGCTGTCTGCATAGCGCTTCGATCGCGTTTTGTTACTATTGAATACAGTTACTAATCGACGGCATATATTCCTCGAGCATGACAGATTATACAGCTGCAAGAAACAGAAATTTGTAACCATGGATGCCGCCGCCATGTTGAAAATAATGAAACACGTGCGATGAAAACATCCGCTTATGCTTCGAATGGGCGGTGACTTCACACAGCCTACAAATAAAAATAAATAGAAATGCTAAAAAGCTGGGAAAAAATAAGTCCTGTATATCAGCAGGATTATATATATATATACAGTGGGTACGGAAATTATTCAGACCCCCTTAAATTTTTCACTCTTTGTTATATTGCAACCATTTGCTAAAAAATTTTTTTCCCTCATTATTGTACACACAGCACCCCATATTGACAGTAAAACACAGAATTGTTGACATTTTTGCACATTTATTAAAAAAGAAAAACTGAAATATCACATGGTCCTAAGTATTCAGACCCTTTGCTCAGTATTTAGTAGAAGCACCCTTTTGATCTAATACAGCCATGAGTCTTTTTGGGAAAGATGCAACAAGTTTTTCACACCTGGATTTGGGTATCCTCTGCCATTCCTCCTTGCAGATCCTCTCCAGTTCTGTCCGGTTGGATGGTAAACGTTGGTGGACAGCCATTTTCAGGTCTCTCCAGAGATGCTCAATTGGGTTTAAGTCAGGGCTCTGGCTGGGCCATTCAAGAACAGTCACGGAGTTGTTGTGAAGCCACTCTTTCGTTATTTTAGCTGTGTGCTTAGGGTCATTGTCTTGTTGGAAGGTGAACCTTCGGCCCAGTCTGAGGTCTAGAGCACTCTGGAGAAGGTTTTCGTCCAGGATATCCCTGTACTTGGCCGCATTAATCTTTCCCTCGATTGCAACCAGTCGTCCTGTCCCTGCAGCTGAAAAACACCCCCACAGCATGATGCTGCCACCACCATGCTTCACTGTTGAGACTGTATTGGACAGGTGATGAGCAGTGCCTGGTTTTCTCCACACATACCGCTTAGAATTAAGGCCAAAAAGTTCTATCTTGGTCTCATCAGACCAGAGAATCTTATTTATCACCATCTTGGAGTCCTTCAGGTGTGCTTTCATGTGTCTTGCACTGAGGAGAGGCTTCCGTCGGGCCACTCTGCCATAAAGCCCCGACTGGTGGATGGCTGCAGTGATGGTTGACTTACTACAACTTTCTCCCATCTCCCGACTCCATCTCTGGAGCTCAGCCACAGTGATCTTTGGGTTCTTCTTTACCTCTCTCACCAAGGCTCTTCTCCCCCGATAGCTCAGTTTGGCCGGACGGCCAGCTCTAGGAAGGGTTCGGGTCGTCCCAAACGTCTTCCATTTAAGGATTATGGAGGCCACTGTGCTCTTAGGAACCTTAAGTGCAGCAGACATTTTTTTGTAACCTTGGCCAGATCTGTGCCATGCCACAATTCTGTCTCTGAGCTCTTCAGGCAGTTCCTTTGACCTCATGATTCTCATTGGCTCTGACATGCACTGTGAGCTGTAAGGTCTTATATAGACAGGTGTGTGGCTTTCCTAATCAAGTCCAATCAGTATAATCAAACACAGCTGGACTCAAATGAAGGTGTAGAACCATCTCAAGGATGATCAGAAGAAATGGACAGCACCTTAGTTAAATATATGAGTGTCACAGCAAAGGGTCTGAATACTTAGGACCATGTGATATTTCAGTTTTTCTTTTTTAATAAATGTGCAAAAATGTCAACAATTCTGTGTTTTTCTGTCAATATGGGGTGCTGTGTGTACAATAATGAGGAAAAAAATGACATTAAATGATTTTAGCAAATGGCTGCAATATAACAAAGAGTGAAAAATTTAAGGGGGTCTGAATACTTTCCGTACCCACTGTATATATTGGCAAAAATCAGTTATCCTATACTTTTTTTTTTCTTTCAAAGCCACAGCTTTAATGGACTCACTTTAGCCTCATATATGGCATTATTCAGTCTTAGCAACTGTAATATTAGATCCAGACACTGCAGCTGCCCGACATCAACTCACCGTAAGTAGAACTGAGCAGAACCGAGAGTGGTAGAAATCAGAAGTGGCTTTAATCGTCAAATTGCTTTTAATTGTAGTTTTTCTCAAAATAGGATTTCAAGGAGAAATCCCACATTTGGGACGAAATTGTTGGTTGTGGTCATGACTTTTCAGTTTTTTACTCATTTAAATAGGCCTATTTGTTTACAATGTGGGTATAAACACAAATGTCGACTGCTGGTGTTCATGTTCACATTCATTGTTTTATAGAGTTACCGTCATTTTAACATTTATTTTTATAATTAACGGAACGACATTTGTAATTATTTCCCTTGTCAATGCGAGTAAACAATAGGAAAGGTTCCACCGAGATTTGAACTCGGATCGCTGGATTCAGAGTCCAGAGTGCTAACCATTACACCATGGAACCACTTAAAGCCACAACGTCCCAACGAGTGCAGTTAAACAATTATATTGTTCATGTTTTGTTTCAACAGGAACAGTAACTTATGTATTATTAAAAATCCATATAGTTTCTCCTCTACGTAGCCATTGGGAACACATGATCCAAAACTGACCCATCTTTGTAATATTAATCTAAACTCTCCAGAGTTAGACCGACCGGTTGAATGCGCAGTGGTGTGAATATAAGAGCAGAAGCGGAAGAGCAAAAATAGTCACCCCAGATGGGACTCGAACCCACAATCCCTGGCTTAGGAGGCCAGTGCCTTATCCATTAGGCCACTGGGGCAGTGACAGTATCAGTTAAGAACAGTTTCATACTTAAACACTGATTCAGAGGCGCTTCCGCTATTTCTTCTTCACTTGGTATTATATTGTCGCCTACAATATCAGTTACGCTCCCGTATATATAAAACTTTAGCAAAATCGCGTGTTTCTTGTAGCACAGTAAATATCTACTATAAAGTAACAATAGCGATTGCCAAAAGTCCGGCAGACAGACAGGCAGGCAGACAGTCGGCACTTTATTTCCTGACAGACAGTCATGATGTTAAACTGTGCTGTGTAGCATTAGCATTAGCCTACAGCTCTAGGAATGCCGTCCTCTAGTTAGGGTTACAGTCTTTTCATTTTGATCAGACAAATAACATCAAGCACTATGAATTTATTACCATCAAATCCTCACGGTAATGGATTACTTTATGCTGGATTTAACCAGGATCACGGTAAGATGTTTACTATTAGCTAACGCAAGCTAACATCACTCTGACTAACTTACCGTTCCCGTTATGAATCAGAGGCAAGATAACTGTTATTTACTGTACACATTACAACACATCAGTGTTTTCATTTTGTTTGTTGTTGCCAGTCCAAGCGTCTACTTGTAAAATGTGTTAAACTTGATGAACAAGACTGTTGTTAAGCTAACGAACAGCTGATTAGCCACAAAATCACATGAGTGTTTTCCTTTTAGGGCTGCTGTCAGCGTTTTATGTTGGGTTTTTTAATTGACCAACAATTGTAGCTATATAAGAGAATCAACTGTAACGTTGTAAAAAAGTGACCAAAAGTTTACTTATCAAGTAAATAAAGACTGACCGTTGATGTAGCGGCTAACTGTAATAGCGCTAGCTTTAGTGTGAATCTGAGCAATTGGATTTCAATAAACCTGAACAACACACAACAATGTAAAGTGTTTTTAAAGTCTATCTAAATCCTATTACGTGCGTTATGTGATGTGTTAATAACTATACCACAATATGGGCTCAAATAATTGTATTATAGCCAGTGAGGATGAAGACATTAACGGGTTTAACATACGGATTTATGCAGGTCTCTCTCTGTCACAGTGACATTTACTGCTAATAATCATAACTGGGTGTAATGAAGCTCTTCTGAAACTTTAGATCTCAATGTTTAATCTAGTCCTTATACACATGTTTGAGCAGTTTTAACTAAAAACACAACTTAAAATATGCCACTGCCACTGTTTTGTCTCAGGATTCACACCAGTAATGTTTTTTTTTTTTTTTTTTTCTATTTGCACGATTATAAAAGATGCCTAATTGAGCTAAGGTTTAATCCTAGCTTAATCTAAGCCCTGTCTGTGAAACCAGGCCTAAATATCCATTAATCTCTTAGTTGTACTTCACTCAGTAATCGCTTCCCAGGCAGATGAAAATACATGGATTCTCATAAATAAACTTGGTTCTGAACCACACAGAGACATACAGGCTTGATTATCTGATACTGAAATGTCTGTTTTCCTTCCAGGATGTTTTGCGTGTGGAATGGAGAATGGATTCAGGGTTTATAACACAGACCCGCTCAAAGAAAAAGAGAAACAAGGTGAGTCTGCAGATGTTCACTCACGAGATACAGATGGAGAGAAACACTTCAGATCAGACGGCAATATGTGGAAGTTAGTAACTACTTCATATTTTTTCTTATGTGATTTTTAAATCTTGCTTCATATTAATGCATATACATACAGCTGAGGGAAAATATGCATTAGTGTTTAGTTCATCGTCAGAAGAAGGCATGATGACTCAGGAATAATTTCCCAGAGTAGATACAGACACACCTAGTGGAGATCCGTCATTCTCAGCGTCACACACACACACACACACACACACACACACACACACACACACACACACACACACACACACACACACACACAGACACACACACACACACACACACACACACACACACACACACACACACACACACATATATTTTATAAGATCCAAAGAACAAAGAAAGTTTATGAGATCCAGTGTGAGTTTATGGGATCCAGTGTGAGTTTATGAGATCCAGTGTGAGTTTATGGGATCCAGTGTGAGTTTATGGGATCCAGTGTGAGTTTATGAGATCCGGTGTGAGTTTATGGGATCCAGTGTGAGTTTATGGGATCCAGTGTGAGTTTGAGATCCAGTGTGAGTTTATGGGATCCAGTGTGAGTTTATGAGCTCCAGTGTGAGTTTATGGGATCCGGTGTGAGTTTATGAGATCCGGTGTGAGTTCATGGGATCCGGTGTGAGTTTATGAGATCCAGTGTGAGTTTATGAGATCCAGTGTGAGTTTATGGGATCCAGTGTGAGTTTATGGGATCCGGTGTGAGTTTATGAGCTCCAGTGTGAGTTTATGGGATCCAGTGTGAGTTTATGGGATCCAGTGTGAGTTTATGAGATCCAGTGTGAGTTTATGAGATCCAGTGTGAGTTTATGGGATCCGGTGTGAGTTTATGGGATCCGGTGTGAGTTTATGGGATCCAGTGTGAGTTTATGGGATCCAGTGTGAGTTTATGAGATCCAGTGTGAGTTTATGAGATCCAGTGTGAGTTTATGGGATCCAGTGTGAGTTTATGGGATCCGGTGTGAGTTTATGGGATCCGGTGTGAGTTTATGAGATCCAGTGTGAGTTTTCAGGATCCAGTGTGAGTTTATGGGATCCAGTGTGAGTTTATGAGATCCAGTGTGAGTTTATGAGATCCAGTGTGAGTTTATGGGATCCAGTGTGAGTTTATGAGATCCGGTGTGAGTTTATGAGATCCAGTGTGAGTTTATGAGATCCAGTGTGAGTTTTCAGGATCCAGTGTGAGTTTATGAGATCCAGTGTGAGTTTATGAGATCCAGTGTGAGTTTGAGATCCAGTGTGAGTTTATGAGATCCAGTGTGAGTTTATGGGATCCAGTGTGAGTTTTCAGGATCCAGTGTGAGTTTATGAGATCCAGTGTGAGTTTATGGGATCCAGTGTGAGTTTATGGGATCCAGTGTGAGTTTATGAGATCCAGTGTGAGTTTGAGATCCAGTGTGAGTTTATGAGATCCAGTGTGAGTTTTCAGGATCCAGTGTGAGTTTATGGGATCCAGTGTGAGTTTATGAGATCCGGTGTGAGTTTATGAGATCCAGTGTGAGTTTTCGGGATCCAGTGTGAGTTTATGAGATCCAGTGTGAGTTTATGGGATCCAGTGTGAGTTTATGGGATCCAGTGTGAGTTTATGGGATCCAGTGTGAGTTTATGGGATCCAGTGTGAGTTTTCAGGATCCAGTGTGAGTTTATGAGATCCAGTGTGAGTTTATGATATCCAGTGTGAGTTTATGGGATCCAGTGTGAGTTTATGGGATCCAGTGTGAGTTTTCGGGATCCAGTGTGAGTTTATGAGATCCAGTGTGAGTTTATGAGATCCAGTGTGAGTTTATGGGATCTGCTGTGGACTCAGTGCTTCTCTGTTCTCAGAGTTTCTGGAGGGAGGAGTCGGTCACGTGGAGATGCTTTTCCGATGCAATTATCTTGCGCTTGTTGGAGGCGGGAAAAAGCCAAAGTATCCTCCCAATAAAGGTATATTTCTCTTTGAGATGGACGCTGTTTGGAGGCTTTATGGCATAATTTGCTAAAGTTTTGAACAAGGTAACACACAGTGCATGTTCTACTGAATTAGTGGGTAATTTCAAAACGTATTTGACATTTATGAATCTATTTAGCACAGTTAACACTAACCCTAACCCAGATCTGTAAAAACATATGTTTGCATGTTTCCTGCGTTTGTGTTAGTGATGATTTGGGATGATCTGAAGAAAAAGACTGTGATAGAGATCGAGTTTTCCACCGAGGTCAAAGCCGTGAAGCTTCGCCGTGACAGGTATCTGAACTCAAGCTCAAGTTCTTTCTAGCTGCATTTAATAGCCTGTTCTTTGGTATAATATTTGTTAGATTTTGATGCTGAAAATATCTGACAGCAGAAATGAGTTTCAAACCTGTATGAGTTTCTTTGTTCTGTTGAGCGCAAAAGAAGTTATTTTGAAGAATGTTGGTAATCAGTAGGGGTGTAACGATTCGTTTTAACAACGATTCGATTCGTATCGCGATTCGTGGTTGTCGATACGATTCAAGGACGATATTGGTTCATTTAGAACGATACGATCCGAAATCGATTCAGTGACTTTTTAGCCAAAAATTCTTGAAAGGGAATCAGGTATCAATTAATTATGCGCGTGCAATTAAAGAGTGCACGCTACCAGCACAGTATAATGATGACAGGACATGAGATTTCGTTTTTCTGAGGTGAGAGACTTTATTTCGTTACAAGTTATGAAAATAATGATAGAATAATGACACGGACATATAGCCTGACAACATCATCTGACCACAGATACTGAATCTGGACAACACGTTTTTTTCTAATTTAAAACGTAACGACGTTGCATGCTTGTAGTTTATTTTGTGCTTTATATATAGGCTAGTGAAACGATATAAGCCTGCAGCGCGCGCCGCCGCATTTGCGCGTGCAATTGAAGAGTGCGCGCTACTGCAGTATAGCGGCTGAGAGGACAGGAAAGTCCGTTTTTCTGAGGTGAGAGACTTTGCGCTGCTTGTTGTCTTTGCGCTGCAGCTGGCGCGCCACGCATGGCGATCACGTCTAACGTTTAACGCCTTTATCATTAAAAGTGCTAAAAAAAAACATCCTTATAAAGTCTGACGTGCTTAAATCCAATGCGTTATTTCATAGTATCGATACAATCGATTCATTACCTTTTAAAACGATGTTAGATCGATATATGTGTAGATCGATATAACTTGCCGAGCACAGATCGATGTAGTTGGATCATTAAGAATATGAATCGATACATCGATGTAGTTGATGAATCGTTACACCCCTAGTAATCAGACATCTGACTTAAGACATTGACTTCCATACTAGGGAAAAAAATACTCTGGAAGTGAATGTCTAAAGTCAGATGTCTGATTACCAACATTCTTCAAAATAACTTCTTTTGCGCTCAACAGAACAAAGAAACTCATACAGGTTTGGAACAGCGTGAGGGCAAGTAAGTGACAGAATTTTCGTTTTTGGGTGAACTGTCCCTTTAAGAAGATTCACCGCCCAATAACACAAGTGCAGTTCGGCTTCTGTAGCGTCACATTAAACATCAGCATTAGAGCCATAATGTCAGGTCACCTAAAGCATCTTTGACACTGACGGACAAATATTGTTCAGTAAAACCAGTCAAATCATCATGATTTTCATACCATAACAAAAACTCTTGACTGAAACAAAACTTAAACATGTTATCGCATAGCGTTAAAATGTTCATGTATGTAAATATTGCTTTTATAAAGTGAAGAAAGAGTGAAAAGTCAGTAATAAAATTAATAAAAAAGGATTGCATTACAATTAATAAATCAAAGAGTGTTTTTTAGAGGCTTATTAAAGGGACTGAAGTAATTGTTGATGGTTATCCATCGCGTCCATGAGCTCAACACACGCTTCAAAATCACACACACAAATAACAAACAGTGCATTCATGTTACTGGTACATTAGACAACACTGTGGAACACATTAATGATGGTCTTTACGTTCCTCCTTCCAGCTGAATCTGCTTGTTTGTTGTTTCAGGATCGTGGTGGTCCTGGATTCCATGATTAAAGTCTTCACATTCACTCATAACCCTCATCAGCTGCACGTGTTCGAGACCTGCTATAACCCCAAAGGTACGTCAGCGCGCTCACAGAGTTAGCAGCGATGCTAATCAAGCGTAAGATCTGTGTGTTCTCACTCTGATCGTCTCTGCAGGTTTGTGTGTCTTGTGCCCAAACAGCAACAACTCGCTGCTGGCGTTCCCGGCCACACACTCGGGACACGTGCAGATCGTGGATCTGGCCAACACCGAGAAGCCTCCGCTGGACATCCCCGCGCATGAGGGCTCGCTGTGCTGCGTAGCGCTAAACCTGCAGGGCACGCGCATCGCCACCGCATCTGAGAAGGTGTGTCCCCATCAGGTCCTGCGCTGGGTTTACACTGGGGTCACGTCACACACACACACGAGCCGCGCTGGAGTGTGTTTCCCACAGCGCTGGGTTTACGATGCATCGTTGAAGAAATCCACTAGCTAGTCTCGACTGTTTCCCGAAACCATATTGTCACAAATTGGTCGTTCATCCACGTTGGTTGATGATGTCAGCAGGTGTTGGAGTAATAACTACTGTTAATGAATCTGTTTGAGGTCTAATTAATGCGAGATGTTTTGCTGTAAATGATGAACATGTCATCTAAAGACTAATTCTCATTTTTCTCAGTTATTTTGCTTTATTTCCAGATTCAGTCATAGACTCGTTCTTACGCACTAGAGCTCGTTCACACATGCGCACTCTTCAGAAACAACACTTTAAATCTCTCGACGAACTAAAAGACGTAAATGACATTTGTATGTATTCTAAATAAAAGATATAGATTGTACTGAATGTCAGCTTGATTATTTTGCTCAAGATCAGGATTTACTGAGTCCACATGTCATGAAAACTAGAAACTCTTCTTCTAACCACAGGAGATCTGTCCTCCACACACACAACTCTGCGATGCTGTTTGCGAATGTTTGTTAGAACGATGGTTTCGGGAAACACCAACTCGCTGAACTGCTGATAACGACAGAACTTGCGACTATAGTTGGCTAGCGATGTGTTTCCCGAAAGCACTCCTGTTTGATCATGTGACTAGATGGATCTCTAACTCTGCTTGTGAGTGAGTGTTCGGCTAATGAAGGGGTGTGTGTGTGTGTGTGTGTGTTCTCAGGGAACCCTGATCAGGATATTCGACACCTCGGCTGGGCAACTGATCCAGGAGCTGAGGAGAGGATCACAGACCGCCAACATTTACTGGTAATCCACACACACTCTTCTCGTAATCCACACACACTCTTCTCGTAATCCACACACACTCTTCTCGTAAGCCCTGTTCGCACAGGACGAGCTTCACCAGAGTAATGTCACTTTACCACAGGACGCCTGTAAAACAGTGTGTTTCTAACTGAGTGTGTGTGTGTTTATAACTGTGTGTGTGTTTATAACTGAGAGTGTGTGTTTATAACTTGGAGTGTTTATAACTGTGTGTGTGTGTGTGTGTGTGTGTGTGTGTGTGTGTGTGTGTGTGTGTGTTTATAACTGAGAGTGTGTGTTTATAACTTAGAGTGTGTGTTTATAACTGAGAGTGTGTGTTTATAACTCAGTGTGTGTGTGTTTATAACTGAGTGTGTGTGTGTGTGTGTGTGTGTGTGTTTATAACTGAGTGTGTGTGTGTGTGTGTGTGTGTGTGTGTGTTTATAACAGTGTGTGTGTGTGTGTATTTATAACTGTGTGTTTCTGAGAGTGTGTTTATAACTGTGTGTGTTTATAACTGAGTGTGTGTGTGTGTGTGTTTATAACTGTGTGTGTTTATAACTGTGTGTGTGTGTGTGTGTGTGTGTGTGTGTGTTTATAACTGAGTGTGTGTTTATAACTTAGAGTGTGTGTTTATAACTGAGTGTGTGTTTATAACTTAGAGTGTGTGTTTATAACTGAGAGTGTGTGTTTATAACTGTGTGTGTGTGTGTTTCTAACTGAGTGTGTGTGTGTTTATAACTGTGTGTTTATAACTGTGTGTGTGTTTATAACTGAGAGTGTGTGTTTATAACTTAGAGTGTGTGTTTATAACTTAGAGTGTGTGTTTATAACTTAGAGTGTGTGTTTATAACTTAGAGTGTGTGTTTATAACTGAGAGTGTGTGTTTATAACTCAGTGTGTGTGTGTTTATAACTGAGTGTGTGTGTGTGTGTTTATAACTGAGTGTGTGTGTGTGTGTGTGTGTGTGTTTATAACTGAGTGTGTGTGTGTGTGTGTGTGTGTGTGTGTGTGTGTGTGTTTATAACTGAGTGTGTGTGTGTGTGTGTTTATAACTGAGTGTGTGTGTGTATTTATAACTGAGTGTGTGTGTGTGTGTGTATTTATAACTGTGTGTGTTTCTGAGAGTGTGTGTTTATAACTGAGTGTGTGTGTGTGTGTATTTATAACTGTGTGTGTTTCTGAGAGTGTGTGTTTATAACTGAGTATGTGTGTTTATAAATGAGTGTGTGTGTTTATAACTGAGTGTGTGTGTGTTTATAACTGAGTGTGTGTGTGTGTTTATAACTGAATGTGTGTGTTTATAACTGAGTGTGTGTGTATTTCAGCATCAATTTCAACCAGGACGCGTCTCTGATCTGCGTTTCCAGTGATCACGGCACAATCCACGTATTTGCAGCGGAGGATCCCAAGAGGAACAAGCAGTCCAGGTGTGTGTGTGTGTGTGTGTGTTGAAGCACTCCCGGTATCAGGCTCGTCGTTGTTGATATTGTCTGGTGTTTATGCTGAGATGTCCAGTCGTGCTCACGTCTCCTCTAACTCTGCTTTCGTCTCCTCTAACTCTGCTCTCGTCTCCTCTAACTCTGCTCTCGTCTCCTCTAACTCTGCTCACGTCTCCTCTAACTCTGCTCTCGTCTCCTCTAACTCTGCTCACGTCTCCTCTAACTCTGCTCTCGTCTCCTCTAACTCTGCTCTCGTCTCCTCTAACTCTGCTCACGTCTCCTCTAACTCTGCTCACGTCTCCTCTAACTCTGCTCTCGTCTCCTCTAACTCTGCTCACGTCTCCTCTAACTCTGCTCTCGTCTCCTCTAACTCTGCTCTCGTCTCCTCTAACTCTGCTCACGTCTCCTCTAACTCTGCTCTCGTCTCCTCTAACTCTGCTCACGTCTCCTCTAACTCTGCTCTCGTCTCCTCTAACTCTGCTCTCGTCTCCTCTAACTCTGCTCACGTCTCCTCTAACTCTGCTCACGTCTCCTCTAACTCTGCTCTCGTCTCCTCTAACTCTGCTCACGTCTCCTCTAACTCTGCTCTCGTCTCCTCTAACTCTGCTCACGTCTCCTCTAACTCTGCTCTCGTCTCCTCTCGTCTCCTCTAACTCTGCTCTCGTCTCCTCTAACTCTGCTCTCGTCTCCTCTAACTCTGCTCTCGTCTCCTCTAACTCTGCTCTCGTCTCCTCTAACTCTGCTCACGTCTCCTCTTACTCTGCTCTCGTCTCCTCTAACTCTGCTCACGTCTCCTCTAACTCTGCTCTCGTCTCCTCTAACTCTGCTCTCGTCTCCTCTAACTCTGCTCACGTCTCCTCTAACTCTGCTCACGTCTCCTCTAACTCTGCTCTCGTCTCCTCTAACTCTGCGTCTCCTCTAACTCTGCTCACGTCTCCTCTAACTCTGCTCACGTCTCCTCTAACTCTGCTCACGTCTCCTCTAACTCTGCGTCTCCTCTAACTCTGCTCTCGTCTCCTTTAACTCTACGTCTCCTCTAACTCTGCTCACGTCTCCTCTAACTCTGCTCTCGCCTCATCTAACTCTGCTCACGTCTCCTCTAACTCTGCTCACGTCTCCTCTAACTCTGCGTCTCCTCTAACTCTGCGTCTCCTCTAACTCTGCTCTCGTCTCCTCTAACTCTGCTCACGTCTCCTCTAACTCTGCTCACGTCTCCTCTAACTCTGCGTCTCCTCTAACTCTGCTCTCGTCTCATCTAACTCTGCGTCTCCTCTAACTCTGCTCACGTCTCCTCTAACTCTACTCTCGTCTCCTCTAACTCTACTCTGCGTCTCCTCTAACTCTGCTCACGTCTCCTCTAACTCTACTCTCGTCTCCTCTAACTATACTCTGCGTCTCCTCTAACTCTGCTCTCGTCTCCTCTATTTCTGCTCTTGTCTCCTCTAACTCTGCTCACGTCTCCTCTAACTCTGCATCTCCTCTAACTCTGCTCTCGTCTCCTCTATTTCTGCTCTTGTCTCCTCTAACTCTGCTCACGTCTCCTCTAACTCTGCATCTCCTCTAACTCTGCTCTGCGTCTCCTCTAACTCTACTCTCGTCTCCTCTAACTCTGCTCTGCGTCTCCTCTAACTCTGCTCTCGTCTCCTCTAACTCTGCTCTCGTCTCCTCTAACTCTGCTCTGCGTCTCCTCTAACTCTGCTCTGCGTCTCCTCTAACTCTGCTCTCGTCTCCTCTAACTCTGCTCACGTCTCCTCTAACTCTGCATCTCCTCTAACTCTGCTCTGCGTCTCCTCTAACTCTGCTCTCGTCTCCTCTAACTCTGCTCTCGTCTCCTCTAACTCTGCTCTCGTCTCCTCTAACTCTGCTCTCGTCTCCTCTAACTCTGCTCTGCGTCTCCTCTAACTCTGCTCTCGTCTCCTCTAACTCTGCTCTGCGTCTCCTCTAACTCTGCTCTCGTCTCCTCTAACTCTGCTCTGCGTCTCCTCTAACTCTGCTCTGCGTCTCCTCTAACTCTGCTCTCGTCTCCTCTAACTCTGCTCTCGTCTCCTCTAACTCTGCTCTCGTCTCCTCTAACTCTGCTCTCGTCTCCTCTAACTCTGCTCTCGTCTCCTCTAACTCTGCTCTGCGTCTCCTCTAACTCTGCTCTCGTCTCCTCTAACTCTGCTCTCGTCTCCTCTAACTCTGCATCTCCTCTAACTCTGCTCTCGTCTCCTCTAACTCTGCTCTCGTCTCCTCTAACTTTGCTCTCGTCTCCTCTAACTCTGCTCTGCGTCTCCTCTAACTCTGCTCTGCGTCTCCTCTAACTCTGCTCTCGTCTCCTCTAACTCTGCTCTCGTCTCCTCTAACTCTGCTCTCGTCTCCTCTAACTCTGCTCTCGTCTCCTCTAACTCTGCTCTCCTCTAACTCTGCTCTCGTCTCCTCTAACTCTGCGTCTCCTCTAACTCTGCTCTCGTCTCCTCTAACTCTGCTCACGTCTCCTCTAACTCTGCTCTCGTCTCCTCTAACTTTGCGTCTCCTCTAACTCTGCGTCTCCTCTAACTCTACTCTCGTCTCCTCTAACTCTGCTTTCGTCTCCTCTAACCCTGCTCTCGTCTCCTCTAACTCTGCTCTCGTCTCATCTAACTCTGCTCTCGTCTCCTCTAACTCTGCGTCTCCTCTAACTCTGCTCTCGTCTCCTCTAACTCTGCGTCTCCTCTAACTCTACTCTCGTCTCCTCTAACTCTGCTTTCGTCTCCTCTAACTCTGCTCTCGTCTCCTCTAACTCTGCTCTCGTCTCATCTAACTCTGCTCTCGTCTCATCTAACTCTGCTCTCGTCTCCTCTAACTCTGCTCTCGTCTCCTCTAACTCTGCTCACGTCTCCTCTAACTCTGCGTCTCGTCTAACTCTGCGTCTCCTCTAACTCTACTCTCGTCTCCTCTAACTCTGCTCTCGTCTCCTCTAACTCTGCTCTCGTCTCCTCTAACTCTGCTCTCGTCTCCTCTAACTCTGCTCTCGTCTCCTCTAACTCTGCGTCTCGTCTAACTCTGCGTCTCCTCTAACTCTACTCTCGTCTCCTCTAACTCTGCTCTCGTCTCCTCTAACTCTGCTCTCGTCTCCTCTAACTCTGCTCTCGTCTCATCTAACTCTGCTCTCGTCTCCTCTAACTCTGCGTCTCCTCTAACTCTGCGTCTCCTGTAACTCTGCTCTCGTCTCCTCTAACTCTGCTCTCGTCTCCTCTAACTCTGCGTCTCGTCTAACTTTGCGTCTCCTCTAACTCTGCGTCTCCTCTAACTCTACTCTCGTCTCCTCTAACTCTGCTTTCGTCTCCTCTAACTCTGCTCTCGTCTCATCTAACTCTGCTCTCGTCTCCTCTAACTCTGCGTCTCCTCTAACTCTGCTCTCGTCTCCTCTAACTCTGCGTCTCGTCTAACTCTGCGTCTCCTCTAACTTTGCGTCTCCTCTAACTCTGCGTCTCCTCTAACTCTACTCTCGTCTCCTCTAACTCTGCTTTCGTCTCCTCTAACTCTGCTCTCGTCTCATCTAACTCTGCTCTCGTCTCCTCTAACTCTGCGTCTCCTCTAACTCTGCTCTCGTCTCCTCTAACTCTGCGTCTCGTCTAACTCTGCGTCTCCTCTAACTCTACTCTGCGTCTCCTCTAACTCTGCTCTCGTCTCCTCTAACTCTGCGTCTCCTCTAACTCTGCTCTCGTCTCATCTAACTCTGCGTCTCCTCTAACTCTGCGTCTCCTCTAACTCTACTCTGCGTCTCCTCTAACTCTGCTCTCGTCTCCTCTAACTCTGCGTCTCCTCTAACTCTGCTCTCGTCTCATCTAACTCTGCGTCTCCTCTAACTCTGCGTCTCGTCTAACTCTGCGTCTCCTCTAACTCTACTCTGCGTCTCCTCTAACTCTGCTCTCGTCTCCTCTAACTCTGCGTCTCCTCTAACTCTGCTCTCGTCTCCTCTAACTCTGCGTCTCCTCTAACTCTGCGTCTCCTCTAACTCTACTCTGCGTCTCCTCTAACTCTGCTCTCGTCTCCTCTAACTCTGCGTCTCCTCTAACTCTGCTCTCGTCTCATCTAACTCTGCGTCTCCTCTAACTCTACTCTCGTCTCCTCTAACTCTGCTCTCGTCTCCTCTATTTCTGCTCTCGTCTCCTCTAACTCTACTCTGCGTCTCCTCTAACTCTACTCTCGTCTCCTCTAACTCTGCTCTCGTCTCCTCTATTTCTGCTCTCGTCTCCTCTAACTCTGCTCACGTCTCCTCTAACTCTGCTCACGTCTCCTCTAACTCTGCTCACGTCTCCTCTAACTCTACTCTGCGTCTCCTCTAACTCTGCTCTCGTCTCCTCTAACTCTGCTCTCGTCTCCTCTAACTCTGCGTCTCCTCTAACTCTACTCTCATCTCCTCTAACTATACTCTGCGTCTCCTCTAACTCTGCTCTCGTCTCCTCTATTTCTGCTCTCGTCTCCTCTAACTCTGCATCTCCTCTAACTCTGCTCTGCGTCTCCTCTAACTCTGCTCTCGTCTCCTCTAACTCTGCTCACGTCTCCTCTAACTCTGCTCACGTCTCCTCTAACTCTGCATCTCCTCTAACTCTGCATCTCCTCTAACTCTGCATCTCCTCTAACTCTGCTCACGTCTCCTGTAACTCTACTCTGCGTCTCCTCTAACTCTGCTCTCGTCTCCTCTAACTCTGCGTCTCCTCTAACTCTGCGTCTCCTCTAACTCTGCTCTCGTCTCCTGTAACTCTGCGTCTCCTCTAACTCTACTCTGCGTCTCCTCTAACTCTGCTCACGTCTCCTCTAACTCTGCTCTGCGTCTCCTCTAACTCTACTCTCGTCTCCTCTAACTCTGCTCTCGTCTCCTCTAACTCTGCTCTCGTCTCCTCTAACTCTACTCTGCGTCTCCTCTAACTCTGCTCTCGTCTCCTCTAACTCTGCTCACGTCTCCTCTTACTCTACTCTGCATCTCCTAACTCTGCGTCTCCTCTAACTCTGCTCACGCCTCCTCTAACTCTGCTCACGTCTCCTCTAACTCTGCGTCTCCTCTAACTCTGCGTCTCCTCTAACTCTGCTCTCGTCTCATCTAACTCTGCGTCTCCTCTAACTCTACTCTGCGTCTCCTCTAACTCTGCGTCTCCTCTAACTCTGCTCTCGTCTCATCTAACTCTGCGTCTCCTCTAACTCTACTCTCGTCTCCTCTAACTATCCTCTGCGTCTCCTCTAACTCTGCTCTCGTCTCCTCTAACTCTGCTCACGTCTCCTCTAACTCTGCTCACGTCTCCTCTAACTCTGCTCACGTCTCCTCTAACTCTACTCTGCGTCTCCTCTAACTCTGCTGTCGTCTCCTCTAACTCTGCGTCTCATCTGACTCTGCGTCTCCTCTAACTCTACTCTGCGTCTCCTCTAACTCTGCGTCTCCTCTAACTCTGCGTCTCCTCTAACTCTGCGTCTCCTCTAACTCTGCTCTCGTCTCATCTAACTCTGCGTCTCCTCTAACTCTGCGTCTCCTCTAACTCTGCGTCTCCTCTAACTCTACTCTCGTCTCCTCTAACTCTGCGTCTCCTCTAACTCTGCGTCTCCTCTAACTCTGCGTCTCCTCTAACTCTACTCTGCGTCTCCTCTAACTCTGCGTCTCCTCTAACTCTGCTCTCGTCTCATCTAACTCTGCGTCTCCTCTAACTCTACTCTCGTCTCCTCTAACTATCCTCTGCGTCTCCTCTAACTCTGCTCTCGTCTCCTCTAACTCTGCTCACGTCTCCTCTAACTCTGCTCACGTCTCCTCTAACTCTGCTCACGTCTCCTCTAACTCTACTCTGCGTCTCCTCTAACTCTGCTGTCGTCTCCTCTAACTCTGCGTCTCATCTGACTCTGCGTCTCCTCTAACTCTACTCTGCGTCTCCTCTAACTCTGCGTCTCCTCTAACTCTGCTCTCGTCTCATCTAACTCTGCGTCTCCTCTAACTCTACTCTCGTCTCCTTTAACTCTGCGTCTCCTCTAACTCTGCGTCTCCTCTAACTCTGCGTCTCCTCTAACTCTGCTCACGTCTCCTCTAACTCTGCTCACGTCTCCTCTAACTCTACTCTGCGTCTCCTCTAACTCTGCTCTCGTCTCCTCTAACTCTGCGTCTCATCTGACTCTGCGTCTCCTCTAACTCTACTCTCGTCTCCTCTAACTATACTCTGCGTCTCCTCTAACTCTGCTCTCGTCTCCTCTATTTCTGCTCACGTCTCCTCTAACTCTGCATCTCCTCTAACTCTGCTCTGCGTCTCCTCTAACTCTGCTCACGTCTCCTCTAACTCTGCATCTCCTCTAACTCTGCTCTCGTCTCCTCTAACTCTGCTCTCGTCTCCTCTAACTCTGCTCTCGTCTCCTCTAACTCTGCTCTCGTCTCCTCTAACTCTACTCTGCGTCTCCTCTAACTCTGCTCTCGTCTCCTCTAACTCTGCTCTGCGTCTCCTCTAACTCTGCTCTCGTCTCCTCTAACTCTGCTCTCGTCTCCTCTAACTCTGCTCTCGTCTCCTCTAACTCTGCTCTCGTCTCCTCTAACTCTACTCTGCGTCTCCTCTAACTCTGCTCTCGTCTCCTCTAACTCTGCTCTCGTCTCCTCTAACTCTACTCTGCGTCTCCTCTAACTCTACTCTGCGTCTCCTCTAACTCTGCTCTCGTCTCCTCTAACTCTGCTCTCGTCTCCTCTAAATCTGTTCTCGTCTCCTCTAACTGTGCATCTCCTCTAACTCTGCTCTGCGTCTCCTCTAACTCTGCTCTCGTCTCCTCTAACTCTGCTCTCGTCTCCTCTAAATCTGTTCTCGTCTCCTCTAACTGTGCATCTCCTCTAACTCTGCTCTGCGTCTCCTCTAACTCTGCTTTCGTCTCCTCTAACTCTGCTCACGTCTCCTCTAACTCTGCTCTCGTCTCCTCTAACTCTGCTCTCGTCTCCTCTAACTCTGCTCTCGTCTCCTCTAACTCTGCTCTCGTCTCCTCTAACTCTGCTTTCGTCTCCTCTAACTCTGCTCACGTCTCCTCTAACTCTGCTCTCGTCTCCTCTAACTCTGCTCTCGTCTCCTCTAACTCTGCTCTCGTCTCCTCTAAATCTGTTCTCGTCTCCTCTAACTGTGCATCTCCTCTAACTCTGCTCTGCGTCTCCTCTAACTCTGCTCTCGTCTCCTCTAACTCTGCTCTCGTCTCCTCTAAATCTGTTCTCGTCTCCTCTAACTGTGCATCTCCTCTAACTCTGCTCTGCGTCTCCTCTAACTCTGCTTTCGTCTCCTCTAACTCTGCTCACGTCTCCTCTAACTCTGCTCTCGTCTCCTCTAACTCTGCTCTCGTCTCCTCTAACTCTGCTCTCGTCTCCTCTAACTCTGCTCTCGTCTCCTCTAACTCTGCTTTCGTCTCCTCTAACTCTGCTCACGTCTCCTCTAACTCTGCTCTCGTCTCCTCTAACTCTGCTCTCGTCTCCTCTAACTCTGCTCTCGTCTCCTCTAAATCTGTTCTCGTCTCCTCTAACTGTGCATCTCCTCTAACTCTGCTCTGCGTCTCCTCTAACTCTACTCTGCGCTCCTCTAACTCTGCGTCTCCTCTAACTCTGCTCTCGTCTCCTCTAACTCTACTCTCGTCTCCTCTAACTCTGCTCTCGTCTCCTCTAACTCTGCTCTCGTCTCCTCTAACTCTGCTCTCGTCTCCTCTAACTCTGCTCTCTCGTCTCCTCTAACTCTGCTCTCGTCTCCTCTAACTCTGCGTCTCCTCTAACTCTGCTCTCGTCTCCTCTAAATCTGTTCTCGTCTCCTCTAACTGTGCATCTCCTCTAACTCTGCTCTGCGTCTCCTCTAACTCTGCGTCTCCTCTAACTCTGCTCTCCACAGCTTGGCATCCGCCAGTTTCCTGCCCAAGTATTTCAGCTCCAAGTGGAGTTTCTCCAAGTTCCAGGTGCCGTCCGGTTCTCCCTGCGTCTGTGCCTTCGGGACCGAACCCAACGCTGTGATCGGTATGCACACACATCACACACCAGCTCTTATTATGAACAACAGCCTTTAACATGCATGTACTGAATGTTCCCACTGACTCCCTGATTCCCAACTCTTCCAGCGATTTGCTCGGACGGGAGCTACTACAAGTTCCTGTTTAACCAGAAGGGCGAGTGTTCGAGGGATGTGTACGCGCAGTTCCTGGAGATGACCGACGAGAAGATCTGAACACACGCTCTCACACACTCACACACACACACACACACTACTTGACTTTACCAGATTCTGGCGTCTCAGAGTTTCCCGGATGTGGACTCCGGTGGGATTCGGAGCGTCACACAGATGAGCAGGAGAGAACGCTCGCTCTTAAGTCTCTCCTGACTCCACGATGACTGAGACCGCAGAGAGAGTGATGAGGGAAACATGACTCTTTTGAAAGGACAACCTTTTATAAACGGTCTTCCATGGGATTTTTAATCCGGCAGGAGATGATCCGGGCCACTAGCTGATCTAATGTAGGAGTGCCTCTGTGATTCACATCTGCATCATTCACACTATGTATTTGCAAACTATTTGTTAGTGTTAGAAATTGTTTTTCTTGCTGTAAGAACACCGATAAAAAAAAATCACGTAACTACATATTATATGGACTAGTATAACAAACAGACATCTTGGGTGTAAATGTGTGCTCCTCATTTCATGCAATGCAATATGTTTTCTTCCGCAAGGATTCGCTGGCTTTAAGGAAATCTGATTAATATTCTCTCAGTGTAAAGGTTGTGCTTCAGTAATTATCACACGAGTAACGTGACAGATTTACTCCACATTTACACTCCTAATGGTTTCAAATCAAACGATCAGCTTCCCCCCAAATTAACCCAGAATAACTACATTGCTACTTTAAAAAAGGTTAATGTTTGGAGATTGTAAACTCTTGCAGTAATTCTCTTCAGGACGAATGCGCTGAACCGGAAGTGCCCAGTCTCATCACCTGAGGAACAGGGTTTTTACGTTTGTCTTCATTCTTATAATTGTTCTTTGAAATGTATCTTTCAGCGATTTTGTTATTCATTTGATGCTTTTGTCATTGATAACGTGCAAGTGATACGCATAATTTCATGAAGATGATGATGTAAGATGATGCGCACAGAATTCAGTATCATATGACAAATTAAAGACGATTGTAAACAATTAGGAATGGCAAATCCTTCATGCCACTGCTGACGTGTAACTCTAGGTTAGGGTTAGGTTATCAGACTGTGTGGAAAGATGTGTGTGAGTGTGATTTCAGGAATCTTTTATAAACATATTCTCTCTCTATTCTCGTTTTGAGGAACGTGGCAAAATTAATGATGCATATTTTGCTTCCGTGATGATTTGTTTATCTCTAGTCAAGTCACCTTTATTTATAGGCTACAGCTTTTTTTACAATACAGAGTGTTTCAAGCAGCTTTACAGAGATAACTGGAAAATAATGCAACACTATTTAATCAAGAATGCAACATTATCTGTATTCTATAAAGCAGCATCATTACGAGGCCTTTAACCCAGAGCAGAGTCTAAAACTAAACAAGGTGTTATGAATAGTTTCTGAAAACATCTACAACACATTTATTGCCATGAATGTCATGTGGAGATGAGTTGATCATTATATCTCTTTGGTTAAAACATGTCCGCAGCAGCCGAACTCAGTGACTTCTCCCACACACACACACACACACACACACACACACACACACACACACTACATGCGTGTCAGCCGCTCACAGTGCAACCAACCGCTGACGCCACACGCGCTCGCGCCTCGCTGCTGATTGGCGGATTGCAGTTTTCTCCTCCAGATCTGGAGAGCGATTGGTCGCGGCGGCTGTCAGTCACGCTAGCCCCGCCTCCTCGGTTTGTTTGGTAGGGTTGCTGGTTTTCTCGTTCTCTTGTCGCGGCGGTGGGTTGGAGCCGCTGTCCCCGGGCTGCCGCGTTCCTGCTTATTTATTTCTCATCCTTTGATTCGATCCCCCCACTAAATTCTGCAACCGGGCCTCCCGACCGACACACGGCCGCCCGCTCCTTCCTTCTACAGTGTCCAGACCCGGTCCAGAGAGCGAGTAAAGATGGCGGGCTCGGTTGTCGCCCGGCTCGAGGGCCGAGAGTTCGAGTATCTGATGAAGAAGCGCTCGGTCACCGTGGGCCGGAACTCGTCCCAGGGCTCCGTGGACGTCAGCATGGGCCACTCGAGCTTCATCTCCCGCAGGCACCTGGAGGTGTTCTCCGCCGGGGAGGACGGCTCCGGGAACGGGGACTTCTACCTGCGGTGCCTGGGCAAGAACGGCGTGTTCGTGGACGGCGTGTTCCAGAGGCGAGGCGCGCCCCCGCTGCAGCTGCCCCGAGTGTAACCGCGTTTGTTGTGTTTCAGCACGTGTTGATTATGACAAGCTCGCTGTCTCAGTCTGTTCACACTAAACACTACCGCTTTCTCCTGCGTGCATCTTCAGCATCTTCTCTTAAAGCATAGCAGACGAGTATAGTGCCTGGAGATCCACTGGTCAGTGTTGCGGACTTCATTCAGTCCCGATGACCTTTTAGTTGACCCACATCTGACGTACACTGGACCCATTCATAACATGACAAAAGGAGTAGTCAGAATTAGAAGCCTGGTTAATGTGATTCATATTTTAATGCACACTAATGAATGATTATGAGAATATATCGTGGAAATCTAATGTAAACACACTTTATTAACGCCAGATTTTGACCTTGCATGCATGGAGGAAGGACCACAATTTGTTTACTGTTCTTGTTCCATCTTTATTTAGACGATGTGGTTCGCCTTTGTTTTGTTGGTGCAGAGGGTCTGTATTAAATCAGCTGCACCTCAGATCATAAAGATAGAGCTATTAATGGTTAGCAGAAGCGTTTAACATCACACAAAGGCCATTGAAGGGTGAGCCAAGATTCATGTGTATATATATATATATATATATATATATATATATATATATATATATATATATATATTTCTGATGAAATATGAGTCATGTAATCAGGCCAATCTGGTGTCCATATATAAACCAGCTGTACTGTTGCTGAGATGTTGTTTATCAACATCTATGCGTTTTATTTTCATGGATATTTACTTTAAAAATACCACTTGATAAACTTGTGTAATAGGTTGAAATCACTAACTCTCCCGTTTGCTGTTTTGCAGGTGCACTTTTCGATTTCCCAGCACAAACATCAAAATTACATTCACGGCCCTGTCCAGCGACAGGAGGGAGCGCAGGAACGCCCCGGAGTCTCCCGTCAAAGCGGTCCAGCCCCAGATCTCCCCGCTGACCATCAACATTCCCGACAACATCGCACACCTGATGAGTCCACTCCCGTCTCCCACCGGCACCATCAGGTCAGAACCTTAACCTTTAACCCTAACCCTAACTCTAACAAACATCATCTCCATTGTTTTGGTCAATATTCAAATCACGATTATTAAAGGGCGATATGATCAAAGTTAAATGTGACTAGAGATCAGTATATTGATACTGCAGCAAAAATTAATTGTATGTTAGCTAATGTCATTAAAGCCCTTAAAACAGTTACATTTGGCAATACATAAAAAGAAAGAAACTAATTACAAACAAAACCGGCAAAAAATATATAATACAACAGAACAAAAATACAAATGAAATAAACAATGTTTTAGGTTTTTCAGGAAGATGTACTAACAGTGGAATTCAGAAACATAATAGCCTACAACAGAAACTGAGTAACCAAATGTAAAATACATTTGCATAGTCTTCTCTGTATACATTATTTTAATATTTATTTATATATTAATCCTTATTAAAGCTACAAAAGGTATTCATTCAAGAGCAGTGAGTGGTTTTGATTAGCATTAATGGAACTGGCTAACGCAGTGGTCCTCAAACCTGTCCTGAACGACCCCCAACACTACACGTTTTCTTTGTCTCCCTAATCAAACACACCTGATTCAACTCATCAGCTCAACAGGAGCCCAATATTACTGCGTTAACCCATGTGATGTTAGTAACGCAGTAATATTGGGCTCCTGTCCCTTTAAGAGCTGCACTGATCCGATGGATCCGATATACTGTTACACGCTCATCCGTTTCTTTCCCAACTGTTCACACTAAAGACATCACAACTGTGTTTACGAGGACGCGCTCTAAAGATATCACGACTGTGTTTACGAGGACTCTCTCTAAAGACATCACGACTAAAGACATCACGACTGTGTTTACGAGGACGCGCTCTAAAGACATCACGACTGTGTTTACGAGGACTCTCTCTAAAGACATCACGACTAAAGACATCACGACTGTGTTTACGAGGACTCTCTCTAAAGACATCACGACTAAAGACATCACGACTGTGTTTACGAGGACGCGCTCTAAAGACATCACGACTGTGTTTACGAGGACTCTCTCTAAAGACATCACGACTAAAGACATCACGACTGTGTTTACGAGGACTCTCTCTAAAGACATCACGACTAAAGACATCACGACTGTGTTTACGAGGACGCGCTCTAAAGACATCACGACTGTGTTTACGAGGACTCTCTCTAAAGACATCACGACTAAAGACATCACGACTGTGTTTACGAGGACTCTCTCTAAAGACATCACGACTGTGTTTACGAGGACGCGCTCTAAAGACATCACGACTGTGTTTACGAGGACTCTCTCTAAAGACATCACGACTAAAGACATCACGACTGTGTTTACGAGGACTCTCTCTAAAGACATCACGACTAAAGACATCACGACTGTGTTTACGAGGACTCTCTCTAAAGACATCACGACTAAAGACATCACGACTGTGTTTACGAGGACTCTCTCTAAAGACATCACGACTGTGTTTACGAGGACGCGCTCTAAAGACATCACGACTAAAGACATCACGACTGTGTTTACGAGGACTCTCTCTAAAGACATCACGACTAAAGACATCACGACTGTGTTTACGAGGACGCGCTCTAAAGACATCACGACTGTGTTTACGAGGACTCTCTCTAAAGACATCACGACTAAAGACATCACGACTGTGTTTACGAGGACTCTCTCTAAAGACATCACGACTAAAGACATCACGACTGTGTTTACGAGGACTCTCTCTAAAGACATCACGACTAAAGACATCACGACTGTGTTTACGAGGACTCTCTCTAAAGACATCACGACTAAAGACATCACGACTGTGTTTACGAGGACTCTCTCTAAAGACATCACGACTAAAGACATCACGACTGTGTTTACGAGGACTCTCTCTAAAGACATCACGACTAAAGACATCACGACTGTGTTTACGAGGACTCTCTCTAAAGACATCACGACTGTGTTTACGAGGACGCGCTCTAAAGACATCACGACTGTGTTTACGAGGACTCTCTCTAAAGACATCATGACTGTGTTTACGAGGACGCGCTCTAAAGACATCACGACTAAAGACATCACGACTGTGTTTACGAGGACTCTCTCTAAAGACATCACGACTAAAGACATCACGACTGTGTTTACGAGGACTCTCTCTAAAGACATCACGACTAAAGACATCACGACTGTGTTTACGAGGACTCTCTCTAAAGACATCACGACTGTGTTTACGAGGACGCGCTCTAAAGACATCACGACTAAAGACATCACGACTGTGTTTACGAGGACTCTCTCTAAAGACATCACGACTGTGTTTACGAGGACTCTCTCTAAAGACATCACGACTAAAGACATCACGACTGTGTTTACGAGGACTCTCTCTAAAGACATCACGACTAAAGACATCACGACTGTGTTTACGAGGACGCGCTCTAAAGACATCACGACTGTGTTTACGAGGACTCTCTCTAAAGACATCACGACTAAAGACATCACGACTGTGTTTACGAGGACTCTCTCTAAAGACATCACGACTAAAGACATCACGACTGTGTTTACGAGGACTCTCTCTAAAGACATCACGACTAAAGACATCACGACTGTGTTTACGAGGACTCTCTCTAAAGACATCACGACTAAAGGCATCACGACTGTGTTTACGAGGACTCTCTCTAAAGACATCACGACTAAAGACATCACGACTGTGTTTACGAGGACTCTCTCTAAAGACATCATGACTGTGTTTACGAGGACTCTCTCTAAAGACATCATGACTGTGTTTACGAGGACTCTCTCTAAAGACATCACGACTGTGTTTACGAGGACTCTCTCTAAAGACATCACGACTAAAGACATCACGACTGTGTTTACGAGGACTCTCTCTAAAGACATCATGACTGTGTTTACGAGGACGCGCTCTAAAGACATCACGACTGTGTTTACGAGGACTCTCTCTAAAGACATCATGACTGTGTTTACGAGGACTCTCTCTAAAGACATCACGACTGTGTTTACGAGGACTCTCTAAAGACATCACGACTGTGTTTACGAGGACTCTCTCTAAAGACATCACGACTGTGTTTACGAGGACTCTCTCTAAAGACATCACGACTGTGTTTACGAGGACTCTCTCTAAAGACATCACGACTGTGTTTACGAGGACTCTCTAAAGACATCATGACTGTGTTTACGAGGACTCTCTCTAAAGACATCACGACTGTGTTTACGAGGACTCTCTCTAAAGACATCATGACTGTGTTTACGAGGACTCTCTCTAAAGACATCATGACTGTGTTTACGAGGACTCTCTCTAAAGACATCACGACTGTGTTTACGAGGACTCTCTCTAAAGACATCATGACTGTGTTTACGAGGACTCTCTCTAAAGACATCATGACTGTGTTTACGAGGACTCTCTCTAAAGACATCATGACTGTGTTTACGAGGACTCTCTCTAAAGACATCACGACTGTGTTTACGAGGACTCTCTCTAAAGACATCACGACTAAAGACATCACGACTGTGTTTACGAGGACTCTCTCTAAAGACATCATGACTGTGTTTACGAGGACTCTCTCTAAAGACATCACGACTAAAGACATCACGACTGTGTTTACGAGGACTCTCTCTAAAGACATCACGACTGTGTTTACGAGGACGCGCTCTAAAGACATCACGACTGTGTTTACGAGGACTCTCTCTAAAGACATCACGACTAAAGACATCACGACTGTGTTTACGAGGACGCGCTCTAAAGACATCATGACTGTGTTTACGAGGACTCTCTCTAAAGACATCACGACTAAAGACATCACGACTGTGTTTACGAGGACGCGCTCTAAAGACATCATGACTGTGTTTACGAGGACTCTCTCTAAAGACATCACGACTAAAGACATCACGACTGTGTTTACGAGGACTCTCTCTAAAGACATCATGACTGTGTTTACGAGGACTCTCTCTAAAGACATCACGACTAAAGACATCACGACTGTGTTTACGAGGACTCTCTCTAAAGACATCACGACTGTGTTTACGAGGACTCTCTCTAAAGACATCACGACTGTGTTTACGAGGACTCTCTCTAAAGACATCATGACTGTGTTTACGAGGACTCTCTCTAAAGACATCACGACTGTGTTTACGAGGACTCTCTCTAAAGACATCACGACTGTGTTTACGAGGACTCTCTCTAAAGACATCATGACTGTGTTTACGAGGACTCTCTCTAAAGACATCATGACTGTGTTTACGAGGACTCTCTCTAAAGACATCATGACTGTGTTTACGAGGACTCTCTCTAAAGACATCACGACTGTGTTTACGAGGACTCTCTCTAAAGACATCACGACTGTGTTTACGAGGACTCTCTCTAAAGACATCATGACTGTGTTTACGAGGACTCTCTCTAAAGACATCATGACTGTGTTTACGAGGACTCTCTCTAAAGACATCACGACTGTGTTTACGAGGACTCTCTCTAAAGACATCACGACTAAAGACATCACGACTGTGTTTACGAGGACTCTCTCTAAAGACATCATGACTGTGTTTACGAGGACTCTCTCTAAAGACATCACGACTAAAGACATCACGACTGTGTTTACGAGGACTCTCTCTAAAGACATCACGACTGTGTTTACGAGGACGCGCTCTAAAGACATCACGACTGTGTTTACGAGGACGCGCTCTAAAGACATCACGACTGTGTTTACGAGGACTCTCTCTAAAGACATCACGACTGTGTTTACGAGGACGCGCTCTAAAGACATCACGACTGTGTTTACGAGGACTCTCTCTAAAGACATCACGACTGTGTTTACGAGGACTCTCTAAAGACATCACGACTGTTTACGAGGACTCTCTCTAAAGACATCGACTGTTTACGAGGACTCTCTCTAAAGACATCACGACTGTGTTTACGAGGACTCTCTCTAAAGACATCACGACTGTGTTTACGAGGACTCTCTCTAAAGACATCACGACTGTGTTTACGAGGACTCTCTCTAAAGACATCACGACTGTGTTTACGAGGACGCGCTCTAAAGACATCACGACTGTGTTTACGAGGACTCTCTAAAGACATCACGACTGTGTTTACGAGGACTCTCTCTAAAGACATCACGACTGTGTTTACGAGGACTCTCTCTAAAGACATCACGACTGTTTACGAGGACTCTCTCTAAAGACATCACGACTGTGTTTACGAGGACTCTCTCTAAAGACATCACGACTGTGTTTACGAGGACTCTCTCTAAAGACATCGACTGTTTACGAGGACTCTCTCTAAAGACATCACGACTGTGTTTACGAGGACTCTCTCTAAAGACATCACGACTGTGTTTACGAGGACTCTCTCTAAAGACATCGACTGTTTACGAGGACTCTCTCTAAAGACATCACGACTGTGTTTACGAGGACTCTCTCTAAAGACATCACGACTGTGTTTACGAGGACTCTCTCTAAAGACATCACGACTGTTTACGAGGACTCTCTCTAAAGACATCACGACTGTGTTTACGAGGACTCTCTCTAAAGACATCACGACTGTGTTTACGAGGACGCGCTCTAAAGACATCACGACTGTGTTTACGAGGACTCTCTCTAAAGACATCACGACTGTGTTTACGAGGACTCTCTCTAAAGACATCGACTGTTTACGAGGACTCTCTCTAAAGACATCACGACTGTGTTTACGAGGACTCTCTCTAAAGACATCACGACTGTTTACGAGGACTCTCTCTAAAGATATCACGACTGTGTTTACGAGGACTCTCTCTAAAGACATCACGACTGTGTTTACGAGGACTCTCTCTAAAGACATCACGACTGTGTTTACGAGGACTCTCTCTAAAGACATCACGACTGTGTTTACGAGGACACTCTCTTGTGCGCGTTTGGCTCCGTCTCGGAGAAGCGCTGGGAGAACAGGATCAGGAACATCCTGCAGTTCAGCTACAGTGGACTTCATCTCACAGCTCTCACTTGTTTGGCTTATTCAGATGTAAAGTCTGGCTTAGGGAGGAACGAAAGCACCGCTGCACAATAATCGTTTTACCTCGAAATAAAAAATCAGTCACGATCAATTGCACAGCCCTACTTCTCATCACTAGGATATTTTTAAAGCACAAATGTATAGAGTTATGCATATGTCATGTTTCCTCAGCGCTGCTAACTCGTGTCCGTCGAGTCCACGAGGAGCGGGTCTCTCCAGCTATAAGATTAGCCGCGGCCTCACAGCGGAGCTCATCAATGAAAACTCCCAATCCGAGAACGACAAGGAAGCTTCCGGAGGAGACAGTCCGAAAGTAATGACGCATGTTATCTCTCCCTCCAGGGATGTCTCGTTCATCAGTGCGCCTCAGATCTGCCGGTAACGTGTTGTTCTTGTGTTTAACAGGACGACTCCAAGCCTCCGTACTCGTACGCTCAGCTCATCGTTCAGGCTATCACGATGGCAGCAGACAAGCAGCTCACGCTGAACGGGATATATACACACATCACCAAGAACTATCCATATTACAGGACAGCAGACAAGGGCTGGCAGGTGAGTGTCCATCGGCTCTTCTGTGTGTTCAGTGTCTGAGTCGGTTCATGTGTTCAGCGTCTGAGTCGGGTCATGTGTTCAGCGTCTGAGTCGGGTCATGTGTTCAGCGTCTGAGTCGGTTCATGAGTTCAGCGTCTGAGTCGGGTCATGTGTTCAGCGTCTGAGTCGGGTCATGTGTTCAGCGTCTGAGTCGGGTCATGTGTTCAGCGTCTGAGTCGGTTCATGTGTTCAGCGTCTGAGTCGGGTCATGTGTTCAGCGTCTGAGTCGGGTCATGTGTTCAGCGTCTGAGTCGGGTCATGTGTTCAGCGTCTGAGTCGGGTCATGTGTTCAGCGTCTGAGTCGGTTCATGTGTTCAGCGTCTGAGTCGGTTCATGTGTTCAGCGTCTGAGTCGGGTCATGTGTTCAGCGTCTGAGTCGGGTCATGTGTTCAGCGTCTGAGTCGGGTCATGTGTTCAGCGTCTGAGTCGGGTCATGTGTTCAGCGTCTGAGTCGGGTCATGTGTTCAGCGTCTGAGTCGGGTCATGTGTTCAGCGTCTGAGTCGGGTCATGTGTTCAGCGTCTGAGTCGGGTCATGTGTTCAGCGTCTGAGTCGGGTCATGTGTTCAGCGTCTGAGTCGGGTCATGTGTTCAGCGTCTGAGTCGGGTCATGTGTTCAGCGTCTGAGTCGGGTCATGTGTTCAGCGTCTGAGTCGGGTCATGTGTTCAGCGTCTGAGTCGGGTCATGTGTTCAGCGTCTGAGTCGGGTCATGTGTTCAGCGTCTGAGTCGGGTCATGTGTTCAGCGTCTGAGTCGGGTCATGTGTTCAGCGTCTGAGTCGGGTCATGTGTTCAGCGTCTGAGTCGGGTCATGTGTTCAGCGTCTGAGTCGGGTCATGTGTTCAGGTCAGCGTCTGAGTCGGGTCATGTGTTCAGCGTCTGAGTCGGGTCATGTGTTCAGGTCAGCGTCTGAGTCGGGTCATGTGTTCAGGTCAGCGTCTGAGTCGGTTCATGTGTTCAGCGTCTGAGTCGGTTCATGTGTTCAGCGTCTGAGTCGGTTCATGTGTTCAGCGTCTGAGTCGGTTCATGTGTTCAGCGTCTGAGTCGGTTCATGTGTTCAGCGTCTGAGTCGGTTCATGTGTTCAGCGTCTGAGTCGGTTCATGTGTTCAGCGTCTGAGTCGGTTCATGTGTTCAGCGTCTGAGTCGGTTCATGTGTTCAGCGTCTGAGTCGGTTCATGAGTTCAGCGTCTGAGTCGGTTCATGAGTTCAGGTCAGCGTCTGAGTCGGTTCATGTGTTCAGGTCAGCGTCTGAGTCGGTTCATGTGTTCAGCGTCTGAGTCGGTTCATGTGTTCAGCGTCTGAGTCGGTTCATGAGTTCAGGTCAGCGTCTGAGTCGGTTCATGTGTTCAGGTCAGCGTCTGAGCGGTTCATGAGTTCAGCGTCTGAGTCGGTTCATGAGTTCAGGTCAGCGTCTGAGTCGGTTCATGTGTTCAGCGTCTGAGTCGGTTCATGTGTTCAGCGTCTGAGTCGGTTCATGAGTTCAGGTCAGCGTCTGAGTCGGTTCATGTGTTCAGCGTCTGAGTCGGTTCATGTGTTCAGCGTCTGAGTCGGTTCATGAGTTCAGCGTCTGAGTCGGTTCATGTGTTCAGGTCAGCGTCTGAGTCGGTTCATGTGTTCAGGTCAGCGTCTGAGTCGGTTCATGTGTTCAGCGTCTGAGTCGGTTCATGTGTTCAGCGTCTGAGTTGGTTCATGAGTTCAGGTCAGCGTCTGAGTCGGTTCATGTGTTCAGGTCAGCGTCTGAGTCGGTTCATGTGTTCAGCGTCTGAGCGGTTCATGAGTTCAGCGTCTGAGTCGGTTCATGTGTTCAGCGTCTGAGTCGGTTCATGAGTTCAGGTCAGCGTCTGAGTCGGTTCATGTGTTCAGCGTCTGAGTCGGTTCATGTGTTCAGGTCAGCGTCTGAGTCGGTTCATGTGTTCAGGTCAGCGTCTGAGTCAGTTCATGTGTTCAGCGTCTGAGTCGGTTCATGAGTTCAGGTCAGCGTCTGAGTCGGTTCATGTGTTCAGCGTCTGAGTCGGTTCATGTGTTCAGCGTCTGAGTCGGTTCATGAGTTCAGGTCAGCGTCTGAGTCGGTTCCTGTGTTCAGGTCAGCGTCTGAGTCGGTTCATGTGTTCAGCGTCTGAGTCGGTTCAGCGTCTGAGTCGTTCATGTGTTCAGCGTCTGAGTCGGTTCATGTGTTCAGCGTCTGAGTCGGTTCATGAGTTCAGGTCAGTGTTTGAGTCGGTTCATGTGTTCAGCGTCTGAGTCGGTTCATGTGTTCAGCGTCTGAGTCGGTTCATGAGTTCAGGTCAGCGTCTGAGTCGGTTCCTGTGTTCAGCGTCTGAGCGGTTCATGTGTTCAGCGTCTGAGTCGGTTCATGTGTTCAGCGTCTGAGTCGGTTCATGTGTTCAGCGTCTGAGTCGGTTCATGTGTTCAGCGTCTGAGTCGGTTCATGTGTTCAGCGTCTGAGTCGGTTCATGTGTTCAGCGTCTGAGTCGGTTCATGAGTTCAGGTCAGCGTCTGAGTCGGTTCCTGTGTTCAGGTCAGCGTCTGAGTCGGTTCATGTGTTCAGCGTCTGAGTCGGTTCATGTGTTCAGCGTCTGAGTCGTTCATGTGTTCAGCGTCTGAGTCGGTTCATGTGTTCAGCGTCTGAGTCGGTTCATGAGTTCAGGTCAGTGTTTGAGTCGGTTCATGTGTTCAGCGTCTGAGTCGGTTCATGTGTTCAGCGTCTGAGTCGGTTCATGAGTTCAGGTCAGCGTCTGAGTCGGTTCATGTGTTCAACGTCTGAGTCGTTCATGTGTTCAGCGTCTGAGCGGTTCATGTGTTCAGCGTCTGAGTCGGTTCATGTGTTCAGCGTCTGAGTCGGTTCATGAGTTCAGGTCAGTGTTTGAGTCGGTTCATGTGTTCAGCGTCTGAGTCGGTTCATGTGTTCAGCGTCTGAGTCGGTTCATGAGTTCAGGTCAGCGTCTGAGTCGGTTCATGTGTTCAGGTCAGCGTCTGAGTCGGTTCATGTGTTCAGCGTCTGAGTCGGTTCATGTGTTCAGCGTCTGAGTCGGTTCATGTGTTCAGCGTCTGAGTCGGTTCATGTGTTCAGCGTCTGAGTCGGTTCATGTGTTCAACGTCTGAGTCGTTCATGTGTTCAGCGTCTGAGCGGTTCATGTGTTCAGCGTCTGAGTCGGTTCATGAGTTCAGGTCAGCGTCTGAGTCGGTTCCTGTGTTCAGCGTCTGAGTCGGTTCCTGTGTTCAGGTCAGCGTCTGAGTCGGTTCATGTGTTCAGCGTCTGAGTCGTTCATGTGTTCAGCGTCTGAGTCGGTTCATGTGTTCAGCGTCTCACCCTGGACACCCCCTGTTTGAACTGTTACCGTCAGGACGGCGACACAGATCACTGGCCACAAGAACATCCAGGCACAGGAACAGTTTCTTTCCACAGGCCATTTCCCTTCTGAACACTTAACATGCCCCCCAAAGCATATGCCTGTAAGTGCAATACTCCCACTGTCTAGTGCAATAAACTCAGGTGATATTTATATCTATATTATTCATACTACTCAAAATACTGTAAATATGTTTATAATCTGTAACATGCGCTAGACTCCCACTGTCTAGTGTAATATTCTCTAATTCAGGTGATATTTATATTTATATTATTCATACTACTCAAAATACTGTAAATATGTTCATAATCTGTAAATGTTTATTAAGACTAAACCCAACTGTGACCCTACTTTTTTACTTTTATACTATTTTTATTTATTTTTTATATATTTTTATTCTTAGAATTTGTATTACTATGTTCTTGTTGTATTTGTATTTGTATATGTGCACTGGAAGCTTCAGTACCAAGAAAAATTCCTTGTGGGTGCAAGCACACTTGGCAATAAAGCTCTTTCTGATTCTGATTCTGATTCTGAGTCGGTTCATGAGTTCAGGTCAGTGTTTGAGTCGGTTCATGTGTTCAGCGTCTGAGTCGGTTCATGTGTTCAGCGTCTGAGTCGGTTCATGAGTTCAGGTCAGCGTCTGAGTCGGGTCATGTGTTCAGCGTCTGAGTCGGTTCATGTGTTCAGCGTCTCAGTCGGTTCATGTGTTCAGCGTCTGAGTCGGTTCATGTGTTCAGCGTCTGAGTCGGTTCATGTGTTCAGCGTCTGAGTCGGTTCATGTGTTCAGCGTCTGAGTCGGTTCATGAGTTCAGGTCAGCGTCTGAGTCGGTTTATGTGTTCAGGTCAGCGTCTGAGTCGGTTCATGTGTTCAGGTCAGCGTCTGAGTCGGTTCATGTGTTCAGGTCAGCGTCTGAGTCGGTTCATGTGTTCAGCGTCTGAGTCGGTTCATGAGTTCAGGTCAGCGTCTGAGTCGGTTCATGAGTTCAGGTCAGCGTCTGAGTCGGTTCATGTGTTCAGGTCAGCGTCTGAGTCGGTTCATGTGTTCAGGTCAGCGTCTGAGTCGGTTCATGTGTTCAGCGTCTGAGTCGGTTCATGTGTTCAGCGTCTGAGTCGGTTCATGAGTTCAGGTCAGTGTTTGAGTCCAGGGCTCTAGAGTGCGACCAATTTGGTCGCATATGCGACCAAATTTTGTAAGTGTGCGACTAACATTTTTCCTAGGTCGCACCGGTGCACCTAACGTCCTCGCATCCGCTGCCTCTGCACGAACGTTTGTTGGCGTTTGTTCTCCTTTGACGGAACTCACACTCTTCTCTCACGTGATGCCACAGCTCGCACAACACGACAGCCCTGCTTAATGAGTGACGACGGAGGACAGAATTAAACATTCAAACGTAGCCTGGTTACACTTAAGGTCTGTTATATTAGTCTGATTTTATTTTAAATTTCGGCTTCCAAAGATTATAAAAAATAATATATTGAGGTAAAACCATTAAAAACTATCTAACTACGCGCAACTTCTTCCCTTCGCAGCATTACGCTGTCATTTCTCCCTAAAACTCAGAATCAGAATCAGCACGATCGGTGATTGTTGTAAATGCAGTCTAGCTACTGTTGCTAAATTGCGGGACGAGTTATTAAAAACACAAAAATCTGCGCAAGAGATGTTGTTCGCATGGCGGCGCGCGCTCCGAAACAGTCCGAGATAAGCAAATTATACTTTCGGTTTCATGTGCAGATTGTGCGCGTCTAAACGATCAATTGTACACAAAAGCGTGTCAAAATTACCGGCTTTGAGATTCACTAAAACAGTTTATGTCTTAAATGGACGTAGTTATGGAAATAGTTGGGAGAATATGGTGCATCAGTAGCTTATTAGATCTGCACCCGGTCTTAAAGGGGCCGCAGTCTAATAAACATGCTGACGATTGCGCCATTACTGCAAATCAAACAACAAGAGAAAAATCACTCACAGCTCTCGAAAGAATAACTTCAGCTTTAATAAGCATTAATCTATTTATGATAAATTTTACAGTGTTATTTTACATTTTATTACTTTATTAGATTTCTTTTTAGACCATGCCTGAACAGTAATAGGCCTTCCTGACATTAAAGCTCTGTGTAGGCCTATATAAAGTGTATCTTTGTTTAATTGTTTATCTTTTGTTTATCTATTGTTTATCTTTGTTTATTATATATAAAACAAAAAGAACCATAAGAATACAGTTAAAGTACTGTATCGATAAGCAGTATCGGTAAGAGTAGGAATACCGTTAATAATTGTGCTTCAAAAAATAAATAAAAGTTTTTACCTACACCTTCTTGTTTAAATTCATTTACATAATATATATGAATGTGTATAGAGCGTGATAAAAAGGTGACCTTAAAATTGTGGCGTTAAAGGTGATACATCCGAGGAAAAATTTGGGTGCACCCAAATTTTGTGCTGGTGCACCTAAATAAAAAAGTTAGGCACACCAGTGCAACCAAGGCAAAAAGTTAGTCTGGAGCCCTGGAGTCGGTTCATGTGTTCAGCGTCTGAGTCGGTTCATGAGTTCAGGTCAGCGTCTGAGTCGGTTCATGTGTTCAGCGTCTGAGTCGGTTCATGTGTTCAGCGTCTGAGTCGGTTCATGTGTTCAGCGTCTGAGTCGTTCATGTGTTCAGCGTCTGAGCGGTTCATGTGTTCAGCGTCTGAGTCGGTTCATGTGTTCAGCGTCTGAGTCGTTCATGTGTTCAGCGTCTGAGTCGGTTCATGAGTTCAGCGTCTGAGTCGGTTCATGAGTTCAGCGTCTGAGTCGGTTCATGTGTTCAGCGTCTGAGTCGGTTCATGAGTTCAGCGTCTGAGTCGGTTCATGAGTTCAGCGTCTGAGTCGGTTCATGTGTTCAGCGTCTGAGCGGTTCATGAGTTCAGCGTCTGAGTCGGTTCATGAGTTCAGCGTCTGAGTCGTTCATGTGTTCAGCGTCTGAGCGGTTCATGTGTTCAGCGTCTGAGTCGGTTCATGAGTTCAGCGTCTGAGTCGTTCATGTGTTCAGCGTCTGAGCGGTTCATGTGTTCAGCGTCTGAGTCGGTTCATGAGTTCAGGTCAGCGTCTGAGTCGGTTCATGTGTTCAGCGTCTGAGTCGGTTCATGAGTTCAGGTCAGCGTCTGAGTCGGTTCATGTGTTCAGCGTCTGAGTCGGTTCATGTGTTCAGCGTCTGAGTCGGTTCATGAGTTCAGGTCGGTTCATAAGTTCAGGTCAGCGTCTGAGTCGGTTCATGTGTTCAGCGTCTGAGTTGGTTCATGAGTTCAGGTCAGCGTCTGAGTCGGTTCCTGTGTTCAGGTCAGCGTCTGAGTCGGTTCATGTGTTCAGCGTCTGAGTCGGTTCATGTGTTCAGCGTCTGAGTCGTTCATGTGTTCAGCGTCTGAGTCGGTTCATGTGTTCAGCGTCTGAGTCGTTCATGTGTTCAGCGTCTGAGCGGTTCATGTGTTCAGCGTCTGAGTCGGTTCATGAGTTCAGGTCAGCGTCTGAGTCGGTTCATGTGTTCAGCGTCTGAGTCGGTTCATGAGTTCAGGTCAGCGTCTGAGTCGGTTCATGTGTTCAGCGTCTGAGTCGGTTCATGTGTTCAGCGTCTGAGTCGGTTCATGAGTTCAGGTCGGTTCATAAGTTCAGGTCAGCGTCTGAGTCGGTTCATGTGTTCAGCGTCTGAGTTGGTTCATGAGTTCAGGTCAGCGTCTGAGTCGGTTCCTGTGTTCAGGTCAGCGTCTGAGTCGGTTCATGTGTTCAGCGTCTGAGTCGGTTCATGTGTTCAGCGTCTGAGTCGTTCATGTGTTCAGCGTCTGAGTCGGTTCATGTGTTCAGCGTCTGAGTCGGTTCATGTGTTCAGGTCAGCGTCTGAGTCGGGTCAGCGTCTGAGTCGGTTCATGTGTTCAGCGTCTGAGTCGGTTCATGAGTTCAGGTCAGCGTCTGAGTCGGTTCATGTGTTCAGGTCAGCGTCTGAGTCGGTTCATGTGTTCAGCGTCTGAGTCGGTTCATGTGTTCAGGTCAGCGTCTGAGTCGGTTCATGTGTTCAGGTCAGCGTCTGAGTCGGTTCATGTGTTCAGCGTCTGAGTCGGTTCATGTGTTCAGCGTCTGAGTCGGTTCATGTGTTCAGCGTCTGAGTCGGTTCATGTGTTCAGCGTCTGAGTCGGTTCACGTGTTCAGCGTCTGAGTCGGTTCATGTGTTCAGCGTCTGAGTCGGTTCATGTGTTCAGCGTCTGAGTCGGTTCATGTGTTCAGGTCTGAGTCGGTTCATGTGTTCAGGTCAGCGTCTGAGTCGGTTCATGTGTTCAGGTCAGCGTCTGAGTCGGTTCATGTGTTCAGGTCAGCGTCTGAGTCGGTTCATGTGTTCAGCGTCTGAGTCGGTTCATGTGTTCAGCGTCTGAGTCGGTTCATGTGTTCAGCGTCTGAGTCGGTTCATGTGTTCAGCGTCTGAGTCGGTTCATGTGTTCAGCGTCTGAGTCGGTTCCTGTGTTCAGCGTCTGAGTCGGTTCCTGTGTTCAGCGTCTGAGTCGGTTCCTGTGTTCAGCGTCTGAGTCGGTTCCTGTGTTCAGCGTCTGAGTCGGTTCCTGTGTTCAGCGTCTGAGTCGGTTCCTGTGTTCAGCGTCTGAGTCGGTTCCTGTGTTCAGCGTCTGAGTCGGTTCCTGTGTTCAGCGTCTGAGTCGGTTCCTGTGTTCAGCGTCTGAGTCGGTTCCTGTGTTCAGCGTCTGAGTCGGTTCCTGTGTTCAGCGTCTGAGTCGGTTCCTGTGTTCAGCGTCTGAGTCGGTTCCTGTGTTCAGCGTCTGAGTCGGTTCCTGTGTTCAGCGTCTGAGTCGGTTCCTGTGTTCAGCGTCTGAGTCGGTTCCTGTGTTCAGCGTCTGAGTCGGTTCATGTGTTCAGCGTCTGAGTCGGTTCATGTGTTCAGCGTCTGAGTCGGTTCATGTGTTCAGGTCAGCGTCTGAGTCGGTTCCTGTGTTCAGCGTCTGAGTCGGTTCCTGTGTTCAGCGTCTGACTGTGTTCAGCGTCTGAGTCGGTTCCTGTGTTCAGCGTCTGACTGTGTTCAGCGTCTGAGTCGGTTCATGTGTTCAGGTCAGCATCTGAGTCGGTTCATGTGTTCAGCGTCTGAGTCGGTTCATGTGTTCAGCGCCTGAGTCGGTTCATGTGTTCAGCGTCTGAGTCGGTTCATGTGTTCAGCGTCTGAGTCGGTTCATGTGTTCAGCGTCTGAGTCGGTTCATGTGTTCAGCGTCTGAGTCGGTTCATGTGTTCAGCGTCTGAGTCGGTTCATGTGTTCAGCGTCTGAGTCGGTTCATGTGTTCAGCGTCTGAGTCGGTTCATGTGTTCAGCGTCTGAGTCGGTTCATGTGTTCAGGTCAGCGTCTGAGTGGTTCATGTGTTCAGCGTCTGAGCGGTTCATGTGTTCAGCGTCTGAGTCGGTTCATGTGTTCAGCGTCTGAGTCGGTTCATGTGTTCAGCGTCTGAGTCGGTTCATGTGTTCAGCGTCTGAGTCGGTTCATGTGTTCAGCGTCTGAGTCGGTTCATGAGTTCAGGTCAGCGTCTCAGTCGGTTCATGTGTTCAGGTCAGCGTCTCAGTCGGTTCATGTGTTCAGCGTCTGAGTCGGTTCATGAGTTCAGGTCAGCGTCTGAGTCGGTTCATGTGTTCAGGTCAGCGTCTGAGTCGGTTCATGTGTTCAGGTCAGCGTCTGAGTCGGTTCATGTGTTCAGCGTCTGAGTCGGTTCATGAGTTCAGGTCAGCGTCTGAGTCGGTTCATGAGTTCAGCGTCTCAGTCGGTTCATGAGTTCAGGTCAGCGTCTCAGTCGGTTCATGTGTTCAGCGTCTCAGTCGGTTCATGTGTTCAGCGTCTCAGTCGGTTCATGTGTTCAGCGTCTGAGTCGGTTCATGAGTTCAGCGTCTGAGTCGGTTCATGAGTTCAGGTCAGCGTCTGAGTCGGTTCATGTGTTCAGGTCAGCGTCTGAGTCGGTTCATGTGTTCAGGTCAGCGTCTGAGTCGGTTCATGTGTTCAGGTCAGCGTCTGAGTCGGGTCAGCGTCTGAGTCGGTTCATGAGTTCAGGTCAGCATCTGAGTCGGTTCATGAGTTCAGGTCAGCGTCTGAGTCGGTTCATGAGTTCAGGTCAGCGTCTGAGTCGGTTCATGTGTTCAGGTCAGCGTCTGAGTCGGTTCATGTGTTCAGGTCAGCGTCTGAGTCGGGTCAGCGTCTGAGTCGGTTCATGAGTTCAGGTCAGCGTCTGAGTCGGTTCATGTGTTCAGGTCAGCGTCTGAGTCGGTTCATGTGTTCAGCGTCTGAGTCGGTTCATGTGTTCAGGTCAGCGTCTGAGTCGGTTCATGTGTTCAGGTCAGCGTCTGAGTCGGTTCATGTGTTCAGCGTCTGAGTCGGTTCATGTGTTCAGCGTCTGAGTCGGTTCATGTGTTCTGGTCAGCGTCTGAGTCGGTTCATGTGTTCAGGTCAGCGTCTGAGTCGGTTCATGTGTTCAGCGTCTGAGTCGGTTCATGTGTTCAGCGTCTGAGTCGGTTCATGTGTTCAGCGTCTGAGTCGGTTCATGTGTTCAGCGTCTGAGTCGGGTCATGTGTTCAGCGTCTGAGTCGGTTCATGTGTTCAGCGTCTGAGTCGGTTCATGTGTTCAGCGTCTGAGTCGGTTCATGTGTTCAGCGTCTGAGTCGGTTCATGTGTTCAGCGTCTGAGTCGGTTCATGTGTTCAGCGTCTGAGTCGGTTCATGTGTTCAGCGTCTGAGTCGGTTCATGTGTTCAGCGTCTGAGTCGGTTCATGTGTTCAGCGTCTGAGTCGGTTCATGTGTTCAGCGTCTGAGTCGGTTCATGTGTTCAGCGTCTGAGTCGGTTCATGTGTTCAGCGTCTGAGTCGGTTCATGTGTTCAGCGTCTGAGTCGGTTCATGTGTTCAGCGTCTGAGTCGGTTCATGTGTTCAGCGTCTGAGTCGGTTCATGTGTTCAGCGTCTGAGTCGGTTCATGTGTTCAGCGTCTGAGTCGGTTCATGTGTTCAGCGTCTGAGTCGGTTCCTGTGTTCAGCGTCTGAGTCGGTTCCTGTGTTCAGCGTCTGAGTCGGTTCCTGTGTTCAGCGTCTGAGTCGGTTCCTGTGTTCAGCGTCTGAGTCGGTTCATGTGTTCAGCGTCTGAGTCGGTTCATGTGTTCAGCGTCTGAGTCGGTTCATGTGTTCAGCGTCTGAGTCGGTTCCTGTGTTAAGCGTCTGACTGTGTTCAGCGTCTGAGTCGGTTCATGTGTTCAGCGTCTGAGTCGGTTCATGTGTTCAGCGTCTGAGTCGGTTCATGAGTTCAGGTCAGTGTTTGAGTCGGTTCCTGTGTTCAGCGTCTGACTGTGTTCAGCGTCTGAGTCGGTTCATGTGTTCAGCGTCTGAGTCGGTTCATGTGTTCAGCTTCAGCGTCTGAGTCGGTTCCTGTGTTCAGCGTCTGAGTCGGTTCATGTGTTCAGCGTCTGAGTCGGTTCATGTGTTCAGCGTCTGAGTCGGTTCATGTGTTCAGCGTCTGAGTCGGTTCCTGTGTTAAGCGTCTGACTGTGTTCAGCGTCTGAGTCGGTTCATGTGTTCAGCGTCTGAGTCGGTTCATGTGTTCAGCGTCTGAGTCGGTTCATGAGTTCAGGTCAGTGTTTGAGTCGGTTCCTGTGTTCAGCGTCTGACTGTGTTCAGCGTCTGAGTCGGTTCATGTGTTCAGCTTCAGCGTCTGAGTCGGTTCATGTGTTCAGCGTCTGAGTCGGTTCATGAGTTCAGGTCAGCGTTTGAGTCGGTTCCTGTGTTCAGCGTCTGACTGTGTTCAGCGTCTGAGTCGGTTCCTGTGTTCAGCGTCTGAGTCGGTTCCTGTGTTCAGCGTCTGACTGTGTTCAGCGTCTGAGTCGGTTCATGTGTTCAGCGTCTCAGTCGGTTCATGTGTTCAGCGTCTGAGTCGGTTCATGTGTTCAGCGTCTCAGTCGGTTCCTGTGTTCAGCGTCTGAGTCGGTTCCTGTGTTCAGCGTCTGACTGTGTTCAGCGTCTGAGTCGGTTCATGTGTTCAGCGTCTCAGTCGGTTCATGTGTTCAGCGTCTGAGTCGGTTCATGTGTTCAGCGTCTCAGTCGGTTCATGTGTTCAGCGTCTGAGTCGGTTCATGAGTTCAGCGTCTGAGTCGGTTCATGAGTTCAGGTCAGCGTCTGAGTCGGTTCATGTGTTCAGGTCAGCGTCTGAGTCGGTTCATGTGTTCAGGTCAGCGTCTGAGTCGGTTCATGTGTTCAGGTCAGCGTCTGAGTCGGTTCATGTGTTCAGGTCAGCGTCTGAGTCGGTTCATGTGTTCAGCGTCTGAGTCGGTTCATGTGTACAGGTCAGCGTCTGAGTCGGTTCATGTGTTCAGCGTCTGAGTCGGTTCATGTGTTCAGGTCAGCGTCTGAGTCGGTTCATGTGTTCAGGTCAGCGTCTGAGTCGGTTCATGAGTTCAGGTCAGCGTCTGAGTCGGTTCATGTGTTCAGCGTCTGAGTCGGTTCATGTGTTCAGGTCAGCGTCTGAGTCGGTTCATGTGTTCAGGTCAGCGTCTGAGTCGGTTCATGTGTTCAGGTCAGCGTCTGAGTCGGTTCATGTGTTCAGCGTCTGAGTCGGTTCATGTGTTCAGCGTCTGAGTCGGTTCATGAGTTCAGCGTCTGAGTCGGGTCATGTGTTCAGCGTCTGAGTCGGTTCATGTGTTCAGCGTCTGAGTCGGTTCATGTGTTCAGCGTCTGAGTCGGTTCATGTGTTCAGGTCAGCGTCTGAGTCGGTTCATGTGTTCAGGTCAGCGTCTGAGTCGGTTCATGTGTTCAGGTCAGCGTCTGAGTCGGTTCATGTGTTCAGGTCAGCGTCTGAGTCGGTTCATGAGTTCAGGTCAGCGTTTGAGTCGGTTCATGTGTTCAGGTCAGCGTCTGAGTCGGTTCATGTGTTCAGGTCAGCGTCTGAGTCGGTTCATGAGTTCAGGTCAGCGTCTGAGTCGGTTCATGAGTTCAGGTCAGCGTCTGAGTCGGTTCATGTGTTCAGGTCAGCGTCTGAGTCGGTTCATGTGTTCAGGTCAGCGTCTGAGTCGGTTCATGTGTTCAGCGTCTGAGTCGGTTCATGAGTTCAGCGTCTGAGTCGGGTCGTGTGTTCAGCGTCTGAGTCGGTTCATGTGTTCAGCGTCTGAGTCGGTTCATCGGGTCATGTGTTTAGCGTCTGAGTCGGTTCATGTGTTCAGCGTCTGAGTCGGTTCATGAGTTCAGCGTCTGAGTCGGGTCATGTGTTCAGCGTCTGAGTCGGTTCATGTGTTCAGCGTCTGAGTCGGTTCATGTGTTCAGGTCAGAGTCTGAGTCGGTTCATGTGTTCAGCGTCTGAGTCGGTTCATGTGTTCAGCGTCTGAGTCGGTTCATGTGTTCAGCGTCTGAGTCGGTTCATCGGGTCGTGTGTTTAGCGTCTGAGTCGGTTCATGTGTTCAGCGTCTGAGTCGGTTCATGAGTTCAGCGTCTGAGTCGGGTCATGTGTTCAGCGTCTGAGTCGGTTCATGTGTTCAGCGTCTGAGTCGGTTCATGTGTTCAGGTCAGAGTCTGAGTCGGTTCATGTGTTCAGGTCAGCGTCTGAGTCGGTTCACGAGTTCAGCGTCTGAGTCGGTTCACGTGTTCAGCGTCTGAGTCGGTTCACGTGTTCAGCGTCTGAGTCGGTTCACGTGTTCAGCGTCTGAGTCGGTTCACGTGTTCAGCGTCTGAGTCGGTTCACGTGTTCAGCGTCTGAGTCGGTTCACGTGTTCAGCGTCTGAGTCGGTTCACGTGTTCAGCGTCTGAGTCGGTTCACGTGTTCAGCGTCTGAGTCGGTTCACGTGTTCAGCGTCTGAGTCGGTTCACGTGTTCAGCGTCTGAGTCGGTTCACGTGTTCAGCGTCTGAGTCGGTTCACGTGTTCAGCGTCTGAGTCGGTTCACGTGTTCAGCGTCTGAGTCGGTTCACGTGTTCAGCGTCTGAGTCGGTTCACGTGTTCAGCGTCTGAGTCGGTTCACGTGTTCAGCGTCTGAGTCGGTTCACGTGTTCAGCGTCTGAGTCGGTTCACGTGTTCAGCGTCTGAGTCGGTTCACGTGTTCAGCGTCTGAGTCGGTTCACGTGTTCAGCGTCTGAGTCGGTTCATGTGTTTGATGTGAACAGCAATGATAGAACAATGTTTAAAATGAAGTCCTAGCTTTCCAAATTTGTTCAAATATTTAAAGGGCTCATATATCAAGATCAGTCTCATGGTTTTTGATCTTGTGATATAAAAGACAGATGGGTTCACATCTGTCACATGACCTTCCACATTTATGCCCACAGAACTGATAACTGCTGAAAACTCCTGCTCTTCCTGCGTGTTTATAGCTGCAGATCCTTCTTTAATCTCTTAACATGATTCCTGCTGGTTTCACACAGTTTGAGCTGGAGTGAACGTGCAGAGAAAGGGTGGAGAGTAAAAAACAGTAACAATAAACCTGAAGCGCAGGAGGAAAACGAGCATCAGTAATGTAGTCTTTTGACCCTTAGCCTTTCTGTCTCATGTTTCTCTTCCAGAACTCGATTCGTCACAATCTGTCCTTAAACCGCTATTTCATCAAAGTGCCCCGATCCCAGGAGGAGCCGGGAAAAGGCTCGTTCTGGAGGATAGATCCCTCATCCGAGGGGAAGCTCGTCGAACAGGCGTTTCGTAAGCGTCGGCCTCGTGGCGTTCCCTGCTTCCGGACTCCCCTCGGCCCGCTATCATCCAGGTGATCCGGGTTTACTGTAACCCTATCGACAGTGTGTTTATTACTGTAACCCTATCGGGAGAGAGAGTTTATTACTGTAACTCTCGGGTGGATCATGTGTTTGCGGTGCCTGTGGAACAGTTGACCAGTGTGTGTTACTGAACCAGCAGGGCATTATCTTAAATCAGAGCTAAAAGCGCATCTATTATCTTTAATCCTCCTGAAGTCTGATGTTCTTTATGTCATGCATGACTTTTTTTTATCTTTTGCCTGCGATTTTTATTTATTTATTTATTTATTGCATTTTTATTTGTATTTGTAACTTATTTAAATCATTGTTCAGAACACTGGTCAACCGTCTCTGTTTTTAACTGCTTTATAAAAAAACTAAGATTAGTTTTCCTCTCTCTCCCTCTCAGGAGCGCTCCGGCGTCTCCGAACCACACTGGGGCGCTGTCGGCCCACTCCAGCGGCGTTCAGACTCCAGACAGCTTATCTAGGGAAGGCTCGCCTGTTCCCATGGACCCTGATCCCGCTCCGGCTCCGGCTCCGGCCATCCAGCCCAAACTAGCAGTCATTCAGGAGGCCTGTTTCACACAGAACACTGCAGGTAACGGCAGGGATAGAAGTGTGCCGCTGCTAACACTAGAGCAGGAGAGGAAGTGTGTGTGTGTGTGTGTGTGTGTGTGTGTTTCTCAGGCCTACAGCTCGGACTCCAGTGATAGAGACTCCAGACTTGACTCAGACTCAAGTGATAAAGACTCCAGACTTGACTCAGACTCCAGTGATAAAGAATCCAGACTTGACCTGGACTCTAGTGATAAAGACTCCAGACTTGACTTGACTCGAACTCCAGTGATAAAGACTCCGGACTTGACTTGACTCGGACTCCAGTGATAAAGACTCCGGACTTGACTCGGACTCCAGTGATAAAGACTCCGGACTTGACTTGACTCGGACTCCAGTGATAAAGACTCCGGACTTGACTTGACTCGGACTCCAGTGATAAAGACTCCGGACTTGACTCGGACTCCAGTGATAAAGACTCCGGACTTGACTCGGACTCCAGTGATAAAGACTCCGGACTTGACTTGACTCGAACTCCAGTGATAAAGACTCCGGACTTGACTTGACTCGGACTCCAGTGATAAAGACTCCGGACTTGACTTGACTCGAACTCCAGTGATAAAGACTCCGGACTTGACTCGGACTCCAGTGATAAAGACTCCAGACTTGACTCGGACTCCAGTGATAAAGACTTGACTCAGACTCAAGGGCCAGTTGTTCAAAAAGTTTAATCTGGATCAGAATAATCTGGATTTGGAAATCCCATGTTTTGCTATCCAGGATCAGGTAATCCATCTTACTTTTGTGCCGGTTTTTCAAAGCAAAATTGGATTGGATCACCCTGATCTGGATGTAAACTTTTTCCGATTACCAAATCTGGATTACTGGTGCTCTACGGAACCCCCAAAGGGACATGGTCATGTAAAAAATATGAAATATTTCAATGCTTTTGCGTTCTCTCAGAAAAGTTTTGTATAGCGTTCACCAAAGAAACGTTGTTCGCTTGCAAAGATCTTTTGACTGGTTCATCTCTTATGATTGTGCCAATGTAGTTTAGAAATAGTGATAAAACACTTTGAATTAAAAAAAAAAAAAAAAAAAAAAATTTTTTTTATAGCTGTTTGGGGATTATTTAATGGCGGAAAAATCTCTTATTTCCTTTGCAGTAGGCTACCGAAAGGCTTAATATGTAGCCTAATGTCAACTTCTAATGTATTACTTTAACAGTTAAGCTAATCAAAAGCAAAATAAAAATGAGTGTGTGTATATTACATTATACAAATGTTGTATTTTTGACCAATTTTAAAGTTTTACTACATTTTCTTCCTAGAATCCACCTTGAAATCCTACCTCCTTTGGGATCAGGATAATCCTGTTTTTTTTGGATCAAAGTTATCCAAATCCTACTGACAAGTTTTGAACAACACAAACTGAAGGTTTGATCCAGATTAAAACTAGGATTGGATTCCGTGATCTAATCTGATTTCAGATTCCTTCTTTCCCTTTTGAACAACCCATTTTCAAGATTTGATCCAATCCGATAACCAAAATCCGATCAGCTTACCTTTGAACAACTGGCCCCAAGTGATAAAGACTCTAGACTTGACTCCGACTCCAGTGATAAAGACTCCAGTGATAGAGACTCCAGACTTGACTCGGACTCCAGTAATAGAGACTCCGGACTTGACTTGGACTCAAGTGATAAAGACTCCAGACTTGACTCAGACTCCAGTGATAGAGACTTCAGACTTGACTTGGACTCCAATAATAAAGGCTTGACTCAGACTCCAGTGATAAAGACTCCAGACTTGACTCGGACTCCAGTAATAGAGACTCCAGACTTAGACTCGGACTCCAGTGATAAAGACTCCAGACTTGACTCGGACTCCAGTGATAGAGACTCCAGACTTAGACTCAAGTGATAAAGACTCCGGACTTGACTCGAACTCCAGTGATAAAGAATCCAGACTTGACTCGGACTCCAGTGATAAAGACTCCAGACTTGACTTGACTCGAACTCCAGTGATAAAGACTCCGGACTTGACTCGGACTCCAGTGATAAAGAATCTGGACTTGACTCGGACTCCAGTGATAAATACTCCAGATTTGACTCGAACTTCAGCTTAAAGACTTGTGAACATCTCTGGTCTGACCTGGTTTACTCCCACAGGTTCTCCTCTGAACACGCAGCCGGTCCTCATCACAGTGCAGCGGCAGCTCTCTCAGACCCTGAAGCCCCTGACCTACACTGTAGCTACTCCGGTGTCCTCCGCGTCCCAGCAGCCCCTGCAGACGGTCCATGTGGTGCACCAGATCCCGGCGGTGTCCATGGCGACCGTCACCGGCCTGTCTGTGGCCGAGCCGGTGTTCGCGCGTGAGAACGGAGAGCACCAGGAGGTCAAAGGTGAGCGTGTGGAAGCTCTGTGATAATAGGGCTGAATATCAGAAGCTCTGTGGAATACTTGATACTGATTGGCCGAGGTCTGATTTCCGGGTGTGTGTTTGTCCAGCTTCCTTCAATCTGGAGACTCGCTCTCTCCCGTTCCATCTTTGTCTGAGTTCAGGCTTCAGTATCAGTCACTGTAATATCGCTGTCGTGTCTTTGACACTGTAATGGATTATAAAAATAAACAGCTAAGAGTTTTAAAACCATTTCAAGTCATATCAATATTTTTTTGTCCAAATAACTATTTATTTGGTTTAATTTGTGTAATTAATGGTATGACTGTTACTACGTCCTGTTTAAAGATGTTTGTTGAACCGTTCTTCTTTGTGGAAGCTTCAAGTTCAACTCTCATCAATATTTTGTCCAGTTATTATGTGGAAAGTATCTGAGTATGATGTATAATATCATAACTCATATCAGAAATCCTCTGTAATGCTGTGTGTCTTTTATGTCTCAGTGAAAGTGGAGCCGGTTCCCTCCATCACGACGTCTCTGGGCGGGGCGGCCCGTGTTCTGCAGACGGTCACTATCGTGGGTCAGCACCAGCTGCCGGTCAAGGCCATCACTCAGAACGGGACGCATGTGGTCTCAGCGGTCCAGGGCTCCGGCAGCACCGGTGAGCCTCTCTCACATCACTAACCCTTCAGGAAGGGTTACAGCTTGGGTTATTCCAGTATTTATAGCATGGGTTATTACAGTATTTATAGAATGGGTTATTACAGTATTTACACAATGGGTTAATATAGTATTTACAGCATGGGTTATTACAGTATTTACAGCATGCGTTATTACAGTATTTACAGCTTGGGTTATTACAGTATTTACAGCTTGGGTTATTAGTATTTACAGCATGGGTTATTACAGTATTTACAGCATGGGTTATTACAGTATTTACAGCATGGGTTATTACAGTATTTACAGCATGGGTTATTACAGTATTTACAGCATGGGTTATTACAGTATTTACAGCTTGGGTTATTAGTATTTACAGCATGGGTTATTACAGTATTTACAGCATGCGTTATTACAGTATTTACAGCTTGGGTTATTACAGTATTTACAGCTTGGGTTATTAGTATTTACAGCATGGGTTATTACAGTATTTACAGCTTGGGTTATTAGTATTTACAGCATGGGTTATTACAGTATTTACAGCATGGGTTATTACAGTATTTACAGCATGGGTTATTACAGTATTTACAGCTTGGGTTATTAGTGTTTACAGCGTGGGTTATTACAGTATTTACAGCATGGGTTATTACAGTGTTTACAGCATGGGTTACTAGAATGGGTTACTACAGTATTTACAGAATGGGTTACTACAGTATTTACAGAATGGGTTACTACAGTATTTACAGCTTGGGTTATTACAGTATTTACAGCATGGGTTACTACAGTATTTACAGAATGGGTTACTACAGTATTTACAGCATGGGTTACTACAGTATTTACAGAATGGGTTATTACAGTATTTACAGCATGGGTTATTACAGTATTTACAGAATGGGTTACTACAGTATTTACAGAATGGGTTATTACAGTATTTACAGAATGGGTTATTACAGTATTTACAGCATGGGTTACTACTGTATTTACAGAATGGGTTACTACAGTATTTACAGCATGGGTTATTACAGTATTTACAGAATGGGTTATTACAGTATTTACAGCATGGGTTACTACAGTATTTACAGCATGGGTTATTACGGTATTTACAGCATGGGTTACTACATTATTTACAGAATGGGTTACTACAGTATTTACAGCATGGGTTACTACAGTATTTACAGCATGGGTTACTACAGTATTTACAGCATGGGTTACTACAGTATTTACAGCATGGGTTATTACGGTATTTACAGCATGGGTTATTACGGTATTTACAGCATGGGTTATTACAGTATTTACAGCATGGGTTATTACAGTGTTTACACAGCTTGGGTTATTAGTGTTTACAGCATGGGTTACTACAGTATTTATAGCATGGGTTACTACAGTATTTACAGAATGGGTTACTACAGTATTTATAGCATGGTTTATTACAGTATTTACAGCATGGGTTATTACAGTATTTACAGCATGGGTTACTACAGTATTTACAGCATGGGTTATTACAGTATTTACAGCATGGGTTACTACAGTATTTACAGAATGGGTTATTACAGTATTTACAGCATGGGTTACTACAGTATTTACAGAATGGGTTATTACAGTATTTACAGCATGGGTTATTACAGTATTTACAGCATGGGTTACTACAGTATTTACAGCATGGGTTACTACAGTATTTACAGCATGGGTTACTACAGTATTTACAGCATGGGTTACTACAGTATTTACAGCATGGGTTACTACAGTATTTACAGCATGGGTTACTACAGTATTTACAGCATGGGTTACTACAGTATTTACAGCATGGGTTATTACAGTATTTACAGCATGGGTTATTCCAGTATTTACAGCATGGGTTACTACAGTATTTACAGCAATGGTTACTACAGTATTTACAGCATGGGTTATTACAGTATTTACAGCATGGGTTACTACAGTATTTACAGCATGGGTTACTACAGTATTTACAGAATGGGTTATTCCAGTATTTACAGCATGGGTTATTACAGTGCTTGGAAGAGCCAGGACATTTTTTAATATAACTCTGATAGTATTCGTCTGAAAGAAGAATGTCATATCCACGTTATTCCTGACGACCTTACTGCGTTTTGAATTATGGGAGGCACTTCCGGTTTGGGGAACTTCCATCCAAAAAGACTGAAACGAATCATTTCAAATCATAAAGGTGCCCTACAAATAAAGCTGACCGTCAGTTTCCCTTCATGATTTATTTTCAGACATCATGAGAATAACGTTACACTTGGTATTTCAACGTGACATACGGTATAACAAGAATATCTACGGCAAGAGCTCTTTTCAGTCGCTGCTTTCTTTTCCTCGATTATTTTCATTTTTCCCTTTGCATTCCACTGTAAAAGTATGAAAAAGGACAACGTATACTGCACATTTTTGATCTGTTCTCCCGAATTTAATTTACGATATATTCCATTAATAATTCACTGGAATGCACGAAGAATCTCGTTATTCTCCTCAAATCCTCACGTCTCTTTCCAGGTTTGTTTTCACGGGTAAATGCGATTTATAATCTGTCAAAATGACGGAAATCACTTTGAAATAGTATCATGTAATGCTGAAGTTAATGAACATTTTTGATTAATGCAACATAAGTTACATAATACAGATATATATTACTACAGTGATATTTATCCCATCCGTTATTGCTGTGGACGTAATTTGGTCTGTTGAAATGCCTTGTTGATGCTTTTACACTTTTAAATTTCCTTTTAATGTCCGATGGTTGAAGGATGAGTAGATTAATGTCATCTCATTGTGACGCTTTTTTTAACGTATTGTGTTCAAGAGTTAGCCTTTTCACTGATTGTTTACAGCTTAACGGAAGTCACACCCATAATGCGCAGGAATAAGGTGGATACACCTCGGATGACTTGAGGGAGAGTAAATCATGGGCTAATTTTCATTTTTGGGTGAACTGTGCCTTGAATGCAGCGGAGCGCTTTGCTAATGCTAATGTCTGGTCCTCAGCGAGTCCGCTGCACATGCTAGCGACGCACGCCTCGGCTTCCGCGTCCCTCCCCACCAAACGCCAGAACGGAGAGCCGGACCAGCAGCCCGAACCCAAACGGGTCAAGACCGACTCCATCCCAGCGGAGAGAGACCAGCAGACCCACGCCGACTAGACCATCGTCTCCTGACCTCTGACCTCGACTCGTTCTCCTGCCGGCACCTCGTCACCCGTTCCTGAACCCCAGGTGCCAATACTGAGGTGAGATGAAGAGAGAAGCGGCTCTGGTCAACACTCACAGATATATGCACACTCATATACTCATATAGCCTACTTGAAGTCACAGAATGAAGCGTATTGTTGTTCCTGTCTGGCGTAACCCAGCGGAGAAGCTCGGGCTGATCGTGGACGAGCCCTGAACCCTGAACCCTGATCAAGCAGCCGATGACGATGGCGATGTAGATGTTTATGTAATTGTCACGCATGTGTATCAGACGTGTGTTCTCCGTTCCCAGAGATCCTGAACATTCACAGTCAGAAACGGACTCGCCAAACCTCGCTAAGACCGATTAGCTCTTACAGTGTCCGCTTCACACTCACGCATGGGAAAGTCGAGCGCTCTTCCCTTGGGAAAGGGAGCGTGTGCCGGTTTCTCCAGAATCATGGCAGCTAGCCTCCACGTCCAGCCAATGCAGTCTTGAGTAGATATGCAGTACTTTGTCGTATGTGTACTTTAGGATCTTATTTGTGTGTGTTTCCCAAGGCACAAATACTCAACAAAAACTTTTTCCCGTTCTGTTTTCTTTTTAAAGACGTGGACTTGTGGTCATGGAAATGAATGTATTCACTTCATTCTTACTTTTATTTTTTCAGAAGAAAAGAAACACTATTGAGGGTTAGAGTTACTCTCTAATTACATCAGATCAAAATGATGTTTACTCGCATCCTCTTTTTCATATTTTAACCAATAACCTATGAGATAGATATATTTCCATTTGTACTTTGTTAAAATATATCATCTTGCATGAACGTGTTGAGAAAATGTGCTGTGCCCGATTCGATTCCTGACGAAAGATGGAAGGGGAAAAAAATGCTAAATAATATTTTATACAATTGGGATCATTACTGCACTTACCTTTCGTTCCTAACCCTTCCTTTCCTCCCCGTTGTTTTCCTTTTATATCGGAGGTGTTGTTGGCTGTGTTTGTTATCTTTGTGTTTAAGTTGTCTCTCTGCCTGTTAATAATATTATTTTATTCTGTTCAAACAACTGAAAGTCTACACGGATGGAACGTGTTCCACAAGGAAAAATAAGTGGTAGATGTTGTTCAGCTTCAGTGGGTATATGCATTTTTTTTTATAAATTAAATTAAAGCTCCATAACTTCAGTGGTGTGTGTGTGTGAGTGAGTTGCTGCTGTGTGTCTCTAGATGGCGCTGATGATCAAACCTTCCTCACGGGGAACTTGACAGAAATAAGGGAAGGAGTCCTTGACCAAACATGAGCCGAGTCCCAGCCGGAGCCGAGCCGAGTGTTCAGGAGCGGCCCCTAACACTGTGAAGTCAAAGAGCAGAACAGAAAAACATTGCTCTTGTTTATTAAGGATATGAATGATTTATTGTGAAATACACTTTTCTCTCCGGGTTGCTGCTGGAAACAAAGAACTGATTTCTAGATAAAGATTGTGCAATTCATTTGTTGACAGAAACTACAGTCACTGTTAAACAGAAGTGATGAAATGACACGTTAATTGTTGCCTGTTAATGTCTTTGGAGTCATTACTGAAAGGGTTAGGCCTGTTTATTTCATCTGTACGTTTCTAAGCTTTCAGATGTTTCTTCGATTAGCTGACGAGTTACATGTGATGTTATAGCGATGTGCCTCATTAAAGGATCCTGATGATGAAGAGATGATGAAGATCCAGCTGTCCGTCTGAACGACTCGAGGCGTGATCATGCGTTCCCGAGCTGGCCAGAAGCGGCTGTAAGATGACGGAGTTTATACGTCACCGCACGATTAACTCTGGATTCTGTTCAGCACTTTCATAATACGTCGTGTTTCAAAGCAGATTTACATAAAATGCTTGTTTCACTGTTACAATTTAGGTATTTTTATCAGTTACTAATGATTGTTCTGGTTAATACTCAAGTATAGTAATATATCAATATGTCTGTTGTAATGGATTGTAATGTCACTCTCAAACAACGTTTCCATGAGCCGTTCCTGAACTTTCCCTCATTGTTTGCTGTGATTGTGAAATACTCCAGTATTCAATGGCTCAAATATCCACACACACAATAGCAGGGTGTGTCGTTCTCTGCGCTCTTGTGTTTGTCCAGCAGGTTTTACAGTTACAGTTCTTGTATTCTTCAGTGAACTTCCTCTAGGCTTCACGGAGACGTCCAGAGCGGCTGTTTGCTGTAAACACTCGCCGGTCCGTGAAGAACCAGATCCACTGGTTTCTGCCATCAGGGTCTCAGACTTCGGCCCTAATGAAAGTTTGCGGAGGCATATTCATAATGCTCGTTTTAACAGTTCAAATACTGGAAAAGCTGTACAACTTTAAGGTATGAATGAATTAAAAACCAGTGATTTTTCCACAATTCAGAATTAAAGCGGCTTCATTAAACAAGTGTTTCTCCAGAAAATACCAAAAGCAAGAAACTGGTGAATCATTTTCTGACCACTCTTTATTTCATAAAGAATAAAATGTGAAATATCTTTCAGTATTAACACGTTAAAAGTACAAAAACATAAATCGTGTATAAAGTGCTCATAGAAATGCATGACATTAAAAACTGTTCCCTGATGAATGACTTCATTTCTCAGCCAGTCCAGATGTGAAGGTTCGGTTAAACCCGTCCTGGTCCAGAGAAGCTCCTGTGGAGACTAGAACAGCAGGAACACTGATGAGTCCAGGCAACCACAGTTATGATGTATTAACTGATACATTATGAAGAAGAAAAAAAAAGACTGTGTAAAATTGTACAATAATCCTGCATTCATTTCGAAGCTTGTGACATAAACATAAACACACACATCAACCCGATCACATGTTTAGCGTTCATGTAAACACTACGTTCAGATTCATCTATCGGAATGAATTCAATCCGATTGAAGCAAAAGTTGTGCATGTAAACGCACCGGTTCCTGTCAGATCCGCTCCAGCTTCCCGATCATCCCGGGGTTCCTCAGGATCTCCATCTCCAGCTTCTTTTCCTCAGAACTTCGCTCATAAGCCTCGTTCACGATTCCCGAGTTTCCCCAGGTGATCCGCGTCGGGGCGTGATGCGTCCGCGAGCTCTTCCCGGGATCACTGCTCTTCTTCCCGGTGTCGGACAGCCGCTCGGAGAGTTTGCTCGCCCAGTGCACAAAGTTATCAAACCTCCTCTTCTCTAGATCCTCATAGGAAACTTTGATGTTCCCCGTGTACCACATGATCCACCAGAAAAGACTGAGGAAAACTATTAATGAGCCAGAGTAGATTAGAAAGTCTCCGTAAAATATTCCTTCCACTCGCAGATTGGCAAAAATCCCGAGTAAAAGCAAAGCGAACCCGATGATGTCGAACGCGAGTCCGAGGACGAGTAACGCGGCGCAGCCCATCGCGAACCTGCACACACTCTCTTTCTCGACTGGCATCTATTCTTCTTTACACCTGTAAAATACACCTGTGAAATACACCTGCTTGTGGCCCCGCCCTGCGTGTGACGTCACCCAGAACGAACCGGAAAGTGCGCATGCGCGCTCCCACACGCGGAGTTGTTTTGAGTGCTGCATTATTAATTTTAACAATACCGCCTCGATCATGGACTTGATTTGAACACTGAGATGATTGGTGAAACAAAGAGGTAACTAATCATAAACAGTTTTAATTTGTGTGAAAATGATTTTTTTTTCTTCAAAGGTTCCTAACTTCTTGTTTAGGAGAAAATAGTCTGAGATGAATGTGTGAAGAAAACAAAGAAATATGAAGGTAGTGTCATTCCTAATTAAGCTGTATTTATAAAGAGTGTGAAAATATGATTTCATTTGTAATTAATTGGTTTAATTTGCATTAAACACTTTACAATAAGGTTACATTAGTTAATGCATTGACTAACAATGAGCAACACATTAGTTACAGTGGCCTATTTATTCATCTGTTAATGTTAGTTCATACAAAACTTGTGTTGATGATCATGTCAGCTCAGGTTCATTAAATAATATGACTTTTGATTTTAATAATGTATTAGTAAATGTTGAAATTAACATTACATAAGATAAATAAATGCTGTAGAAGTATTTTTCATTGTTAGTTCATAACTTATTGTAAAGTGTAACCATTTAATTTTGCATTGTTTTTAGCCTATGCTATAAACATGCTAGCCATTAAATTAGCTGTACTGTAGTGAAACAATGGACTACTACGCTATTTTATTCTAAAAATAATTTCCTATGTTGTTATACGGAACTGTGTGACTGAAACCTGAACCGGAAGTGACCGGCAGATGGCGCTAGTGATCTTCGCGAGCACTGCAGACATGCGCAGTGTGAGATAATCTAATCAAACATGGCACCCCAAAGTGAGCAGAATCATTCATTTATATGTCCGTTTCCACTGTGTGAGTGAATATTAAACATTATAACACTCTTCTGCAGAATAACCCGTGTGTATCTGAAAGCTTGTGTCAGTGTGCACAGATATTCCTCCAGAAACACGGAGATCCTGTCCGGCACAAACATAATGAGCTGCTGGAAATAATTGTGTCCTGAGGGAAAAGAGCCAGTGAAAAGCTTGTATTTTTGTAAACTGTTCATTGAATACGTCCAAGAAACGAACGCTGAACGGAGCAGGACTTTTTTAGTGTGAAAGAATGTGACAGTCAAAGATGTTGAGCTTTTCCCGACGGCATTAAACGCAAATGTTAATGTATATTGACTGATCATAAATACAGCAGTGAAGTAAGGCTCTCCTCCTCTTCCTCGCTGAAGATGCTCTTCTTCAGCTGTTAAACTAAGACAAACTCTCCCGCATTGTTGGATCCACAATAGCTTTATATCATGCTGTATATTGAGATCATTGGTGTGAAGGACGGTACATTATTCATCACTCAAAACTGTACTTTTAATAACCTGAATAAAGCCTGGACGTGTTTAAACTGATGATTCTGTGAGTATCCTTCGACAGCTTGCAGCAGCAGCACATTTGTCCAGCACTAAAACATCATGTAAGATCTAAAAATGTTGCAGATTTCTCTGTTTTGTTAAGTCACCTTCGGTTATAGCGCTTTTTATGTTTTTTTGTTTCATTACATTTCATAGCAGCTTTACACTGTTAATAGGAGATTACAGTCACAGAGATTGTTTAGGCTTTACAGCAACTCTAGAATAAAGTTATTGACCAACTAAAGTTAGTTTTGATTGATTCACTTCCGTTGTAAGCAGGGCTTGACATTAACTTTTTTGCTCACTAGCCAACGTGGCTAGTGGTTTTCCAAAGTTAGCCACACAGCATTTTTACTAGCCACATTTTTGTTGTTGTGAAATTACCTGATAAAAGTTGACTATGGCGTGCTAAAATTTACTTGAACTAGATTTACAACCCTTTTAAATGTAAAACCACTGTACACACCCAAATCAAGACTACATAAATATAACAATACAGGTCATTATCATTAGCTCTGATAAGGTTGTGTGTAAAGCTCCTTTTTTCTTTTTTTTTATAAAACCATGTATTATGTATTATATGTCGCCACATAGCTCCACCGGCATACGACGTAACTCCAGCAGGGCAGCTATAGCTGTCTCTTCGTTTCGGTCACTAGCGCGCAAGGCAACACTGTGTGCATGTAATACTCATTAGGGCTGTCAAAATTGCTCAAAAATGACGTTCGAATATTCCCTCTAAAACAGTGGTTCCCAATTCCAGTCCTCGTGACCCACTGCTCTGCACATTTTGTATGTCTCTCTTATCTGACACACTCAGTTCAGTTCATGGAGTCTCTCCTAATGAGCTGATGATCTGGTTCAGGTGTGTTAAATAAGGGAGACATACAAAATGTGCAGAGCAGTGGGTCACGAGGACTGGTTGCGCATTTTGTCAATGACGCGCATTACGTCAATAACAAGACAAATTAATACAAAGAGACATAACTACTTGTATAGGTAGTTTATTTAAGTTTAAACATATTTTACATTAACGTATACTACACATAAACAAGTAAATCAACTAATGGCCAAGACCGCAGACCTCACTCTCGCTCGCTCACTCGCAGGCACTCTCTCGCCCTCACCCTCACCCTGCATTCACACCATACGCGAATAGAGCGTCTGGCGCGAGTGATTTCAATGTTAAGTCAATGTAAAGACGCGTTTACGCGCGTCTGGAGGTCTTGCGCCGCGAATGAGGCGCTCTCTGCGCATAACGGTTTAAATGAACATCAACAATAAGCAAATGTTGAGTGCTGATCAAGAGTTTTGTGCAAGCAATTTAAGGTCGCGACTCTTATAGCAGGCTTCATTCAGTGATTGAAACAAATATTATTAACATTAATTAAAGTTTTACAGTATATAGAACCGACATTGAATGCTCCGAGCGAGCTGTGCTGTGGTAAACATGGAACTTTTCCTTGACATGAAACGGTAAATAATCAAACCAGTGGAAGCCTGCAGTGCATGAAACTGCTGTATCTAACCTACCTTATTCATGCAATATCTATTCAGTCAGTACAGTAGCCTACACTTTAGTAATGTTTCTGTTTAACGTTAACGCTTCTTCCTGTTACCTGTCCCTGACCCCTCAGGCAGCCGCGCCTCTGCTACCGCCGGCGTTTTTCCACATTCGAATATTCATTTTCACCTTCAAAATTCTGTTTTTAAAACTTATTCGAATATATGTTGGAATTTAGAATATTCGTTGACGTTGACGGTCCTAATACTCATGGGAGTTGTAGTGTCGTAGTGTCACACTTATTTCAGATGCCTTTAGAAAAGACTACAATTATTCAACCCACCAAAGTGGCTAGTAGAAGTGACTGTTACCCGCCACGAGCAAAATCCACCCGCATTTGGCGGGTTGGCGGGTGTTAATGTCAAGCCCTGGTTGTAATGATCATTATGGCTCGTTTCCAGTGAGCGGTACGGTACGGTACGGCACGATTCGGTACAGTAAACCCTGATCCGGCCAGCGTTTCTACCGCCAACAGTTCCCTTAAAGGCGTGGTGTAGCCTCTGTCGGAAAGAAGCGATCGACGTCATTTTAGCGCGAAGAAGAAAGGGACTTATGGCGCCATAATGGCGCTTTTCCATTTCCGTTTTTGTTTTTGCTGTTTTTTATTCAGGATACTGCGTCTGGCGCGTGCAATGATGACGCAGTGAATAGTGACGATTCTCTCTGACCAATCAGCAGTCTGCCATGATTTCACATCACATTTTAGTATCGCCTCAGCTCGCCTCAGCCCCGCTTAGAACCTCGCCGGAGGTGGTACGAAAAAAAGTACCTGGAAGCTGGTACAGGTACAACTTTTACACAGTGGAAAACCAAACAGAGCCGAGCCGAGTCGAGCCGAGCTGAGCTGAGGCGAGCTGGTACTGTGTAGTGGAAAAGCGCCAATAGTAAACAACAATGGATGACATTCAGCGGATCTTGTTCTTGCTTCTCGCCATGTTTGTCAGAAGAAGCCAAGCGCCGGCATTAGGCGTTTCCCTCAAATAGCGAGTGCGCAAAGTTCGGACTTGCCAAGTCCAGCTCAGGAGAAAGACCCCCGAGGACGCGAGTCCGGTAATTCTGCGTCACTCAGCTCGCTCTGCTGCTCCGGTTATCTCTGTGTATATTTTAGGCAACAATAAAACGAAATATGTTGTAAAACACTACTCTGCCTCTTTACGTTTCCATTTAAAAAAATCTTAAACATTATAGCCAGCCACACAAATATGGTTCAGGGAACGCGTATTGATTATATTCACTGCATGTAACGTTAGCCTATTTATAACAAAACGAAATATAAAACTCAACCCTGCCTCTTTTTGTTACATTTCAGTTTTATCAATAATAGCCATTATAAAAGTATAAGTAAGAGGTACAAGAAGCTATACAATAAGAAACAAAGCAAACAATTCAGTCAAACATACAAGGTCAGCGCTCTAGTCTAACACTACAACGGTAAAGTTAAATAGCCTAAATATAAAGTTATGAAACTTCACTCAGCCCTCAGGCAAAACGATTGGCCAGGGAACAAATTATAGCGATCTTCGCCCGTGACGTCACGACGCGGTTACGTGCGCTCTGGTTGGCAGAAGAAAAGTAATGGCCGCTTGCTGCGCAGCGCAAACACAGAAGAAAAATGGTTGTATCGTGCTGTGTGATCGGCTGTGTTAACAGGTTTGATAAGAGTAACCCCAAGAGCTTCTACCGCGTACCTCAACAGCCTGAATCAAGAAGAAAGCTTTGGATTTCTGCAATTAGGCGTCTAGAACCCAGCGGAAAACAATGGGAGCCAGCGGACCACGATCGCGTCTGCTAACTACATTATGTGCATTTTGCGTTAAAAATTAAAACTAATTTTGTAAATAAATGTTACTAGTAGGTTCTATCGCATTGATGGGTTAATTAATGAATGAATAACTGTACAAAATACCTCGGAAGACGTGTCAAAGTCAAAGTCTTTGTTTACATAACTTTTTGTGTGCATGCTAGTGTGACTGAGCAATGGAAGTATAATAACATTGATTATACTTCCATGGTGTGAGCATGTTGTTGACAGTGCAATTGTTGTTGTTGTTGTTTTTAAACAAGTTAAGGTATTAAAAAAACATCGTTGTGATATGCAGGTGTGAAAAGCAATGATCAGTCATCCCCTGATTATGTGCCATCTGTTAATATGGGATATGACAAGGATAAACATAATCCAGAACAACGGAAGGCAACGGTTTTCGTCGAATGCTAACACAGGGGTGGTGAAACCACTGATATGGACAGTCTTCACTTTCACATTTGATCATGCGTCCGTATTCAGGCTCGTTACAAATGCACCGAGTGGTCCTCTCATGATTGTTGTTGTCATCGATTTCCACCTCTTTGTTCCTGGATGTCGGTTGTTCCTCCAACTTCCCAGTTATGAGCTCTTTTAGGACGTGGTCCTTCATGAATAGTTCACATTTTTCCAGCAATCTTTTGCAAAACTGCTCATCTATAGAAATCCACACTATGACCATGCTTGCAGATGGATTGCACTTTGTGAACACAACAAAGTCACAATTCTGACAGTTAGTGATGCACATCTGCAGCTGTACTTGGGTGTAATATCGGTGACCTTTTTTCAGCTGTAGAGGCTGATCCAGACAGAAGTCTTTATCTTTTTTTGCTGCCTCCTCAACTGGAATATCCCTATGTTTATAAGGGCACTTGATTTCTAAAACGCCTTTCCCACAACAGTCACAAATACCATATACCATCTGGACTAACTCCTAAAAAAGGATGGGTAGGATCTATCACAAATCCAGAGAGTGCACATTTGAAATTCAGGTGGTTTATTTTCTGCCTGCACTCTTCTTCTGTCTCTGTGCCCCATTTAACTGCAGCATTCTTTGACAAGTCATAAACACGGTAACCAGAAATACCCCTTACTAAGTTATCAGGTGGTGTGGAGTCCTTCCTCACAAAAACATCATGAGCTTTAGATGCTGTGATCCTCCCCATTCTATGCTGGTACCACAACGGACTAATGTTTTGATTTCTTGAGGCCATTTCTAAGTTGCTGGCTTGAGCGTGAGACACTGAATATGATGCATACACTTCATCACATATCTTCGAGATGTCACCTTCACTGTCTTCTTGTCTTAAAGTTGACAACAGCTTGGGATATTTTTGTTCAACAGGATCAGGGTCAACTGTTGGTGCAACACTTATGGATGTGAAAAATGCAGCATTTGGTGCGATGGCGTACAATTCTTGAAGAACATCCTGTGGTGGAAGTGGTGATGAGCCATGTGCTTGGACGGAGTGTATTTCCTTTGTTCTTTTTCCCTTAATCTGGCCATACATTTCAGTAACTGTAGCTGGTATCACCTTTAAAAAAACACAGCTATTTTAGACAAATATCAATAAGATAACAACAACAAGGGATTTTTTTAAAGTAAACACACAACTTTCACTTACCTCCTTCCGAAATGTACAGTTCCACTGGCAGGCTTTGCTGGTAGAGCTCGACTTTGTTAAACCCATCTTTACTGCCATTTCCACCTTAAACAACAGTGCTCCTACGTGACTGCATACTTCTCCAAGCCTGAAATAATAATGACTCAATCAACAATATATAACAATATATAAATTGATTTTACACAATCTAAAAATTGAAATCTTGAAGATGAAAAAATAATGAAAATCTTATCCTACCCAGCCATGCAGGTGCAGTGGGCACAATACACTGATCCATTGGCTTTCTCCAAATACACCCAGGATTCATGGGGCTTGTCTCTTGCTCTCTGTGATGCTGTCACTTTTGTCTTTAATGCCATATATGGACACTGATGAGATCAATCTGATGAGATATGATTTCTTGAACGTGTCCACTCAATACATACCTGAAAAAAAAAAAAAAAAAAGTATGATGACATTAAAGACATAACCCAAAGATTGGGTACTGTACTGTGTGTATCATCTGTGTACATACCCTTATAAATTAAGGGCAAATTATTGTATTTTCATTCATACATTTTTACGTATATGTTAACCAATGTTATATATCAGAGGTAAGATAATTTTGATTCAAAATATAGCCCATGGATAAATTACACCTCTATTTTACTCTAGTTGTAACACATTTACCAGTTATCCTCAGTTAAAACAAGTAATATTCGTAATTATGACTTACTTATAGGCATCTAAAGATTTGTACGCCTTCATCGACTCTCTGGTAAACATAGATGGCGTGTCGATGAGATACAGGTAGATGTCGCCAAATGTCACATCTGGCCATGTGTCCGGGCTTTTGCTCCAATTCTCACTCAGGTGATATGGATCAGGCAGAGAACATGAACCCTGGTTATATAAAAGCTTAACCTTATATCTCCTTTTAGCTTCTTCGGACAAAGAATTAGCATATGCTGACAAAACACAGGTAGACTGCTGCGACATGTTTTGGTTCTTTCTGCCAACCAGTTCGTGCCCATGCCCATATCGTGACGTCACATTTGACTCCGGCGAACATCGCTATAGATTCACGAGACCAAAGATCGCCGTTAGATATACACAAGACGAATTATATCTCGTTTAAGCACTACTGAGACGTCAGAGTCAGCGGCAAACCTCAGAAGGACTAGCCGAGGAAAGGCTGTTCCAGGCGGGGTACATGAGCGCCGAGCGCCCACTGATCGCCTGAATCTCACAGCCTGGATCAAATTTTCATAAATCTTTATAAATATACCACAGATTTGAGCTTTAAACAACTATATTCTCGCCTGGAAAACTCTTAAAACTACATTTCATGACACAATAACAGTATTATTATATTTCAACTGTATATAAAAAAATGGCGCCTCTTATGTTGTCATTCCCCTTGTAGCACGAGCAAGTGACGACACTCTGTCAACCAATCAACGTCCTGCAGTGAGTCTAGCTCCGCCCTTTAGTACCGTACCGCTGTGCTAGGAACCCCAACGGAAGGGATCCGAAAAAGTGGTACGGCACGGTTTGGCATTTTGGTACCATTCACAACTTTTGAGAGTGGAAACCGAAATAATTGCGTACCGTACCGTACTGTACCGGTCAGTGGAAACGAGCCATTAGAGGCCGTTTACACGACACCATTCTAACAGAAAACAGAAACCTTTAATGCGTTCTGGCCGTTCATTTACACAACAGTGTTTGGAGCTCGAGAACGCAAACTTTTCAACTCCAAGGTGCAAGTTTAGAAAATCTTTGAAAACGTTATCATCTCTGTGTAAACTTCAAAAACGTGAATCTGTGAAAACGCTGATGGTGCACATACGCATGTTTACATGTTTACATGTTTAGTCTATAGATATGCACGTTTCAATATATATTTAAATTTACATTTATTCATTTAGCAGACATATATGTGTTCAGGCGTGTAGTCTTTCTTTGCAAAGTGACCTCAACAAATGACTTGTCTGGCATGAATAACACAGAATATTTGTGATCAACGTGTCGATGGTCTCGTGAGCACACATCACATACAGTCCTGATGTCTTCACAAGACCCTTAAACCTATTGGAAATGGTCAAATATTTACTTTCCCTGAACAGCTTTAGTGAAGAACAGCTTCAGACAAGCCGTTGATCTCATTACAGGACAGATTCTCAGAACCGACCGTTTACAGCAGGTCCAAAACTTCACATTTCAGAATGTCAGATCTCAGTGAGTCGGGATCGTTCCTGAGAGTCTGCCTTCCTCCCAGTCTTGATTTCCCAGAGGATCTGTAGTCCTGAAACGCTCGAGCTAACCCAGCATTTAAGCAGACATATTCTGCTATCAAACACATCCCAGCAAGCAATAAACGTCATTTCACCGTCTAGGTTACCTAGAGACCCGATATAGTCCAGCTATGAGTAGGTTAACTAGAGACCCGATATAGTCCAGCTATGAGTAGGTTAATAGAGACCAGATATAATCCAGCTATGAGTAGGTTAACTATAGACCCGATATAGTCCGGCTATGAGTAGGTTAACTATAGACCCGATATAGTCCAGCTATGAGTAGGTTAACTATAGACCGGATATAATCCAGCTATGAGTAGGTTAACTAGAGACCCGATATAGTCCAGCTATGAGTAGGTTAACTAGAGACCCGATATAGTCCAGCTATGAGTAGGTTAATAGAGACCAGATATAATCCAGCTATGAGTAGGTTAACTATAGACCCGATATAGTCCGGCTATGAGTAGGTTAACTATAGACCCGATATAGTCCAGCTATGAGTAGGTTAACTATAGACCGGATATAATCCAGCTATGAGTAGGTTAACTAGAGACCCGATATAGTCCGGCTACGAGTAGGTTAACTATAGACCCGATACAGTCCAGCTATGAGTAGGTAAACTATAGACCCGATACAGTCCAGCTATGAGTAGGTTAACTATAGACCTGATATAATCCAGCTATGAGTAGGTTAACTATAGACCCGATATAGTCCGGCTATAAGTAGGTTAACTATAGACCCGATATAGTCCAGCTATGAGTAGGTTAACTATAGACCGGATATATGAGTAGGTTAACTATTGACCCGATATAGTCCGGCTACAAGTAGGTTAACTATAGACCCGATATAGTCCGGCTATGAGTAGGTTAACTATAGACCCGATATAGTCCGGCTATGAGTAGGTTAACTATAGACCTGATATGGTCCAGCTATGAGTAGGTTAACTATAGACCCGATATATTCCGGCTATGAGTAGGTTAACTATAGACCTGATATGGTCCGGCTATGAGTAGGTTAACTATAGACCCGATATAGTCCGGCTATGAGTAGGTTAACTATAGACCTGATATGGTCCAGCTATGAGTAGGTTAACTATAGACCTGATATGGTCCAGCTATGAGTAGGTTAACTATAGAACCGATATAGTCCGGCTATGAGTAGGTTAACTATAGACCTGATATGGTCCAGCTATGAGTAGGTTAACTATTGACCCGATATAGTCCGGCTACGAGTAGGTTAACTATAGACCCGATACAGTCCAGCTATGAGTAGGTTAACTATAGACCTGATATAATCCGGCTATGAGTAGGTTAACTATAGACCGGATATATGAGTAGGTTAACTATTGACCCGTCTATGAGTAGGTTAACTATAGACCCGGCTATGAGTAGGTTAACTATAGACCCGATACAGTCCAGCTATGAGTAGGTTAACTATAGACCCGATATAATCCGGCTACGAGTAGGTTAACTATAGACCTGATATAATCCAGCTATGAGTAGGTTAACTATGGACCCGATATAGCCCAGCTATGAGTAGGTTAACTATAGACCCGATATAGTCCAGCTATGAGTAGGTTAACTATAGACCCGATATAATCCGGCTATGAGTAGGTTAACTATAGACCGGATATATGAGTAGGTTAACTATTGACCCGTCAATGAGTAGGTTAACTATAGACCCGGCTATGAGTAGGTTAACTATAGACCCGATACAGTCCAGCTATGAGTAGGTTAACTATAGACCCGATATAATCCGGCTACGAGTAGGTTAACTATAGACCTGATATAATCCAGCTATGAGTAGGTTAACTATAGACCCGATATAGTCCGGCTATGAGTAGGTTAACTATAGACCCGATATAGTCCAGCTATGAGTAGGTTAACTATAGACCCGATATAGTCCGGCTATGAGTAGGTTAACTATAGACCCGATATAGTCCGGCTACGAGTAGGTTAACTATTGACCCGATATAGTCCGGCTACGAGTAGGTTAACTATAGACCCGATATAGTCCGGCTATGAGTAGGTTAACTATAGACCTGATATAGTCCGGCTATGAGTAGGTTAACTATAGACCCGATATAGTCCGGCTATGAGTAGGTTAACTATAGACCTGATATGGTCCAGCTATGAGTAGGTTAACTATAGACCCGATATAGTCAAGCTATGAGTAGGTTAACTATAGACCCGATATAGTCCAGCTATGAGTAGGTTAACTATAGACCGGATATATGAGTAGGTTAACTATTGACCCGATATAGTCCGGCTACGAGTAGGTTAACTATAGACCCGATATAGTCCGGCTATGAGTAGGTTAACTATAGACCCAATATAGTCCGGCTATGAGTAGGTTAACTATAGACCTGATATGGTCCGGCTATGAGTAGGTTAACTATAGACCCGATATAGTCCGGCTATGAGTAGGTTAACTATAGACCTGATATGGTCCAGCTATGAGTAGGTTAACTATAGAACCGATATAGTCCGGCTATGAGTAGGTTAACTATAGACCTGATATGCTCCAGCTATGAGTAGGTTAACTATAGACCCGATATAGTCCGGCTATGAGTAGGTTAACTATAGACCCGATATAGTCCGGCCATGAGTAGGTTAACTATAGACCTGATATGGTCCAGCTATGAGTAGGTTAACTATAGACCCGATATAATCCAGCTATGAGTAGGTTAACTATAGACCCGATATAATCCGGCTACGAGTAGGTTAACTATAGACCCGATACAGTCCAGCTATGAGTAGGTTAACTATAGACCCGATATAGTCCAGCTATGAGTAGGTTAACTATAGACCCGATATAGTCCGGCTATGAGTAGGTTAACTATAGACCCGATATAGTCCGGCCATGAGTAGGTTAACTATAGACCTGATATGGTCCAGCTATGAGTAGGTTAACTATAGACCCGATATAGTCCGGCTATGAGTAGGTTAACTATAGACCTGATATGGTCCAGCTATGAGTAGGTTAACTATAGACCCGATATAGTCCGGCTATGAGTAGGTTAACTATAGACCCGATATAATCCGGCTACGAGTGGGTTAACTATAGACCCGATATAATCCGGCTATGAGTAGGTTAACTATAGACCCGATATAATCCGGCTATGAGTAGGTTAACTATAGAAGAATAGAATAGAATAGAATAGAATCGGGCATTTATATAGCGCTTTCATATGTACTACTGTACACCCAAAGCGCTTTACAATCATATCAGGGGATCTCTCCTCAACCACCACCAGTGTGCAGCATCCACTTGGATGATGCGACGGCAGCCACAGTACAACGGCGCCAGTGCGCTCACCACACACCGGATATAGGTGGAGAGAGAGTGATAGAGCCAATTCAATGGAAGGGGATTATTAGGAGGCCATGATTGGTAAGGGCCAATGGTGGAATGTGGCCAGGACACCGGGGTTACACCCCTACTCTTTACGAGAAATGCCATGGAATTTTTATTGACCACAGAGAGTCAGGACCTCGGTTTAACGTCTCATCCGAAGGACGGTTATAGATCTGATATAGTTATAGACCTGATATAGTCCGGCTATGAGTAGGTTAACTATAGACCGGATATATGAGTAGGTTAACTATTGACCCGGCTATGAGTAGGTTAACTATAGACCGGATATATGAGTAGGTTAACTATTGACCCGGCTATGAGTAGGTTAACTATAGACCCGGCTACGAGTGGGTTAACTATAGACCCGATATAGTCCGGCTATGAGTAGGTTAACTATAGACCCGATATAATCCGGCTATGAGTAGGTTAACTATAGACCCGATATAGTCCGGCTATGAGTAGGTTAACTATAGACCCGGCTACGAGTGGGTTAACTATAGACCCGATATAATCCGGCTATGAGTAGGTTAACTATAGACCCGATATAGTCCGGCTATGAGTAGGTTAACTATAGACCCGGCTACGAGTGGGTTAACTATAGACCCGATATAGTCCGGCTATGAGTAGGTTAACTATAGACCCGATATAATCCGGCTATGAGTAGGTTAACTATAGACCGGATATATGAGTAGGTTAACTATTGACCCGGCTATGAGTAGGTTAACTATAGACCCGGCTATGAGTAGGTTAACTATAGACCCGATACAGTCCGGCTATGCGTAGGTTAACTATAGACCGGATATATGAGTAGGTTAACTATTGACCCGGCTATGAGTAGGTTAACTATAGACCCGGCTATGAGTAGGTTAACTTTAGACCCGATATAATCCGGCTACGAGTAGTTTAACTATAGACCTATATATATGGATTTTTTTTATGCAAGGTGGAGTGTGAAAAATGCTCTTGTGTTGAGAAATGTGTTTGGAGAGTTAATTGGTAAAATAGCGATTCTATTTATTCATTTTTGTTTGTTTTGTTTGTTCTTTGTTTTTTCTTTCTTATGTGGTGCAAATATTGTTTTTAAACTAGTTGTTTGATTAAAAGAGTTTTAAAAGTCAAAAAGTCTCTTTCTTTCTCTCTCTCTCAATTCAATTCAATTCAAATGAGCTTTATTGGCATGACTTGTACAGTATTGCCAAAGCATTGGCCATTACATAAATGGATATTACATACAAAAATAATCAATAAATTCAATAAATCAATCAATCAGTAAACAAATGCATGAATACATTTATATATATAAAAAAACACCTATGTACATTTGTACCAACATTCAGACAAGATGAGAATGATTCTGACTTTAGTTTTGTCCACTGGCTGACTCTCTGAGTTTGTGGCAGGCTGTCACATATTTTGCTGCTGTTGTGATTGAGCTGGAGTTCTCTCCCAGAATATGCTTTAATTTTTCTGAATTTGGTAATGCCATAAAATGTGGTTCTAGTTGTTGGAATGTAGTGAAATCTCCCTATGTCTCTCTCTCTCTCTCTCCCTATCTCTCTCTCTCTTTCCCTATGTCTCTCTCTCTCTCTCTCCCTATCTCTCTCTCACTCTTTCTCTCTCTATCTCTCTCTCTCTCTCTCTCTCTCTCTCTCTCTCTCTCTCTCCCCCTCTCTCTCTCTCTCTCTCCCTCTCTCTCTCTCTCTTTCTCTCTCTCTCTCTCTCTCTCTCTCTCTCTCTCTCTCTCTCTCTGCCTCTTACCTGCAACTCTCCCAAACCTGGAGATATTTGACCACAGGTGTGACAGTATTTCCCAGGACGAGAGCGGTGTTGAACACCAGTGAGTCTGGGTTCACATCGAGGATAGTGCGATCGAGGATTTCTGGATCTGACTGTTGATGCTGAAGGCAGATTTAGTGACTCCCAGGGTCAAAGTTCACGGCTGTGTGTGTCAGTGCTCAAGGTCGTGGGTTATGGCTGACAGCTGGGTCGGGTTTGTGTGGTTGTTGAAGAATCCTTTAAATAATAATTAGTGTAAGTGCTGTACGTGTGGATGCCAGAGCCGTGTGTGTTATCTGACGAATGATGAATGTGTTCTCATGTTTAATCAAGCTGAAAGACTGGCGTCCTATGACACGTGTGTGTTCACCAGCGGATCTCAGGTAGACGTGTGCGTGTGCGTGTGCGTGCGTGTGTGTGTGTGTGTGTGTGTGTGTGTGTGTGTGTGTGTGTGATCCACAGGTGTTGATCCAGCAGTGATGAACACGAGGCCTGAAGCTCGAGGACACACACAGATCAGTCTTATCTCACACACCAGCTTGATCTACACACAGTTGACTCATCCACCTGTGCTGATTATGATTATGATTTTGTTGTCATTGCTGGCTGTTCTCTTAATGCTGTCTGAGAACTGAAGCCCACATGAGGAGTTGATAAAGCCCATGCGTACAGTATGTCTCGAGCGAGTGTGTGTTTCGTCACGTGACCTGTGTTGTGTTGTAGATCTTAAACACCGCATTCATCAGGAGCCAACTTCAGTTTATAACCTGTTAGAAGAAGAATAGAGTGACTGTCTTTATGTAGAGGACAAGAGGCATCCTCCAGAATAAGCTGCAGGTAAACGAGTGTGCTGATTGGCTGTAGGGTGTTTTGGGGGCGGGACATTCTCATCTCATAGAGCGTTTGATTGGACAGAAATCTGAGTAGTGCAGGATGAGTCATCTGTATTTTTGGTCCATCTTTCCAGAAGAGAAAGTCTGCTATTTTTAATGCGTATGTGTACTAAAAGTTAATTTTACATAGAGCTGCACGATTAATCGCAATGAAACCGCACGTGATTTGGCAAAGGCTGCGATTATTTTATGCTCAGTTTGTCAGTGCAGCGGCTGATCGGTTGTAAATACTGCTCCATCTGACCACCAGAGGGCGCTCTCACACACACACACACATGCACACGCTAAAAATGCCCCGCCGCAGAAGTACAATCACACACATCATTCCAGGAAACCCCTATGGTCACCACACTCTCTGTGTGTAATAAACAGGAGACTGAAACACTTTGATTAAACATGAGTAATAAACACACGACTGCCTTATTCTGTGTCAGAAGCTCATCATCTCACAGGAGGAGCTCAGCTGTCCTCATGAAGAGAGTTTGGAGGAAAAGTGTGTTATTAATGTTGTCTTTTGTTGGACAAGAGGTTCATAAATGCGTCTCATGTCTGGAAAGATGTTTGACACGTGTTGCTTTTTCAAATGCTCGTTATAAGCGACTCAAACTCAGAGCTTTCAGAGTGAGCCGCGTTTCCTGAGCCGTACGTCACTGACAAGCTGCACATTACACACAATCAGACCTTGTGATTTCATAATCGCGATAAACCAAATCGGTTTAAGTGTGATTTCATGTATATTGCGATGAATCGTGCAGCCCTAATTTTATACTATTGTGGCACGCTAGCAATTTTTTGGTGCCAAGGGCCTCCAAATACTTTTATATTTTAATACATATTTTTTATTTTACATTAAAATATTTTTGTCAAACTTTTTTGCTCCTCCCTGCGGTCTTTCAGTTCAAACCAGCAAATAGGTGTGGAATAAAAGCAGTAAATCTTCAATGGTTTACTCCGTTATTAAAGATGCTCAGTCATTGCCTCTTCATCTTACGTCTCTGAAGTAAAGGAACCGCTTTACCCGTTTCCAGCTAATGTTTCTCCAGGCGCTCGACACCGCATGGGTTCCCATGAGACATCTGCTATTGAAATGGCATTACCTTCTTTATTATAATCTTTATAATCTCAAAACGTCTTCCCTCAGAGATTCATTTTCCAATTGTCTGAAGCCAGTTTCTCTCCTGACTTTGGATGATTTGTCATTTTGAGTATTGCAGGTTTATTCTCTTGTGTCGTCTTTCATTTCTTTGAGTTTGTATCCGAGTGTCTGAACACACACACTGAACTCTGTGCTTGTGCTGAGGGACAAACATGACAATATCAGAACGAAACAGGTCATTCGGTTATAATATAGTTTATACGTCTTCATTTCATGTGCTGGGCTCAATAACCTGAGCACTGTGATGATGTTATAGTTAATGTTTCAAAGGTTATGTTTTCAGATTCATCTTTTCCTTCAGGTAAGAGCATAATCTCTGGTTAGGGATGCATGATATATTAATACCATATCAGTTATCTATTCATTGGTATTGGGCAGAATTTTAATATCAGTGCATCCATAACACTGCTAATATTTATTCAGAGACAGAGAGACGGACCGTCTGTAGATAAAGCACTGATCAATGGGCAGTTAAGAGAGCAAGAAACCTTTTTAATAGCTGGACCAGTATGAGAAATATATATATAATCATTTTAGTATGATTTGAGCTATAGAAGCTTCATCTAAAGTGTTGTTGTCAGATTTCAGTGCTGACTTGAAGGCATTTGATATCGGGATGAAGTCCTGTCTTGGCCGATCAAGAATGTAAGAGCAATATTCGCATGTGTAATGAAAACAGGAATCCGCTGTCGAACACACGGCCTTTAGATTCACATGTGCTTCTGCTGAAGAGTGTGTTTTCAATCCGCTGGAGTTTCTCTCGAGACACAGATCAACTGCAGTTCATCAGATTCTTCACATTCACAAAAACAAACAATGAGCAACATCATATTTCGCTGGAATGCAGACGATATTGTGGCGCTTCTCTGCGGCTCTGCTTGAAAACATCAGTCTGATCAGAAAGACTTCATTGATCTATTATGAGTTTCATGAGTCTGCAGAAATAAGCTCTTTTCATTTGTTTGTGGACTAAGGGATCTGAGCATGAATAATCACTTCATATATCACTGATAGGCGTTTGTATTGACATCCACACATATACTCTAGTTTCCCCACGGCTCATTGTGTTTTGAAGCACACGCCACCCAATGCAATGCCGGTTCTCCATACGCCACTGTGAGGAACATCAGCGCTCGTATCTGAGTGTCAAGGACATGTGTCTGAACCCTTCAGGCCCGGGCCGAAGGTCTGGCATAATGAGATCTGTGAGAGACCCGAGTGTCAGATCCTCACCGACTCTGACACACACACACACACACACACACACACACACACACATGGTTCAGGTCTTCGTCGTTCATCTGCGCGGGACACACACCACCTGGAGACGTCTCCGAGTAAAACAAGCCGTCTGGCGGCTCAGAAGATCTGTCCTCTGACAGGATGGCTGGGAGGAGAGCGATCTGGAGACTCGCACGCCGAGAGCGTTTCAGGAGTTAAACTGGCTCGTCCACGAGAGGAACACATCCTGTCACTGACAACTGAATACTAATCTAATATCAATAACTCAATCCCACCTGGATCACTATGTGTATGACCATCGCATCATTTCTGCGGGAACAAATCACGGTAGTTTCTGGGTGAGATGTGCTGAACGGACGCACACGTTAATAATGACTTCAGTTGTGATAGTTGTCATGAGGCTTCAGATGATTTGAGATATATAGTGAGATTGAGTACTGTAGATAATAACAGTTGTCGAGGTTTTCCAGTCGCTCTACACAACACTAGCAATGCCAAAGTCGGCTGATGGGGTTTCATTTTGCATTTCAATTTTAAATAATAAATACACATCCGAGTAGGTTTAGTGGTTAGACTTAGAAATCTCCTTGAAAGTCGATACTTTGAGATTCAGATGAGCGACATTTGTACAAACACACTATTGCTGAACATAAATACATAAACACACACAAAGCAATAGAAATGCAAAAATAAATAAAAATAACAATAAAGTAATATACATCTATGGAGTAAGAAGCAGACTTATGTAGTTATGCACATTCTGTACTGAATAAATATATTTATGCATTTGCATAATAAGTATTTACTTATTTTGTCTAGGTGGCATAACCACCATATGAATACTGAACATGTTTCCAGTGTGATCGCAGATAAAGGAGGAGATTACATATGTAAAGTGCTTTAATTCATTTTTTATTTGCATCGACAATATATATATATATAATATTAAAGTATTTAAGCATCTAAAACCTAAGCATTTCCCTCGGTTTCACAGACGAGGCTTAATCTAGTCCCAGAGTAAAATACATTCTTAAATATGTCACTGCCACTGTTTTGTCTCAAGATTCACAGTAATGTTTTATTCTAAGGCACGATTATAAAAGCTGCTAAAATGAACTAAGGTTTAACCTTGGCTTAATCTAAGCCCTGTCTGTGAAACCAGGCCTTTGTGTTTGAACAACTATAGAGACATTTATATGTTTACGAATCATTTTAGGTTCATAAAATATTGAATTCATGGAATGCATAGGTTGATTTTTTTCATAAATGTTAAAATGTATAAATTCTCTTATTATTTCATCATTTACTTTTTTTTTTTGGGCCGTGGGACAGCTGATTAAAAAGATCCATATACTGCATATTAATCTGTATATTATGTTTTTTTATTGTTAAGTTTATGGTATGGTTTACGGTAGGGTAGTTTGTGGCCTCAGTATATCTACAGTAAAATGAGCAGTTGTTAGGTATGAACACATGCGAACACTAATGAGATCAGGCTGATACAGTATTTCATCTGGAAACTGCAGCGATTCATACCTGAGGAGCTTATTTTTAATACGCATATTTCTACCTGATTTATCAGCATTAGTTTTGTTGGTATAAACTGATGTGTTTATGTTGGGTTAGTGATGCTAAATTTTGACCAGGTTTTCATTCTTTTCAGTGTCTCTATATGTGCTCGTCCTTAATTCTTCAGTTTGTTTTGTGTCAGTGTGATATTGTTAGTGAGCGTCATGTCTTACTTTGGGCCTGTCATGACATAAATCAGCAAATCCAGCAATCAATGAAGCTGAACAACGAGCCACATTCCCCTCCAGCTTGGCGAGAAAATGTTAGAGCAATTAACTGAGTCATTGTGAGTCACTGAATCATTGTCATCGCACGACCCCGTCATTATCAGCGGTTTCCCTGATCCAGCTCACAGTGTGGGGCAAACTCACGCTATCACCAGCGTCTCGGGTTTGAGCCTACAAAACGGATGACAATTCAGTGACTTGAATTATTAAGACGTAGCAGAACACAATGATTTAATGTTTCCAGACTCAGCGCTGCGCGTGTGTATAATATATAAAGCCCTGCAGCAGACGTGTGAGGCTTAGCTGAGTGTGTGTGTGTGTGTGTGTGTGTGAGAGGCTTAGCTTGCTGGTCAGGTCTCCTCCTCCAGCATGTACCTGAGTTTCCTCGTCCAGCTCAGTGTGGCCTTCGGGAAACACACACACACACAAAAGGGCTTCGAAAGACACGGATATTGATAGTCCTGCACAGCGTTCGGTCCGAGTCTGAAGGGTCCGAGAGGATTGAGTTAAAAAAGCCATGTTTTTTCTACTTTCTCTAGCCCTCCATGCCTCTGTGCTTCAACACACACGATTTTGTTGTTTCTATAAAACATTTAGTTGTTTGTTGGGGCAGCAGGACGGTCTGCCGGAGCCAGGAGTGTTTGGGAGTGTGTGTGGAGTTTACATGTCCTCTCTCGACACATTGGAAAAACTTACCTATGGCAACATTTTTCAATTCATAACTGCAGTGAAACGTACAAACTCCAACGTAATAAAATGTTGCCATGTTCACATTCATATGTTCCAAAAAAAAAACCTTTTAGCGCCACTCACTGGACATTTCACTTAGAAGCTGTCGTGAAACGTGCGCGGCGGTGAAACATGTTCTCTCCGATTCCTTCAGGCGCTTCGGTTTCCCCCACGGTCCAAAAACATGCAAGTTAGGTGGACTGGATGTGTGTGTGTGTGTGTGTGTGTGTGTGATTTCGTTTAACCACTGGCTCTGGTGATGGAACAGTAAGTAAAGACTCTCTTGGGCTAGGAGGCCATAAAATGTGTTCCTCCACCCGAGACAGAGCCCGGTTTTACAGACAGTACTTCATCGCTCCAAAGAAGAATGGGCGGTTGCATCCCATTTTAGATCTGCGGCATCTAAATCACTCAGTCAGAAAACTAGTAACAAAATATTGACCTTAAAGCAGTTAAAACACAGGACATAGTGACACAGGAGGTTCCTGAGGTTCGCTCTCGGGGGAGAAGCGTACAAATATCGGTCTAGCTCTCATCCACGTGCTAAACTATATGGACGATTGGCTAATCTTAGCACAATCAGATCAGATGGTGGTTTGGCATCGAGATGTCGTCCTCGCCTCTATGAAAGAGTTAAGGCTGAATGCCAAGAGTGTGCTTTCTCCACTTTCCTAGGCGTGGTGTGGGATTCGATGATGATGCAGGCACCTTTGTCTCCTGCCCGTATTGACTCTCTCAGCCGTAAACCAGATAAAGGCAGTCACTCACTGTCAAACAGTTTCAGAGACTGTTGTGTCTGATGGCACTGACACCTGTTGGCCGGCTGTACATGAGACCCTTGCAGTGGAGGCTCGAGACCAGGGTTTTCCCCGAGGGAACCCACTCCGCATGATCGCGGTTACACACAGGTGATGTGGAGGAAGCCTTGGTTCCCATCCCAAGGTCCCGGTCAGGAGCTCATTGTCATCACGTCCCGCTCACGACAGATGCTTCCCTCGGGCTGGGGAGAGGAAGGGAAGGCCGCTCAGCTCAGGGTCCATCATGTGCTTGTTCACAGACACATCGTTGGTCTCTAATATAAATCATCAGTGGGGTCTGCGTTAAACCAGCATGCCAGATCCTCCTGTGGTCTCCCTGAGAGTCGACACAATCCAGCGTACCAAACCTTAGGAGCAGACCCCCTGTGGAGGCAGGGCTGAGGCCTCGGGGAACGGAGACTTCACCCTGAGTGGATCTCTCTGCGTCTCAGGAAACGACACACTTTGGTTCTCCCTCACTCACCCAGATCCGTTGATGCCACGGCCGAGGCTACGTCTGTACGCTTCCCCCCCGATCGCTCTGCTCCCGGGAGTTCTGAAGAGAGTCCGCCGGGACAGGGTCAGTCTACTGCCAGTAGCCCCGTTCTGGTCGGCCCGAGTGTGGTTCTCGGACCTTGAGTCCCTCCTCGACGGCTCTCCCCTGCAGGGCACAATCCCTGTGGAGGTTTTTCCCTTCATGGTGCTGATGACAGCAGTGGGACCCAGTTAACTGCTGCTGGTTCAGTGCTGGAGTTCCATCACTGAAGGTGTATGTGGAGGCCATGTCCCTAGGGGTGTATCCCTGGGGAGAAACCGGTTGGTGACACGTCTCCTCAGTGGGGAGGCAGGCTGGTCTTCTCCACTCACATTTGTAGGGTTTTACAATCTGGACCTGGTTCTCAGGTGCTCTCGTCTTAGTGTGCTCGCAGTGATTCACACAGACAGGCACTTAGAAGTCTGGCGTATCCTCATTCCCAAAATGTCAAGCGTGATGATCTCCCTGCTATACTCCCTGCGTCGCGCTGATCTCTTGCTTCGACCTATTAGAAGCTGACCATGTTTGTTCTGGGCTTTATAGCGTCCCGGTCCTGACGTCACCCCGTCTGTCATCTGTCATGATCGGATTGATTTCACAAAGTTGCTTCAGACTCAATCACACAGAGGCGTTCCCAAAGCGGCAGCATTTCCTTCCCTTCTCAGGGAACAAGAAGTACATTCGTAATCCGAGACGTTCTTCATGAAAGTCATTGAGGTTTGATGACAGAAAGTGAACTGGAACTGATGCAGCTGTACTGAGGCCTGTAGAAGCACAGATGCATGACCTCGTATGAATGTCAGAATTATGAATTCTAATGAAAGTATTCTCCTTTTTAAGGTAATAGTGTCGTGAACTTTGATTGGATCTTTTCGCTCCCTGATTTGACAGTCGCAGCTCCTCTAGTGGCAGTCATAATGAACTTTTAGTTTGTCTTTGAAGCCTCCTTTTCACTTATAAAGAGAAGTTTTTGATTGCGTCTCCAATAAAGGACAGAAACGGTCTTTACCCTCCGTTAACTTATAACTAATGAATAGCTTCTCGTACACTGTAGGTTAAAAGCTGCCATGACTTTTGGAGGGAGGATTGAGCTACACTGTAATCATTTTTGACTTGTTTTATCCATTACAGTCCATTGTTCAGAACATTACCTCACACTCATAGTTTGGACTGGATTCAGCACATCTGATGGTTGTGTCCGTTCATCCGAAGCAGAAATCAGATTTGAATCTCCATTAGAAATGAATGGTTGCTGTAGTAAAATGGGGGGGGTTCGAATATTTTGAAAGCCGCTGATGACACAACATATGCATTAGATGTTTTTCCAGCATATTCGTTCATTGTATTTGTGTTCCTCTGAATCTATTAGGCATCATAATGACGTGTCCTCTGACAGGGATGGAGTCTGTCCCAGGCGAAGGTCCCTGTCCGCCTCTCCCAGATTAAAGGGATAAGCTTTCAGACACAGCCGTGCATTAACTCTCTCTGGGCTCAGGCTCATTGTGATTGCCGTGGCTGAGAGGCCGTCTCTCTTTTCAGTCCAGGCCCCCTTCGGCTGCCAGCGAGATCAAGGCATCCCAGATTTACGAGCATGCCGAGAAATGGATGGCTAATTCAATCAAGTGTATTATTCCTCCGGCTGAGCTGTTATCTGCAGGCCTGTGCCGGCGTTTGATGCATTGCTTCTCTTCTGAGCGCAGCATCTCTCTGTGGTCCAGGAACAGGAGGATTGAGTCCGTGTCCCGCGGGAGCAATGAAGGCCTGAGCTTCTCTCCCGTTGACCGACAGCATTCCCACTAAACCTCAGCGGACACACGCAGCGGGTCTGAGGATCTGCTGGCTGTTTGGAGGCTTTTAATGGACAAACGAGAGAATGATGCGGAGAGTGATGAGTTTATGCTGCTGTTTTCTTCAGGCCAATCACTGACTAAAGTCCTGACTGTCAAAATATGTCATTCCCTGCGAACCAACTTTTTAAGGAATACAGTTGGCTTCAAAAGTCCACATAAATGTGCAATTAAATGTGTGTATGTAGAATAATAAAATGCATTTCTAATTATAATTCTGAATTGTTTTCTTAATAATGATAATAATGATAATAATAATAACAATTTCAATTAAATAATGTTTATTTAAAGGGGACATATCATGAAAATCTGACTTTTCCCGTGTGTAAGTGCTGTAATCGGGGCTTCTACCGACCCAGAAAACATGAAAAGTGAAACCCAGTAACTGTGTTCTGGTGAGCCTTTCTCTGCAAGCATGTCAAAAAATAAGCCAATCAGATTTCTCTCCCTTTCTGACGTATGAAGAGGATCTTATTATAATATTACCGGCCCTTAATCTGCACGTTTACACACACCAGCCGACATTTGGTTTCACGAGCGACAACAGAGACCAGTTCTAACGCAATGATAAAGATCCAGCAAAGCCTGAAGCTGTTCTGTGGTTGAGCACAGACGAGCACTGAACACTATTGACCAGAACATGTCACCGCTGTCTTATAAACACCTCAGGAACTGTGGACACTTGTGGAGAAGTTCAACATGATGATGAGATGATCAATGTAACTCCACAACAACTACAGAAATGTCTCCACTAACATTCAGAAACTCTTCCTGAGTCTCTCCGTAAGGCTGCACTCGCTACTGGTTATTCTGGGATTCTGGATGAGTGAGATTGGCCTGTTCTGTTATTGCTGGAGTTTCTGAAGCTCCGCCCTCTTCTGAACGTGTAAAGACTCCGCCCTCTTCTGAACAGAGGCGGAGCTAAAGCTCATTTGCATTTAAAGGGACAAAAACGGCCCGTTTTTGCTCACACCCAAATTTGACAAGCTATAATAAATGATCTGGTATTTTGAGCTGAAATTTCACAGACACATTCTGGGGACACCATAGATTTATATTACATATTGTGAAAAGGGGCATAATGTCACGTTTAATAATTTTACACCGCTCTCTGTATCTCATAATGGGTCAGACAATCTTAGTTTAGGGTCAGACTGCCATCGTGTGCATTATATGTGAGCATTTACAATGTGCTGAAATGTTTTTATTAGCAGTTCATCCATTGATTTGCAGTGTGACCTCCATTTTATGCGCTTTGGTTATCATAACTGATGCTTCAAGTGCACACTTCAGTGCCCATAATTACTGATTATTTCTTCCACAGGATCCACATTAAGGGTAATCTCCTCTTCCAACAGCAGTAAATGTGCTCCCAAGATATATGACAACATTCACCAAGCGAAGCTCTTCTGATCATAGAGAGATGTGGATTTCGAATGTGGGCGGCAGAAGTATAAACCCCCTCTACTGTAGTTGGTGACAAAGTATGTGAAAAATCATTCACTTAAATACAACAGATCCATTTAATTTTCTCCATTAATTAGAATAATAATGAAACATTTAGTCTGAGTCCAAGCACTTTCCCTGTGAGTGCAGCAAACAGCAGACCTCAGCATTTACAGCAGTGGTAGAGTTCATGAAGCCAGTGTGTGGATCAGCTGGGTAATGGATTTACCTCTCGTGAGAGAGAGAGAGAGAGAGAGAGAGAGTGTGTGTGTGTGTGAGAGAGAGAGAGAGAGAGAGCTAGAGAGAGAGAGTGTGTGTGTGTGTGTATGAGAGAGAAAGAGAGAGAGAGAGAGAGAGAGAGAGAGTGTGTGTGTGAGAGAGAGAGAGAGAGAGAGCTAGAGAGAGAGAGTGTGTGTGTGTGTGTGTATGAGAGAGAAAGAGAGAGAGCTAGAGAGAGAGAGAGAGTGTGTGTGTGTGTGTGTGTATGAGAGAGAAAGAGAGAGAGAGGGGGGGGGGGCGTGTGTGAGAGAGAGAGAGAGAGTGAGAGAGAGAGAGAGAGAGAGAGAGAGAGAGAGAGACCTCGGCCTGGTCATCACTGCACACACACACACACACACACACACACACACACACACACATACACACACACTGACCTCGGCCTGGTCATCACCACACACACACACACACACACACACACACTGACCTCGGCCTGGTCATCACTACACACACACACACACACACACACTGACCTCGGCCTGGTCATCACTGCACACACACACACACACACACACACACTGACCTCGGCCTGGTCATCACTGCACACACACACACACACACACACACTGACCTCGGCCTGGTCATCACTGCACACACACACACACACACACACACACAGACCTCGGCCTGGTCATCACTGCACACACACACACACACACACACACACACACACACACACACACACACACACACACACAGTCACACACACACACACACACACACACACACACACACACACACTGACCTCGGCCTGGTTATCACTACACACACACACACACACACACACACACCTCGGCCTGGTCATCACTACACACACACACACACACACACACACACACACCTCGCCCTGGTCATCACTACACACACACACACACACACACAAACAGGCGCACACAGTGTGTGTGTGTGTGTGTGTGTGTGTAATGCCCTCACACAAGCAAACGTCACTCTACTGACTGTAAGCCTGTGCCAGTATCAGCTCATCTCAGTGGATTTTCAGGACCAAAACATATTTTAAATTGGGCAGCAGAGTCTCAGTGAAATGCAGAATCATTAAGATGAGCCGCACACGCCTGACAGGAATATTAACATGACGACAGAAGCTGAAAAGCAGAATTTGCCTATTGTTTTTCCATCCATCTTGGCAGTTTTGACTTGATAAAGTCTTGGAGAATGTTCTCTGGATTTAAGTGGGAAAGTGCAGCGAAGAGCTCGATTATTCCCTGGGAAGTTTAGCAGTCAGCAAGGTCAGGAGGAAACCAGTGGGACAGAGACAATTTATTCTGGAATAGATAATGGGAAGGACTTAGAAATGGCCTTTGATACGACCCTCGAGAAATAAAGAAAAAGCTGACTAAATAATTCATCAGCTGCCATTAATATGAATCAGAAAATAAATGTGTAATGAGATGAATGCAGATGCGCAGTGTGTGTGTGTGTGTGTGTGTGTGTGTGTGTGTGTGTGAGTGTGAGTGTGTGTGTGTGAGTGTGAGTGTGTGTGTGTGTGTGTGTGTGTGTGTGTGTGTGTGTGTGTGTGAGTGTGAGTGTGTGTGTGTGTGTGTGTGTGTGTGTGAGTGTGTGAGTGTGTGTGTGTGTGTGTGTGTGTGTGTGAGTGTGTGTGAGTGTGTGTGAGTGTGAGTGTGTGTGTGTGTGTGTGTGTGTGTGTGCGTGCGTGTGTGTGTGCATGTGTGTGTGTGTGTGTGGCCAGGATTGAAGGTTTTGAGGCTCTGTCAGATTTCTCCTCCTCCAGCAACACTAAACACCATTTGTTGGAAATTGTACAATCATAAGCAATTGATGTCAGTGTGTAATAATGAGGTTCAGGAAGCGTCTGACAGGTTGATTTACACACACTCTGATGTGATTTACACACACTCTGATGTGATTCACACACACTCTGGTGTGTGTCCATCTGAAAGGCTTCATCCTCTGGCAAAGATCAACACTCGTTCGCTGTGTGTCACGGTTGTTTTCTCCTCCTTCTCTTATTGTTGCATGGAAGACCATAATTATCCTTATCATCATTATTGTCTTTTATAGCTCTGCGTAAACTCATCGTTCTTTCTGTGACACAATATAATGCTATTTTTGACTTTGATTGGCAAGGCCTTCCATATTCAAATGATAATCATCATAATTATCCTCTAAAAGTTTAAATTGAAATGGTAAATATCCTCTAAGAGCTTAATCCGAGCAGCGTTCATAATAACTCCGTCAAGCTAAAAAGTAAAACAATGGTCATGATGGTAATACATTAGTTTGGTAACACTTTATTTTACAGTGTTATACATGTAGTTACTGTAGTAATAACTATGAAATTATGCATAATTGTATGGAGCTTACATTAAACCAAACCCTCATCCTAACCCTGACCATACAGTAGTACATAGTGAATTATTATTTCTAAGTTCTTAAATGTATAATTGCACTGTAACATGGACACCTAAAGTGTAACCATTTGTTCTTTATTATTTTATTTCTTACAAAGAATTTTTGTATGGATAATGATCCACTTCCCAGAATATAAAGGAAGCGATATTTACACTGCAGGAAAATAATATGGAAGTGACAGTGAATACATCGTTCCCTCAGTCAAATCACTGGCCTTTATATTGTCATAATTATTAAGATATGGAAAACATTTACTTTGACAGTGCATATCAGTTTTCTCTGCCCACTAACACCATTAGGGCCCTATCTCGCTCCC